>BLKM01008356.1:3424587-3454015 GCA_013340265.1 Coptotermes formosanus | reverse complement strand
TGTGTGTGTGTGTGTGTGTGTGTGTGTGTGTGTGTGTGTGTGTGTGTGTGTGTGTGTGTGTGTTTGTGTGTGCCTGCGTTCTGTAGACACGAATACAAGTGTTGAGCGTTGAGCTTACCTCAGCATTCCGTCATATGCTGCACCCTCTGGTGGTCCCTGCATAAGTCTTTTGTTACCAGTCGAATTGTGTTTCAAGTATTGGTACTGTGGATTAATTCGCAGCGTGATTTTACCTCACATTCTGTACTTTCTAAGAAAAGCCAGGATTATGATATTATGTATGCATGTCCTTGCATATGTCACCCCGCAGATGATTAATCCAGTTTAAGTGTCACCATCATTGCCAGCTGAGGCCTTACCGCTAGCCTTTAATCGACTGCCGATCCCAGTGGCCGTGCGGTCTAAGGCGTAGGTCTGCGGCCGAACGCTTGCTGGGATCGTGGGTTTGAATCCCACCGGGGGCATGGATGTTTGTAAGTTGTTAGTGTTTGTCTTGTCAGGTAGGGGTCTCTGCGACGGGCCGATCCCTCGTCCAGAGGAGTCCTACCGACTGTGGTGTGTGTCTGAGTGTGATCAAGTGAAAATAAAAACAACCTCGACATCTACTATGAGTAGGTAGAAGAGGGAAGGACTACGAATACTTTAGTCGACTGCAGTGTTATATTTGTATCCAGTTTCGCCAACCGCAGGCCTGTCCAGTTCGCCCGTGTCGCTATTTGGTTTTACGTATTTGAAGGTTTTAACTTGTGTATGCCTACTAAACACAGGCAGAAAGTTGACGGCTGGCGCACATTTGCTGGGATGAGGGCAAAAGCACGGGCGCGAGTTTTCTACCTCTGGTATTATCACTGCAGTGCGTGACTTGTGAGTCTGACGTTTTATATCCAGTAGCAGCATAAGGTTTGGTTGGTTTTAGGTGTCGTCTTTGATGGGCTTAACATCAGCGCCTCATTGGTGTTAATAGCGACAACAGCCGCTTAACCCCCACTTTCCCTTATGCCACAGTCTTCCCAACCGCCATGTTTTTCATGAACGTCACCACTGCGGTTAGCAAGGGGTTGACGTAGGCCTACTTTATAATGCTCCGCTATCGGTCATACCCACAACGCTATCTCGGTTCTTAACAAGAGCCCATATTTCTGGAAAATTACGCACATAAATTGATCAGTAAGTTGTGTTGAACATTTATAGATCTTGTCAGCACTTGAAGGAAAGCCTGCACTAAATTTTTTGACTAGACTATACGTGTATAATTATACGTCTGTAGTTCATGTGAGAGCTGTAAGAGAATTCTGCATATACAGTGATCACAAAGTCACGACTTTTGATTAACAGTTCTCATCGCAATTTGAAGTTGTCATACGTAAGGCACTCGTAATTTTAACTTCTCACGCCAGTGGTTTTCACACTGTGATATCCTCTGTTATGAAGTCGTGTAGTCGGATGGATACTAAAATTTTGGGAGGAATTTTCCGTGTATCATGAAAATGGAAGCAATATAAACAGTCATTAATTCTTCCGACAGTCCTTTTCTTCTCTATTTATTTTATCACAGCTGATGCAATTGTTTCCAAAACTTCATGTTTCTCGTGGTTTTGTCAGAGCAGATGTAGACTGTAACGTACTGCGCAGGTCAGCGTACTGATCCAGTTTGCTGCAACGATAAAAGATTGCGTTTGTTGGGGTTATGGAGCTCTTCTCAGCATTTACCTACATCACTGCTTATTTTTTTGCAATTGTCATTACACATTACGTAGCAACAGACGTACGTGAGCCGATTCGTGGCACAGGGGCCGTGAGTGCAAATGTTAGCCCAGAATTTTATCGAAACGATAAAAAATTACGTTGCCATTATTACATTAGTAAGTTCATTCCATCTTTATGGAACCACACGTCCCGAATTTTGTTTTTAAATTGGAGGGGCAGGGGTTGTAAAAGGGATTTCCATCCCTGCGGTCTCTTTTATCCGTGGACCTTGATGGAGTTTAATATGATTACCGGGAATAAGCCGTTTCGCTGTTTAATGACTCGTAATTCGGAAAGCGGATTCACTTGAGTTATTACCCTTATCCTTCGTTCATTGTGTGCTTTGTCATGTTGCTGGCTGATACCGGCAACATGTAACTCGTTCGACTGTTTCTGAAGACAGTTTAAAGGCAGAGTATTTTCAGTGTACGTTACTCGACAGAGGTAAACAAAGGATAATGAGCATATTATTAAATACCAGATTTTATAGGTTGCTAGAATAAAAACTAGTGCATGTATATATATATATATATATATATATATATATATATATATACCTTCCGTTATAAACTGGGAAGCATACGAAAGAGATGAACCCTTCTGTTTTAACAAGAATGCTTTATATGTTTCACATCAACTTATAAGTCCCTTTGCCTTTTATTCAGTTTTGCCTGCCAAGCTGTATGGTGTGTGCTGAAGGTTAAATATACAACGGGTAGAATATATAAAATATGATTAGAGACCAGACTCTGGGTTTTGGTATATATTCAAACATCTATTGTAGTCCTCGATCAAGTGCGGACTCTGTCCCTGTATGGCAAGTCATGTGGTGTGTACAGAAAACAACTGAATATTCTTGTAGGTACGATTTGTCGTACAGGGACACACACAGTCCGCATTGGATCGAAGACTACAGTAGATGTTTTAATATCTACTGTCACAACTCAGAGTCTTGTCTGTAATTTCATTTCGTATATTCTAAATATTTTGCATTTACATGTGTTATAATATGACTTACACATAATGTCTACAATACATTAGAAAATTCACATATTTTATACACATACGAACTGGCATTAGCAGCAAATTGTTCTGAACGTTGTGAAATCCTTAGACGTAATCCAGTTTACTATATATAGTTTTAACCTTGGTGTGTACTCCCTGAAGATGGCATTGTCATGTCAAAACATGTCGGAATGAAGTGCCTGTAATATCATGTATTGCGCTTTGTACTTTTTACTGGGTACATTAAATGAAAATATTGTTTCTGACCGTTCTGTCGCAGTAGATTCATTTCGTGCAATTTCAAGCGAGTGAAGGCCTTTTCATGAGGTTGGGTAATTGTGCTGCAGCATTTACTGAGGGGAACCACGTGGAGATGGTATTTAATATATTTTGTCTCCATTAATGCATTATTTCGTAAATTATCTTCCGAACATCCTTAAAACAACCTTGTTGGTGTTTCATTTGCTGACGCTGCAGTTACTGAGTTTCCATAGGCCTAACGTCGATGGCAGGTGAATGAATGTGAGCGTGGAGCAGTGATTGTTGGTTCTGACAGGAAAAATCAAGGCACTCGGAGTAAAAAACGTGTCAGTGACACTTTGTCCACCTCAGTTACCACGTTTACACCATAGTCTTCTGATTCCTGGTTTCCCAGGTCTGTTGCATACAACTGCTGTAACCAACGAATCATTATTTTCCTGCCAAACAACTTTAAAGATCTTAACTTTTATAACAGAAGTTTGCTGTTGGGAAAAGTGTTTTGAAATGTAGCCTGCAAGATTTTTTGTTATCGAATTGGCCTACTTCTGGCTGTTAGTCACGGCGTAGTCGAACATTCTTCTGTTTTGTTTGAGGTGCCGTCTCTCTGTCTGTCTGCTTGCCTTCCCTCCGTATAAACATAGTGGGCTAATTCACTTTAATCTTTACCTTCTGCAATTCGCTTCCGCTAAATAAAACAGAATTGAAAAAGACAAGGGAGACAGGACTTTCCTGTGTGTGCAGAGAAGATAAAAACGAAAGGAAAGCAGCTAAGAAGTGTAAGGAAGGGCGACTAGAGAAGCGTACAGCAATGAAGATGAAGGGACCGGATAATCCTGTCTTAAGGTTATAATGAGAAGCAAGGTGCTGCTTCTTCTTTGCGTAGTGGAAGGGAGACGTAAATTAGGCCTCTAATTTTAATAAGATAGGCGGTTAATGCGTTCCTTCTAAGTTAGGTTGTCAGATATAGTACGATGCTTACCTACACGTGAACAGCGTTTAGGGAAACAGTATAGTCATATTCGCAATCGAATATTTCGTAATTACTTTCCCAGAGCATACCTGGACAAAGGCTCATAGTTTTGCGTAGGTGGGAAACGTGATACGACTGAGGCCTACTTGCTTGAGGAAGTATAACACATGCCACTGGGACAGCTTGTTATTTGTTCTTTTGTGATGCAGGCAAAAGGACAGCAATAGGATGTCGTGTTAATGTTAATGCTAAGAAACAGGAAGTGGACAAGGAGTTTGAATTAGGGAGATGCATGGTTTGAATCTGTCGGGACACGGACTATCTTGACCGGGTTTCTTTCTTTCGTTAGTCCCTCCAGACCAACGCTGGGATATTACCTCAAATTGTGCCGCGATAGCATACATCTGAATCCTTTGAAAATTTGTTTCACAACATCGTGCAATCATTCTACACCATAGATACTGTAGGCTCGTCCATCTTACCTCCGAAGTCAGACCACTGAGCTGTATTGTCTCCAAACATTCGATGCCTCCAAACATTCGAATCTGCTATTTTGTGCACCGTATTGACCATTTTCTTTCTACGGGACCACGTTTCAGACTAACGACTACGGGCACCCTTATTATTTAACCGAAGGATCAAGTTTTGGAGAACTTAGGGACATAAAGCGCGTCCTTCGTCTTTGAGAGGTTCTGGTTCGAATGGTAACCTGTTGAGCGGCTGTCTTAGCACCTAGTTTATGATACACAGTCGTCCTGTGGTTCGGCACTATGTGAATTGCACAGGTAAAATTCGTTGTTAAATCATGAATGAGTGAAATAAAGAATTAGATTGGCAGTCAAATCGTTGCCAATGACCCGAATACGTCAAATATATTGTTACATTTCTGTTGTATTTTTTTTCTTACTCTATAGTAATGAAAGTATCGCTGTATTTACCTTATTGCCAACATTTGACTAGTGATGGCAAGTAAACATACGTCTCCCTGTGTCTGTCTGAAATTACGACACGTGTATTAATGATTTTGCCATGTGTTTTGTATGTACTTGTTGAAGCCGTTGTTTGTAGCAGTTAAGTGTAACAGTCTGGAACGTGTGTAGGATATGCGTTGCCTTGCCTTAGCAGAGAGTTGTGATTTTTAATTAAAATGTCTGATTTCTGGAATGGTTTTCACAGACTTAAGAAACCGTAATGGACGTTGGAAATCAGAATTCGGGAAAAAATTGTCATTACAGTAAACTTGTAATTCAGCTGTAGCTGTATACCTATAGGTGAATGAAATATTTGATTACCAGTAATTTGCGACCGTGCGTCCAGACTTGTGTTTCACACAGAAGAAGGTCAACCCATTTGCTGTGTCACATTCAACTAGAGAAAGTGGTGAACAAGACAAGAAATGTGCTTATAAACGTAACAGTGAGATGCGGTCGCGTAACCATTGTTGCCGTGAAAAGCAATAAGTGTTACATATTCTGAGTGTGTGTCTGTAGCCTCAAGTTATCCAACATACAAAATGCATGCGCCGGATTATACTGTCAACTGTGGCCTGTCTGGGTCTACCATATTTTTTCACATTATTTTATAAACAGCACGATTTGCGGAAAAAGTTATTGAACGTAAAATGTGTTTTGATTTTCTCTACAACTTTTTCTGAAACACTTTTCATTCTAGGAAGAATTGAGCGAGATATGATCGTAAATGTGTACTGGTCTCCATGTAAAGTACCCGTTATTCTTGTCAAATTTTAATGAAAGTCGAATTTTCTCGACGTGTTTTCGAAAAGCACTCATCAGATTTCATGAAAATCCTGTGAGAGGCGAGTTGTTCCATGCGGACGGACGGACAGGCAGACATGACGAAACTAATGGCTGCTTTGCGCAATTTTGCTGCGCGCCTTAATTGAAGTTCCTGTAATGAGCGTATGAGACGTGGCATGTTGTGGCTGTTAGGCAAACGACCCACCAATGGACTGAATAAGAGGACAGTAGACTTTCGGCTACTCTAGCGATAACAGTCGAAGGGTGTGAAAGGACAAACCGAAAAGGAACGTCTCTGAAGAGACAGTTGTAAAAAAGTTGGCGTCAGGACAATTTAGGAGACGATGAAGAAGAAGAAATGCAGACCTGTGTAAGTTTATGTAGAATGGTATGTGTCATTCGCTGCAACTATAAACATCCTAGTTTGTGAGATGATGTAAAGCACACACGTGCGGACACAATAAACAGTACAGAGAGGAGGCTATAAACTGTATCACTGTCACTGACGATGCTGCCAGTGCTGGCAGTAATAGTACTAATCTGAAGTTGTCCATCTGCATGCATTGCTGGCGTATGGGGGAATGGCGGTATAGCGCCGCTTATTATTAACCTCGGCCCTAGATTGTGTGAGTAGTAAACGTCACGACCCGGCCGCTTTAGCCCCGGGGAAGTAGGCTGTTGTACCCGTTGAATAGGAGGCTGTGTGGGGCCAAGAGCTGGTCTGGACGTTTTGAAGAATAGAGAAATCTCTTGCCCCTGCGGGGAATTGAACCACGTTTTCTCTGTTCTGTGGTCCACAACGCAGTCGCTGTACCGGCTACGCTATTCCGGCTGTCGAAGTTAAGGCGATTCCGACTATTACAAATTTAGTAAGCCCACTTTAATAATCATTCGGCAGATCCAGTATTATAACTCCGAGACCGACTGCCGTGCTAATGTGCTCCGCAAGTCCTCTCATTCTACGAGGTCATACGGGAGCGGCACTTTCAAATGTCGGCTGGCCACCCCGTTTCTGATCCTCATCTGTTTGGTTTATTATTACCTACGATCGTCGCTTTCTTCGTATGCTCAGTAG
The DNA here is from genome assembly GCA_013340265.1 of Coptotermes formosanus. Classification (NCBI taxonomy): domain Eukaryota; kingdom Metazoa; phylum Arthropoda; class Insecta; order Blattodea; family Rhinotermitidae; genus Coptotermes; species Coptotermes formosanus. The sequence goes on along the minus strand of BLKM01008356.1, from coordinate 3,447,201 downwards.
CAGAAACTCTGCTATAAATTTGCATCAGGTACCCAGTTTTTTGCGAAGGAAGACTGGCATTGAGACTTCCATTACTGTGTTTGAAAAACTGCTGCATAACACTACCGGCGTAATGTGACACCATTGCACTGGAACCAAATTCTAGTTAGCTTGTGACTTCAGGTGCTGTGAGGTCACCTTTATTAGCAGAGGTAATTTAGAAATGACATCGAATTTCAAAATATGGAAGGGGTATTTCTACGGGACGTGCGGTAGGGTATTTGGCTAGCGTAGGTCTGAAAACAGACGGCAGTGGCTGCTGGTAGGACTGTAGCTAAGCAGTTGGAGATAACGAGATTTTGGTGATCTATTGCCCCTTGTTTTAGTTCCTTTGGATTCGGGTCGATGTCCTTTGCACTGAATACTGTGTATTGTCGTATAAGACCAGACACCAACATCATGCTTACATCTTTTAAGGCGTTTAATTGTTCTTGTGAATCTAGAAGCGCAAAGCTGTTGGTTTTTGCACAATATTACCAAATTGAAGACACGCACTACTGAAGGTATGTTGTCGGTCTTAGGACAGTCAGTTGCAGGCAGAAGGCTAACAGCAACGCAAATGCCACTTGACTGCCGTCATGTTGGTCTTTATTAAAATCAAGACCTATTGTCACTTTTATCTTTTCCAGATCGCTTGCAGTTGCGTTTAGGATAGCATGCGGAGAGTACAGCTTCCGTGCAAATCCTTCCCCACTCTGTGTGCTAACAACCCACCTATTCATACAGACAAGCACTTCCAATCTCCAACTCTTATTTTACATCCTGCATGGCCCTCCGTTGATTGATAATGATAGGCTAGTACGTACTGCGCGGGTGATCATGACGTAACGACACTAATCACACTCAATTTTCGTGTTATCATCTTGTAGCTATTGTTAGTGATTGGTCAGCCATTTTCTTCTCCCTTGATGTTTGTGAAGAATATGGTCCTTGCCTCGTATTTCTTAATTTTCGTTCCACCTGTTCCGTTTTTACGTAAGATCGGATATTGTTGGCAGTTATGTTGCTGTATTTAGCGGTTTGTGCACCGTGCAGGTAGTTAGTTGGCTGGTTAATTACTTAATCAGTTAAGAATGGGCATAAAGCTTTATCATGTAGTCTGCATATGAGTCATATGCCGAACATACAGTTTGGGGGCGTTATGAAATATACATCTGATATTTCAGAATGAAAGTGACAGATACTAAATATCAGTAGGGTGTTTGTTTATGTCAGTGTCTAACGTTTACAAGCGCAGCGCTGGTTCTAATATTTGTCTGTAGCTTTGAACCGTACCTGAATTCTGTACGTGAGTAGCGGAGTTGAAACGGGTACTGCAGTCTGTGCTGTAGCCGATGTCGTAAAATTCATCGCAGACCGGAAATAATCATGAGCTTCAGTTACATGTTTTTTTTTTCTTCAAGAAATTCGGCACAACCTGATGATTTTAACCCTTTAAAGACGGAACGTATCTGTTTTATATAAGGACTCAGTGCGTACCGCGCTGTAAACACTCTCCACTTCGGTTATAAAAACCAGCCTCTTAATGTTTTATAAGGCAAAAGTTGCTGTTTGTTCTGAGATCCGTACAAAACACATAAACGCAATGTGGGCACCACGTAGAATTTTTTAATATTAAACCTTGTCGTATGTAGAGTTACCGCTAGGCTTTAAAAGGTTAAAGTAGCTGAGAGCGATATTCAGCGTAGTAATCGACTGCATGTAGCGGATCACTAACTGTTGTCTTTGACAGAAGTTGGTCGTACAGTAAAAACGGGCGACTCCCAAGATTTAAATGGCCGCACAGTTGTATAGGTTAACAGTGTTGTGGTAGCAAAAGAGAAGTTAGTTTTTAAGTTAATTCTGGTACGGTGATTCCCAATTGGAGTGGAGTGGCAGAAGTGTCTGCAAAGATCATGTCGGAGGACGTACTGCTAATTATCTAGTGTGATGGATGGTGAGTCAGGGAATGCTCGCTATCATGCGGTGCAGAATCTTTTGTCTTCTAGTCTGATATCCAAAAATTTAAATATTAAGACATACAGGCCTATAACTGTTTTTGTTCTTTTTGTATGGGTGTGAAACTATGTGTCTGATACTGAGGGAGGAATGTAAGCTGAGGGTGTTCGAGAATAGGGTTATGAGGAAGATATTTGGGCCTAAGAGAGCGAAGATAACAGGGAAGTGGAGAAGGCCACGTAACGAGGAGCTTTATGGTTTGTACACTCAAAAAATGTTATTCGGGTGATCGTTAAGGAAGCATGAGGTGAGCGGGGCATGCGGCATGTGTGGAAGACATGAGGTGCATACAGGGGTTTGATGAGGAGACCTGAGGGAAAGAGGCAATTTGGAAGATCTAATCGCAGATGGGAGGACAGTATGAAAGTAGATCTGTTATGAACTTTAGGTTTCTATAAAATGGGGGGAATTTCTTGACTAGCTGAGGACCCATTAGATTCTCAGGAAGGACTCTGCTCCATGTAGTTAGTAAGTTTGTGAGGGATGATGGGTCTTAGGTGACGTAGTTAACCACATTGTAGACCTACTGATAATAATGGTACTGTTAATATTAATAATCATACGTTAGTTTTATGAAGGGCTTGGCAACAGCAGGAAACCTGTTAAAGGTAACAGAGACTGTGGAAAACATGCAGGTAACTGAACAATAAAGAAAGTAATAAAAACAATAATTAGTACGGTTTCCGAAAGAATAGGCACAATTATGAATTGCAAAAGAAAAAACATCTGCGACCGAAACAGACTCTGATGTTTCCAGGGCTCCTGCTGCTGCATATGGCATTAGCAACATAAGCAGACCTGCTCCCGGCTGACGCTGTAGTAATGCTATACATAAGACGTATAGGCTTATTTTTATTATTTTCGTTACAAATTGTGAATTACCCATTAAACAAGCTGTTATGACTTTGGCCTAATAAAATTCTCAAAATGCGTCGCACTATTGAATTTTCGTTTACCTCACAAGTAGCTTATTACACATAAGTGGAAATTCACGAAATGTGTATTTCTTACAGTTATGGTGCCTTTCCTGGGACCTGAGAAAAGGACTGGCTTTAGCAAGTATGGAAGAAAATTAGATGCATCTCATCGTAAGAGTATCTAGACATTATCTGTGCACTGTTGTTATTCACAGTACTAGCCTGTGTGGTCTTTTGTTGTCGAAACTCTTGTGTCCGAAGTTCTTTAGAACTACAAAAAGTGGTTACTTAAAACCGACTGTTCAAGAGCAGAATAGAAAGTTGTTTCTTGAAGATTCAAGTTTTGCCAGATGTGTTGTGTCGACTGGTAAATAGTTTCCGACATTTTGGAAGTGCATGCTGTCCCCATCTTGAAGGTTTATTGGTTCAAGAAGAAAACTCATGTCCATTGGGAGGGCCAACCGGTTAATGCTCTTTAGGGAAGTAATGGGTACTTATTGTGAGACCCATACCAAACACATAAATTCACTGTGTGGCCAGACTGTAGGATTTCTTAATGCTACAGCAAGTCATGCATGTACGTAGTTGCTACTGGGCTATAAACGGCACGTGTTTCAGAATGGCGTACCATTGGAGAGTGCGAGCCTGATGTAATAAACAGGTTTTAGGTGCGTTCTCACAGTCGCGAAAAGCGTTCATGAGCTTCGTCATTCCCGTCCGTTCGTCTGTCTGCATATATCAGCTTGGCTCCTACTAGACAGATTTCCGTGAAATTTGATGTTGGGGACTTTTTTGAAAGTCTCTCCAGAAAATCCAAATTTGGTTAAAATCGGACAGATTTTTCGGCACCTTGCATGAAGACCCGACCGCGTTTTATTGTCGCTGCAGACATTAAAGTTCCATAAAATTGCTCTCTTTTGAGTCAAATGGTATCAGGCTATTAGGATAGCCGAGGTGTATGAAAACTACTCGAACGCGCCACAGTGTTGCGTTATACTGCATTGCCTATCTTGTTTTCTCGCTATTTTGAATGTCGTAAGTAACTGTTCACGTGCTGCAAGTGAAATCTTTTGTAAAGTCTGTTACCTCGTTTGTGTGATGAGATATTTTTGAGACATTCATTTTGATTTAAATGTTGATTATGCATTACATAATACGTAAACGAACCAAAATTAACTCCTTTCTTACAACTTTTTTCCTTCTGTCTCTCTCTCTTTTTGGGGGGGGGGGGCGCCCGAAAGGTCCTGCAGCAGACGCTGCGGGCTTCTTGTGCAACCCTGTGATGAAGACGACGTTGATGATGATTATTTTTTGTCCTTTTCCTAGTAATGGAGCACCGGTGGAATGAGATTGACAGGGGAAAACGGAAGTTCTCGGAGAAAAACTTGTCCCAGTGCCACTTTGTCCACCACAAATCCCACATGGACTGACCCGGGATCGAACCCGGGCCTCCGCGATGGGAGGCCGGCAGCTAACCGCCTGAGCCATGGCACGGCCCTAGCGTTCTCCTTAATATTTATAAGCGTTCGTTAATTTGTGTCATAAAAATACCGACACACATGACGTGCTCTTGCTGAGTGCATGTTATGCATACTTTTTTGTGCAAGGACCGCGTAATGAAATACTCCTCAAAGTGCCAGTGATACTGTTTCAAATGCATGCTCTCAATCCATGCTCACATCCTTATGGTTTTGTGTTTGTACCGTAAACATATGTTTTCTGCCCGACTTCTGATTACTTATTCAAGGAACGTATCTGTCTCTTTACTGTGTGCGGCGCAATGTGTGTTAATATTTATGCATTTTGTTTTGTTTCAGGTAAGGCGATGGAAAATATATGCACTATGATATCCATTCAGTAAGTACAAACATGTGTATCTTGCTAAGTCTTTTCTCGTGTAGATGAAGAAGTTCAGTGTTACTTATCAACAGCTTTTTTTATTTTATTTTTCAGCTTGATAAAGACTTACACCCTTCTTCATACTTACGCGTCAGTGCTAAAAACGTTATAGTTTGATAACAAAGTAATATGATACTGACTGAAATCAGTCATTTTGTAGTTTTATTTTGTTACATTTTGATCGAAATATTTATGTACATTTTAGCGTGTTACCGTGACAAGGTGGAAAATGGTAACACAAAGGAACGCATCAACACAGTACGCAGTGGGTTATTGTGAAGGTTTATCTGCTTAAGTTTGTTTTCTTTATACATCCAACGTGTAAAGACGAATACACAAACAGCACACGGAAGTTGAACGAAGTTTTTTCCAACCATTTTTATGGCTGCTGTTCCTGAGAGAATAATGCTGTTCTGGATCTAGACTTAATAGCCCACTTGCTTTATGATAAGGAAGGATAAGCGTATGGTACCATAATGTCCGTGTGTTTGTTCTGTCTAATAACGTCTGAAGTAGCATATGAATTTTCTCGAAACTTGGCGTGCACGCAATGCAACTAGAGGCCACTAGTTTCAAAAAATAAGGTAACAATTGCTCTGATGCTGGGAACTGAGAATAAGTTTATTCCGGCTTCAGTGTACACATGACACGTGGGTAACAGATGGTACACATCAGACCTAACTTAGTCGCAAATGAAACTCAACCGTTTGTCCCACCGTGGTATCAGGGGTTGTATCCCGGGAAGTCGGTGTCCAGGGTCTAGCCAGGAGGTGGCATCTCTGTTCACGTCGGCGCCTGTTGCAAATCGTTGCCAACAAGGTGCTTCTTATGAGGTCCAGAGAGATGGAAACCCCGGGGCGCCCTGCTGCTAGTCTGGTCTTGTGACTGGTGACGGTCCTAAGGCTAGGTCATAGACCACACGCCCCATACTCCCGATCTCGCTCCTAGTGATGTGTACCATCTGCTTCTCATGTGCCATGTACACAGTGAAGTTAGAATAAAGTTCTCGGCATCAGATTGTTCGTTACATTATTTTTTGAAAGTACGCGCTATTTAATTCCATACCATCGAGAATACCAACGCGACGGTTGTGCTACGTCGGTGGTGCTGCTGTTAGAGCAGTGTCATGTGACACCTTTTTGCAGGTGTAAAGGAATAACACAGCGAAGGCACGAAGTCTATGTTTAGTTTGCGCTATAAATGTGCCTACAAATTCCGTATGAAGCTAGTTTGTATGTTAACAGTTTGTATGTCGTGACTCCTCAAAGTTTCTGAGGTTCAGCCAGGCTAATGCAACGCAACTGGGAGTGTGCATGGGTGGAAATATGGCCATTGATTAGTCAGTAGTTTGTATAACTATTAATTTGTAGTTTTTTGTAGCCATGAAGTAAAGATGGAATTGTTTTATGGATAATAGGTGTGATAAGTTCTTGCCTGAACCGCCTTTTATTTTTCCTTTTATTTCCGTGGTTTCGTTAAACATGACAATTAAGTTACACAAATATTGTCGACTCATGTGAAGTGAAGTTTCACAACACTCCTCATTATAAAAATTACCTCATGTGAGCGATCGTTGACCTTTGGGCGCGATGAATGCCAACTTTTGATACCCTCTGTGAGCGTAAGGGTCATCGGTGATGAAAAACAGAGAACACCATCGTTATGCCACGTTGTGTTGAACTCTTTCCTGCTTTCAATAAAGCAGTGTCATCGTGTTTGTCCCTGTGTGAGTCTCATTACTTGCGTACTATGAGTCGAAATCGCGTTATTGTTTCGGGTACTGCGTCATGTTCTCAGTTCTCTCTGTGTAGCAAAGCCACTATTATTTCTCGCACGTTACCAGCTTTTTAGCCAAAACACTAATCACCAACAAATGCACAAAGAGAGTTTTATCATCAATCTAACACACTTCTACATGTTTTGACCCTGCTGGGTCATCTTCAGGGAGAACTTTTTTTGTTATCGTTACACTAAGGTTGCACTTTATAGTTGAGTGAGAATGTGCTGTTGACTGTGCACTGCGTTGTTTTTGGAGGCGTGAATTTTCTGCGGTCCCGGCCTGCAGTACGACTCTTTGGCTAACCTAATCGTCCATACAAAAGTACAAGTTGCGTTATGTCTGACCTGCCACTCGCGACACCGTCTGATGCCGAGTTCGAAAGCACATGGAATTGTACGCCCACGCATCTATATATTTAGGCACAGGACGTAATCTCAAATAGAGATTACATAGAACATTTTTACACTTTGAAGTTCAGTTACTCATACTTAATTAATGTAGGTTACTTCAGTTTAGAATGTTAGTATCGTATTTCAGTCGCACTACAACTTATGTTAGCAGATATTCACGACAGAATATACACGCTACAAGCTGTACGTTTGATGGAATAATTGTTTACTGCTTTGCCTTCGAGTAAGTCGTCAGTAGTCTGCGAAATACAACGCTTGAGGATGGGACTGTGGCGCTGAACCATGCATACTGTTTGTCGAGTATAGGCCTACTGTAGTTTCAATATACAGAGATTTAGGTCGTATTCAGACTGACGTGTGGTACTAATAAAATAATAATGAAACATGACGCAAAATTACATTGCCTATTTAAGTTTAGAAATTTCATTTTAGTGTCACATAAACAAAAGCTTTCACTCTGATGTAACCGGCAGGTTGCGGGTTCGATTCCCGATGCTGTCAGTGGATTTATTCATTGGCATAATCCTGTCGTTCGCACTGTGGCCCTGGGGTCGACTCAGCCTCTAACAGAAATGAGTACCAGGAATATTTCCTGGGGGGTAAACGCGATCGTTGCGTATGGCTGACAACCTTACCACCTTCATGTGCCGATTGTCTAGAAATCTGGGAACCTTGACCTCCTGGAACCCTCTGAGCCTGTCCAGGCCTGTAGTGGGACTGCTTTTCACTTTGATATAACGCAGTGGATATACAGCAATAGGATTGCAATCTTGTTGTTGTAGGTCAGGGCTGTACTGTCGTGTTAAGCTTTGTGCAATTTAGAGTTTAGGGTAGCGATATTCCAACCTGGCCGGGCTCGCGAGAGTCCTGTAATGGGTCTTGAACTCGAAAAATAATCAAGCGAAGTTTTCGTAAATGGGGTAATGAGTGGGTATCGGTAATACCGGGTCGCAAGGACAATTTACTTCACATTTTGTTTCCTGGGCAAAAAAAGTTTGGAACTTAGGTTCTCTCATTGCGAGAGATCTTGAAATAATCAAAACATGTATTTTTGAGTTTGTTAAATTGTTTTAAGGGCCTAAGTTGCTCTTGCAATACTATTCAATAAAATAATAAATTTAAATTACCTTATGTTACAAATTTGGTGTAGGCCTGCTGTTGGTGAGATTATGGTTTCTTCATTATTTTGTCGTCATTAACTACAGGCAATTTAAGATTTGAACCGTTTTATTGACATTACCGTTTCCATTAAAATATTAGTGTTTGGTTATTACGTGGACCCTTAATCTGGAGGTAGCTCAGAGTCGCTGCCTTTAGGAACTGAGTCTGACAGGGACGGTTACTCAAAGCAGCAGACATTAAATCTGCCTGCCCGGACAGACATTTATCTATTACGACGGTGTGTTCTCATTTATTACCAGAAAGCTACCCATTTTTTTCGTAGAGAAGTATCGAGTCTTCTAAAATCTGCAACTTTATAGGAACGAAAAAGTAAGAACATTCCCTCAGCCTTACGTTTACGGCAGTGATACAGTTTCTCGGAAGTAACGAATAATTTTACACATCAGTTTTTTAAGAAAATTTCTAGGTTTTATGATGGCTAAGGGTGAATTGTAGAGGTAAAAACCTGTCGAATGACCATACGTAGGCGTGCAAACATGCACAGTTTACTGCGGCAGTCGAGATACACTGAAGCCTAATTCAGTGACTTGGTCAATAAGACGACACATAGACACGAAACAGGAGGTAATGCAGGCGGTGTAGGACTCATTCTGAGAAGTCAGTGGACTTTTAACTAGCGTTATAGTTTTGAATTGTTACTTATATATTGTCAGTTAATTTTACTAAACCGAAGGGCTGCCGCATTAAGTCCCTGTTGGCATTCCGAATTCTTTTAGGACTTAACGATTTCCGAGCTGAAGCAGGTCATATTCGCGTACCTTTTTTCGGCCTGATGATTAGTGTTCAACATTAGAAGCTGTGTGTGTTTTGTTCGCACAAATGTGTTTCCTATGATTCCTACAGTAAACAGCCAGCCTTTCCCTGTACAGAATTCACGGGATGTTTTTTCTTATGGAAAGGCCCTTCCTTCTCTGTGAGGTACGAACTCTGTGTGTGTGTGTGTGTGTGGGTGTGGGTGTGGGTGTGGGTGGGTGTGTAATGGAGATTTGTTGTATTCTTCAAAGGTTACTTGAACAGTGGATATGAGTGTTCGCGCAGGAAATTGTCATGAATAAGTTAAGGAACACTGCGGAAAATGCAACAAGCTATAAAATTTCGAATGCCATTTCAGGATTGGTAGTTAGGGCAGCGATTCTCGAGTGCGTCAACCAGCTGTTCTCATTACCACTAATACGTACGGTGTTGTTGAATTTTTGGCCCCTAGTCTTGAGAAGAATATCTTCGCATCTGCAGTAAATTCATTAATGTTTTTAAACCGGTGCTGTGGTGCTGTGCTAGACGACTCCAACCCTTCACCTTCGAATGTGCGTTTGTGCGTGTGCTGCTACGTATGTACTCTCGGCTGTGTGGCTCTTCAGTTAGCTGTGGAAGGACGTCTAGTGTGCATGATCCCATTTAATGAGCAGTCGTAATTAAGGTAATCACATTTTGCTGACGTTTTGCTTTAAATCGTAAGTTAATAATAATCTTACTAACAGGATTTGTTTTACATGTAAATGGTACGTGTTTAAATTATGTGACCACAGAAAAAGTTTCTAACTTTTAAATGCGGACGGGGGAAATACTGAACCACTGGTCATTCGTATTGAGTGTGGTATGATTTTTCGATGTTACATGCACGTGTTTACGTGTACGTTCTTTTGCCGTGCTTCAGAGTTTGTGATATTGGGCGGGACGGAGATTTGGGCGCCAAGGACAGGAAAGAATAAGAGGGTGGAAAATATCTACAAATGTGGGTTTCATAATTTACAGAATCTGCTTTTCGCCAAATATTATTATAAGAATGAGTAAATCAAGAAAGATAAGATGGATTGCTGTGTAGCATGCAGGGGAGGTGAGAAATGCAAAAGAAATTATAATTGGAAGACTCGAAGGAAAGGAACCACTTAACAAGTTTCGGCGCAGGCGGAAGAGTAAGTGGTCGATAAGAAGTCTGAAAATGTACGCGTATTATATATTTCGACGCTTTCATTTCTGTGGCGTTTCTTAAACCGACACTGTAATCGATGTGCATTTTGATGCTCAAATTTTGTCGCTGGTCCTGAAAGAAATAATTACACTAAGAACACCTGCAAAAATCTTTAAAACTTCTGGAGACCAGATTCCTATTTTTGTCACACGGAATTTAAATGGCACAAAGACTGATTGTTATGTTCGTGATTTGTGTGTTGGTCAAAAGCGTCATGTCGACTCTTCAGAATTCCATCCTTCTGCATGTACAAGGAACGGAAACGTGAATGCTCTTGCGCGCCGAAACGCAGATAGTTTTTGAATGTAAACGTGACGTAACATAGAAAAGTAACCATTTGTTTGTGTATGCCGATTCATGAAAGTGATAGGTTTCAGTTTTTATTTTAGTCGCTGATTATGATCTTTAAAAAAACACTGCCTGTATTAGCTTGTTAGGATATTTTGAAACAGCAAGTTGAAGACTGAGGATGTAAGTGCGAATCGGGTTTCGCGTTTATGTTTGATGTGCGTAAGCTTAGTGAAGGTTTCCTCAAAGAGCAATGTTTCTTCAGTGGCATTTGTTTTAGTAATAGAACGCAATGAATGGTTTACTGTTTGCATTGGCGTTTTATCATAAACATTGTAGTTGATGGCCCCTTTCCCACCCCTTGCAGCTGTACCATAGGTCACTGACATTTGCTCGACAGGATTTATACTTGAAAATGTCTTATTCCGGAAGTGAAACGTTTTGCTATATTACAGCAAGGGCACACACAAGGGGGGCTGCCAGGCTGCAGCCCCCCAAACCCCACAAAACCGAAATTAAAAGAAAACGCAGATTTGTACATATTATGATATCAAAAGTTTTACGTGATTTCCCCTTCAGCCGAAATCAGTCACAGAAATCGGCTGACGGTTAGTACATTACAATTTTGTAAAATAAATTAATAAAATGAAAAGAGAACACGAAGGTACGACACTGTGATTGAGCCATGGAACACGTAGTTATATTCGTATGTGTGTAAGTGCAGATGCAAACAGTGTTATGTTGTACTTACAACATGAATTTTATTACGTAATTTTTAAAGTGAAACATTAATTATATAGCCTCAGGGTCAGCCTTGCCCCCCTCCCCTCCCCAAGGAAGAATACTGGGTGCGCGCCTGGATTACAGAATTAAGTTTCAGCGTTACTTACTACCGGTACACCGGCTACGTACATAATTTGACAAAATCATTACTCAGGCCAGGGAGATGTAAACTTGCTAGGCGGAACTGAAACTAAATATGTATTGGCAGGTGCCTAGGGGAATTAATTCCGTACCAAACCCCAAAATGCACGTCCAGTGCCAGTGAAAATTTACGGATACCAAAAGAGGTAAACCAAAATCAACTTGACGTAAAACATGAAGGCTTGTCGGTTGGATAGCTCACAAACTATAACCCGGTCTGTCTCAACTATCAGTGTTGCCAACTCCTCGTGGGGAAAGTCGCTGAAAGTCCAAAAAAGTCTCAATTTTATCAAAAAATTGCTAAACTTACATTCATATTTTCTGCAAACTACCTTTTTGCTTCATAGCACACATAGTTCAGCTCTTCTTGATAGGGCTCAATTACACGCATCACATTCTTTCCTCGTGTCTAGCACCGCTACACTGCATAACGTAATTTTTTTTAACAGGAATGATGTAATTGTTCAGTTCATAACAAGTCCAGTCAAGTTTAATTACATCTCTAACCAGACAGAAGACAACATAAAATAACTGTACTAACTCAGACGCACAAGACACTTAGCGTTCGGATATCGAAGTTTGTCTGTGGTGTGATTCTGAAAACCCCCAGAAATGTCGCTAATTTGAAATACGTCCTCTTGTCGCTAAGTAAAGATTGAAATTCGCTAGATTTAGTGACGTATTCCCCAAACTGGCATCACTGTCAACCACAGAGCTCCCAGGTCACAGAGGATAGGGGCTGTATATGGATGAAAGGGTAACACAAGTTGGGGTTAAAAGGAAGGTTGCATTCGGGGGAAGAAACTCAAGTAGGTTTCGAGAAAAAAATAAAACCAAAGGGGCTGTGCTATCGGCCGGTGCATTCTGCGTGGGCCTTAAGGTTTACGTTTAGTATAAATGTTTATACGATAAGCCGTTTCCGAGAAAGTCGATAATTTCTGAGTTTCATGCGAAATTGGGCATTACAAACTGTGCAACAAGTTGCGCATGATTGCAGGCACAGAGTTTGCTGGTATCAGCAGCGTCTTATGCTGGAATAGGAAGATACAGACTAATCTCAGCTGGGTGCCCTTCTGCTCTCTGTACAAATTTCCAGTCCTCAAGCAGCTGAACTGAAGACACTGGCCTTCAGGTCAGGTGGTCGGCTGGCCAATAGCGTGTGTGTCATGGCGTCGTTTCCGCTGTAAAGAATTCGGTTGATGGGCGTTGCGTAATAGGTCTGCTGAAAATATGGGAGTGGCGCGGTCTCTGCTTGTTAACTCGGCAACCTCTGTCCGCCATACCACCCTGAAAGGTCGATTTTCTTGATTAATGATAACGTATGAAAATACGTTTGAGACTAAATATTCTATACTCCTGGGATATAATGCCGTGTGGACTGGTGTATAGGTACCACCGTTTCGGAGAACCTGACTGTGTGCATCTTCAGGGTAGTCGAAGAAGAGTAGCTGCGCGGGAAAACTATGTTATGTACGTGACGGTAAAGCCAAGAGGAGCAGTGATTTTTATTCACTGCGCTACGGGCGTTTGTGTTACACACAGGGAACTGAAAAGAGGCGACAGTAGATTTTCAGGGTGCATCAAGAGGTGAAAGGGTGTGGGGTAAATGTGGGGCGAAAAACTTACCGTAACGTTATCCGCAAGAAAATTGACTGGCGCCGTTACTGAGTTACGAAACAGGTCTGTGCGCTTGGCCGTTGTCGACTTTTTCAGTAACCGCTTTCTGCCTATGCAGATTACAGTACTGTGAGTACAGACTGGACATCTGTTCACAGTTCGACTGGCTGTTCCTTCGTCAAGTACCATGCTTCCTCCTACCCCCAGTATAGTTTCAACTTCGAAATCAGTGTCATCTACACAGATCTTCTTCTCATTCAATGTCAATCACAAAATGGTCATGTTCTATGCACTGACTTCGTAAGTGCATTGTAGAATGGTTATGGATACACATCTGACCATCTGGTTCAACATCGATTCTGTAGAGAGTATCCCATCTCCACAAGGTAGTGAGTGAACTCCGTTGTTAGCTGAATAAGTTGGCCGTATGGGCCGTCTGCCATCCAGGTTCCCGTTTCTACTCGGCCCGTTGCGCTACATCGTGGCAGATGTTTCCTGTAACGTGTCTAAAATTATGGCTTTCGTTAGTAGCATAGACCTCTTGAACCCGACCTAAGTTTTTTATTTTATGCGGTATTAACTAATTAGCTTCCACGCCACAGGAGCATGTGTGTTACGGTCGTTGTGTTATCTGTCCCACATTATCAGGACTGTGATGACAGACCACTATTCAGCCTATCATCCAGTTGTCACCCTTTGTACACGAGTGATGCCTATGTGTATCCAAATTGTCACTTTTGTCTTTTGTTGTAATCTTAACAATTTTAATACACTTGATCTCCTGTCGGTTTGTGGATTCGTACGAGTGTAGAAATTTTAGAAAGACGCCTTGTAGGCATAGGTGTTGACGCGATCTGTGCCCACGTACAGGCCCACACACTCGAGCCAGCCAGCTGTTATCAATATCTGTCACTGTGTTTATATACATATCATACTTAATCAGTTAGTGTAACCAGGGAATTCTTTGTCATTTTGGCTTTTTGTCGTTGCGTGGTTTCCATGCAGATCAAATACAAACTAATCTGACTTACAAGTGGATAGGGAAGATGGCATAAATAAATAAATAAATAAATAACTTAAGGCATTACAATATTAGTGTTTGGAGAAGAAATGTACCCCTAGCGTACCATTATTATTAAGTTATTATTATTATTTATTATCACGCTATCACTTCTATGCAGGCTATTTGAAATTACAGTATATAGGCCTACCTGAAACAAATCATGTTGCTAGGGTATATAATGTTGCAGCTGTTCCGTGTCTACAGTTTATGGTACATGCAATGCTATTTCCCATGATAAACGTTTTGTGATTTTATATTATTACTTATTATTATTATTATTATTATTTGTGGTAGTAATAATAGTAGTGATTTAATTGCCCATTAGGTTGTCGAGTCAGCACGTAAATAAATATGAATTGGGTTGAATTATTATTATTATTGTTATTATATTTATTCCGTTGTTTCTGTTAAGATGCCTTTCTACAATTTTTCAAGTTTATGGCATGTAAAGCCCATGAAGTTGTGATTTAAAAATGTGGCTAAAGGCTATAATATGTAATAATAGGGGTTCTCTGCGGAAACCGTATAAAGATGGGATGTGTCGAATCTTCCCTTTCAAATTTCAGTGGGCATTTCACACTTATTTATAATTATTCTAGCAAGCATTAACCTAAAAGTGAGTTAGACTCTTTTATGGTAAACTGATCATGTGTGTTAAAGCAGGTTGTTTGTATTTATTTTTCTGTGTGGCCCGTAACTGATCTGTTTATTTTGAAAAGGCCTTGAGTAATTCGAACATATTTACATTGTACCGATTCTCATTCATTAAAGAAACGTCTGCAGTATTACTCTGTATTTTAAAATAGTATAAGTCTTTACTGACATGGTCATTTTCGACCGACTAAACGTAACTGCCTAACCTTCACCTACCCTTCCTTAGAGGAAGTAACACGAAGTACAATTTTTTCTTCATCACAGATACTCATTGGCTGCAGTCCGTCCTGGCCACTAATGAAAAGACAAGTCAAGGTTAAACTAATTGAAACCATCTCAGGCTTCGGACGGACTCCTGTTTGTCTGCGAGGCAGCCCGTGGTAATGCCTGACGACATAACCTATTTTTACCCGTCTGATAGCTTCATAAAGGGCTGTATGAGCCGTGGCTAAAGAAGGTTTATTAACCTTTTAATGATCAGAATCAGCCTCAATTAAATTGGAATATTCAGTTCGTACCGCGCAGTAAACATACTGCTTCTCGGTTATAAATACGAATCACTTAATTCTGTACTGTTTAGTGATCGCCGTTTATTCTGAGATCCGTACAAAACGCATAAATACGCAATGTGGGCATGATGTAGAACTTCTGAATATTAAAGCTGGTGGTACATGTAGTAACCACTGGGCTTTAAATATTTGCTGAGAGAGCCCCAGTTTCTGCATAAGGCCATGACCAGATGCGACCTGCCTTTCGGGTTCTAGTGCTGTACAAAATCCCAGTCGCTTATCTTTTATTCTTGTTACAGTTAAGCTTGAAAGGTCCCTTTTTCGGGAATTTTATAAAATTATGACTAATTTTACAAAATTAGCCCCAGTGTTCAGAATACATAGTGTTGTCGAACGACGAAGTGACTTATTGCCTACGTTAATGGTACAATAATATTAATTCGGTTGTGCGAACGGTACTGCATGTGTGCAAAGCAATTCCTCTCGGAAGCAACTTGTGGAGGCCTCTCCTTCCTCGTCTTATTCTTTTTATTCAATGTGTTCGTGTGTGCCGTCTGGCAACCCAGCATGTCTGTCTTGCCTTATCCTCCCATAATTAAGAATGTTTTCCCTCAAGAAACGTTAAGCCTTTCAAGCCCAGAGGAATAAGAAGAAAAATAAATGGAAATTTAGGAAATACACATTTTTTGCTTTCATTGATATCGAAACGGCGTGTGATAATATAAACAGACAGGAAATCCGGGAAGTGTTTAGAGAGGAAATGTTTGTAAAGAATTAAAGACAGAACAAGGAAAGTCTATGAAAAATGTAACTGCAGCTTGGTTATAAGTGGCAAAAGGTCTGATTTCTTGCAAACTTTAGGAGTGTTTGTTCCTTGCTTTGTTTAGCGTGGTAAGGCGTAGATGAGATAATAAGAAAACAACAGAAGTACAAGGTAGTGGAATACAAAAACTGTCGTATGTTGAGACACATCAGAGTGATGGTTTAGCGACAAAAGTTAACAAGATTTTAAGGCGTGTGAAATTTTTGGATTAAATGAGAGTTTAATAAATGAATGGTTACGAAAAGCCGAAAGAGAGGGAACGAAAAAACGCACACGAAATAAAGACATTGGAGGGTTTTAAGTATGGAAATAAAAAGTGACAAATGAAGAACTGGAAGAATAAGTTACAGAAAAAGTTCAAAATGCAAGAGAATTTTCACCAGTTAGTTACTTTGGTGATGGAATATACCTAAGAAGGGGAAAACATATCGAAACTTCCGGTGGTTGTTGGGGGCTGTGGTGTCCAAAGCTGCCCTTTTCCTGCTTTCTGTTGTATCTCCTTCCCGCCACCGTGTTGTTATCGAACTGGCCAAAAGTGCTGGTGGTCATTCATGTCAACAGAATGGCTAGACAACGAAACAGTTATAGGGAAGTACTCCGGAGCGGCTATCTTCGCACCTCGAAGAAAATGTGGTGGCGTCGATCCATAGGTTTCTTTGCAAATCTTCTGTATGCATGACCATGTTAACGGATGATGCGAAATCGTGGCAGGGACCAGGGTAGATATTACCAGACTGATGGCAGCAGACATGGTATTTTTAAGAAGGGGGTCCAGTTAATGAAAAATCACAAGCAGGTGAAAGACAAGTGGAAAAGGAGAGGGAATTTAGACAAATATGTGGAAGATATATTAATAAATAACAGATTAAGATGATATGCATACGTTGTAAGACTTAACGGAAATAGAACAGCAAAGAAGTTTTCAAAGTGAAACTTTAGTTTAGTTTAGAAAACGCCCAAGAGGAAGGCTGAGATCAGATCAGGAAAAATGTCTCACAGAAGCAAGAAAGAACGGGGGAAGAAATTGAGTAATAGGAGAAGGAGAAGGAGGAGGAGGAGGAGGTGTGGGAAGACAGATATGAATGGGCATCTTTGCTAGGCGATCCACATAAAGTGGAAACTTATAAGGAAGGGAAAAATAGATTTATAAATCTTGGTTCGGAAGCGTAAGGAAATATGTACAGCCTACCGAAGAATGCCACGAAATTTATTTTGTTGTTAATGTGCGAAGTAGGCCTATTTTATTTTATTGGGGGAGGGCTTTTTCTTAGGAAATTAAGCTTTTATATTACCGTCTAACCTGTTTTCAGCAAGTGCCTACTGCATTTTCTCCTGGTAACTTCCCTGCGGACATCCTGGGCAGGGTGTTGCTTAATGTATTTGTATGCTCTTCAGTCCGTGACACTGGATAAACCCCACATTTGTTGTTCGTAGCTGGCTATCAAGAGCTGAAACTCCTCAGTATTGTCTTTTTTGATTTTATAATGACGTGAGTGTACCATTCCAAGATACGTGGATGATACTATTCTTTATAAACCACTTTAACTACCCGCTTTGTCTTGCAAATAGAAGTTATCAAGAAGGTCAGCTTCTTATCGTCATGTTGAGTTGATAGGCATAATAAGAATAATGATGGAATGTACGTAGGTTTGATTGGCCTGTTATATTTGTGGTGCTTCTTTCTGTTCTTTGGTCGGAATAATCGGATTATCGTCGTCATCCGCAACGCAGCAAGTTGCGGTGGATTTGTGGGTACAACCTTACCCCTGTTGCCAAGAATCTTAGTGACATTTCGAAATTTTCCGTTGTGGCATCAGTGTTACGTTTGCTAACTGGGTGCTTTGTTCCTAGTGTTTATCGTGTTCCTTCTGTTATCGATTCCTGTATATTGCTAACACTTTGTTTTGCAATTTAATCTGTTAAGTATTTATGGTCGCAGAGATTACGTTGTGCCTTGTAGAATGTTATTTTGTGTGTATAAGCAGTCCTCTGCTCACTGTGCAGTTAATCATTTGAATTCATCCGTTACTGATGTTTAAATCGAGATGCTTCTTACGAATGAGAAGCCAGAGTAGCGTAGGCGATATAATGACTAGGCTACATGCTCGGCGTATGACAAATCGTATTTCGACTCCCGGCAGGGGCATGAGATTTACCTTTTGTTCAAATCGTCCAGGCCGCCTGTGGGCACCACTTAGCGCCCTATCCGGTGGGTAACGAGGAATCTTTTACGGGGGCTGATGCGGCAGGGGCGTGTGTTTTATAGTCAGTTTATTTCGATGTCTGGGCCACATTAGATAAGATTTTACAGGTCGCTTATAACCTGCTAATATAACACAGTGGAAATATCAAAGGTACTTCTGCTAAGCTCAGTGGTTATACAGCATGTTTGGCACTGCTGTTGTGTTATGTAATTGGTCGCTGTTAAACCTAACTTACACTGTTCTCTCTATTTTTCTGAAACGGGGTTAGATGACGTCGAAATGTGAAATGAGTTACCCATCCATTTAGTTTTTATTACTCGCCAAATACTCGTTTTCTGTTTTCACAAACTGCAACTATTATCACTTCTTCTAAGCGTTCTGGAGTTCAGTGCAACATCTATGCAGCGAAGTCAGTTCAGTGACTGTGGTTTGTTGCAAGGTTGAAATACAAAGTGGCAGTTTCGCTGAAACTTTTTCGATGTTGTGACCTGCTTGTTATAATGAGAAGACTTTAAGTTGATTAATTCAGCGGCATTGAGGAGGGCCACTCATGTAGCACGCATAAATCTTACATATATGCATGGTGTTATAAAGTAACCAATGTCAACCAGGCATGTCATTGGTAAGAGGACACAATAATTAAAATGGCACTTTTGGAAATACATAGTGGACACGTGAACTGCTTTTTGTTGTGGCGGCATTAGATAGACGTTAGTACCTTGAACATATACAAATACAATGGAGTTTTGAGGGAAGGGCGCTTTCAAAACTGATTGACTGACTGACTGACTGACTGACTGACTAACTAAGCAGCTAACTAAATAACTAACTTCATGGTGGTGAGTCATCCATGAGGATGTGGTCAAAAAATTACCCGCTTTTTATGGAACCCAGCCTTTTATTATAGTGTTCACAGGAGCCGACCACTTGTCATTATCCTGAGCCACACGAATTCATTCCGCCCCCTTCTAGTCTATTTCTTTAAGATCCGTTTTAATATAATCCTCCCATCTACCCTTTCTTAGTCCAAGCTGGAGAGCTTTCTCCACCAACACCCTGTATGCATTGTTGTTGTTGCTGCTGCTGCTGCTGCTGCTGTTGACGTAGCTTGGGTTATACTGTGACTGTGATTGTGATTTGGCGAGAAATCGGTGATGGAACACCAGCATATTGGAAGCTACATAGACCTCCAGGTTAGTGCAGAATGTGAACATTTACCTGCTTGTTTCCACCTAAAGAATGTCCAAATACATATGGAATGGTATTGCGTGTCTAATGAGTGCACAAATCAGTGGGAGATAAATACACAGTTGTTCCCCAGCGAGTGGGAAATTTGCTTGCTTTGCTCCTCCTGTTCTCTATACTTCGTTGCAGCCTCTTTGCTGCGGGAAGTTGATATGATTACCAATATTCTGACTGTTTTTTCTATGTTGTATATGTCTACGGATTTAAAATCCTCTTCATCCCATGTATTTATGTTTTGCGGGAAAATGTGTGCAAATTAATCGAAGTTCCTAACGTTACGATCTTGTGGGATGTGATGCCATGTGGGGTAGTAGATGCGTGCAAACGTTTCAGAGGAACCAGCTGTTTCCATCTTCAGGTTGGAAGGGATCTTTTGCAATTACGGGCAATAAACTTTGAACTTTATTCGACTGAAACTCGGTAGTAGGAATGTGTGTGCACAAGTCCAGCAGTGCATCCCATGATGTAAATTTAATTTTGGCCGCATTACAGAATTATATTATCTGATAAATATTAGCCGATCCCGGTGGCTGTGCGATCTAAGACGTAGGTCTGAGGCCTCTTAATTGTTGGGATCGCGGGTTGGAATCCTGTTAGGGCATGGATGTTCGTCTGTTGTGTTTGTTGTGTGTTGTGCAGATAGCGACCTCTGCGTCGAGCTGATCACTCGTTCAGAGGAGTCCTACCGGGCGTGTGTATAATTGTGTGTGATCTAGAAACCTCAACAACCAGGCAGTCTAGGTCTGAATTGGGTTGTTGCGCCACAGAAAGAAAATGAAATAAAATATTAACAGTGTAAGTTTTGTAGGGCTGGAAGTGTGCAATGAGAAAGCATGAGCTGGAGCCGGAACTCCTTGTTCGATACAGCAAAGACCTTTTAATGAAATGTCTAAGGGTAAGAAAAATTTCTTGCTCGTATGTAGTGCCAACAACTTTGAAACAGTGAAATTAATGTGCAGTAACGAATGCGCATGAAGATCAAGCGCACTGAGAGATGCGAAATTGCTAATAGTGGATTTTTAGAACGTTTGTGATCCAATATTTTACAGTTTCGAGTAACTGAATCCTTGTCTTCGTCCATAACTAGAAATTTTGCCCCCCCCCCACCACCTCCCAATCACTTAAGGCAGTTTCGTTTTGTGAAATTTCGAACAAAAGCCTTTGCCTTCACACCGACACTCAACCATTTCAACAACGTTAATTGTCGTAACCCTTTAAATATTTCATTCAACTGATCTGTATTTGAAGACTGATCTCGTACCGCACAGGCAACGCCCTCCACCTCCGTTGTAAAAACCGGTCAATTAATGTTGTTAGTGAAATAATCGCTGTTTGTCCTGAGATCCATACAACACACATCAAGGTGTTCTGTGCGTAGAACCTAAAATTTTTTCATGTTAAACATAGTGGTACACAAATTAACCCCTAGGATGTGAACGAATAACCAACCCGTAACCACAATGTACTATTTTAGTGGAGTGATTGTTTTAAGCAGGGTGTTTTGACATTGCTGGTAGAGTTGGGGGTTTTTATCTGCTGACCATATGATTAAGAATGTTCACCGTCTCAGTACTAAAATTGACATCGTTTCTTGATTTACGTAATTAGCCTTAACGTATAAGAAATCACGGTTCATGACTTCTTACCGCAAGAAAATCCTGACCTTTGAAATTAAAGATGCATTTCATACACATCTGTTAACTAGGAACTGAGATCGCGTTGTCTTACAAGAGAGTGAAATCATGAACAGGCTACACAATCTGAACATGAAACGTGCATATGTCCTAACTTGTGTTTCTGATTTCGTCATGAATATTTCTGTCGCTCGCACGGTTCCAGCACCCGATCTGGCAGATTGTTGAAGACTTGTTTTGTTTTGATTCAGTATACCTTTCTAGGTAATAGGTGTCAGCACAGTGCAACTTATTAGAATCCTGACACTCTTATTTCATTGGTACGTGCGTTATTTAATTTGTTTTCGCTGTATCTGTCTCTCTTGCTGTCGATGCTTTGTTCTTGGTTGTGTGCGCTGATGTCTGCGAAGGATTTGAAAATTGGTGCTCAGGTGGGCGATTTGTTGCGCGAGTGTAACGAACTGGTTGAAAGTGGAGTGAACTGTGTTAAAAAGCACAGGCTTTTCTGTAAGGGTGACTGAGGGGCTACACTTAAGACGCACTCCTACATGAGTTAATTGACTATGTCTCCAAAAATAGATTCCCGAAGTTTGGTGATTGGTTAAAGGTACGTTTTTCTTATTATCGCGTCCATATTTAAAAACAAAGTTTTGTAGAAACAAAATTTTTATTTTTAAAAATTCCTTGTTATATTTGTCTACTAAGTGGTTTTGTATATTTGTCAACAATATGAAACCTGGTATTGCTGTTTAATGTGGCACTGTATTCCAATAACAAATTTTTTGTTGTCAGGATGTGCTGCAAAAGACTTCAAGTACCGTTATATGAAAGTTTCCCCTCGCTTAATATGCCGCAATGTCGTTACACGTTGTGATGCTGGATCTGGCTTGGTTTTTCTCCTTGCTTTCTTCGTCATGTCTTAGTACCTAGACTCCCCATCCTTGCTACCCCTACCCCACTAATTACAGGCAGCCGTTTATATGAAAATTTAAGGAGCGGAGCGTTTTATCTGAGAAAGACTTGCGTATGTAAATACAAGACTAGACGGTTTAGTGGTTGACAAGTTGAAATGTTTCCTGAGAAATTAGCAGTACTGTGCTGCAGCATAAAGCGGATGTTGCTTCTCATGCACGCAGGGAGGTCCTCCTGCCACTTTTTTATATACAGTCGGGTGTACAAAGAACAAACATTTCTGTAACTACTTTTTGAGTCCGTAGATTATTGAGACACGACATTGCACCCTGCATTTGTTAAGTACGTTTGCACTTATTATACATAGTATTATTCTAATTACCACCACCACCGCCGCCGCCACCGCCGCCGCCGCCGCCGCCACCACCACCACTACCACCACCGCCGCCGCCACCACCACCACCACCACCACCACCACCACCACCACCACCACCACCACCACCACCACCACCACCACCACCACCACCACCACCACCACCACCACCAC
>BLKM01008356.1:3410803-3424247 GCA_013340265.1 Coptotermes formosanus | reverse complement strand
CCACCGCCACCGCCACCGCCGCCGCCGCCGCCGCCGCCGCCGCCGCCGCCGCCGACATATTGACCCTAATATTTTATTAACAGGATTGGGCCTATACATGTTAGTAGAAACTTTAATTTTTCGTAGTACGTATTTCAGCAACTGAATAAACTTGACTGTACTGGAAAGTGTACATGAAGATTTTGAAACAAGATCTATCTGTATTATAAGGACAAGCTTCCATTTATTTGAACAACTTTTGTTAATCAGAGCTGCTTCTGCATATGAAAGGCCATGTGCAATTTCTAACTAACTCATATTTTGACAGTTTCTTGCTGTGTAAGGAGATTTGGCCTTGTAATAAGCAGCTTCTTACGTAAAAGGAATTGTGCCAGGTGTCTTAAGGATTCAGGTTGCCTCTGAGGACTGAGGACAAGTGTGAGGAAAGTACGGACTATATGTGTTTTTCATTTGTAATGTTACTGTTATGATGTGACCTGAGAGTTACTCGTTTCTCGGGCTTCAGTTATGCATTCGTGTGTATTGCATGACCGAAGGGCTGCGAATGCATGCAACACAATGAACTGACGCTATAAATCATCGAAGTTACGTCGACAAAACAAGACGCGGCGACTGCAAACAAAAACTCACAGACTTGGAGCGAAGATATTCTTATTTAGTACATCAACCAAGCCAAATTGATGGAATATGTTTGTGGCAGCAGTGAATCGTTCCCGACAGTTTCTTTAAATATTTCCATAATATTGCTAACGAGGAACAATAGTTTTCATATGCTTAGAGGGTCTGCTGCTCTGTTTTGTTCAAGACGGTCGGATTGACAAGATACATATTTTCAAATGCAGTTCATTTACACAAAGATAAAAGTGATTGATCTTTCGTGGCTTGTACGGTACGTACATCATAAAATAGCAGAGATTAAAGAGTGACTATTGTTATCCATTCAATTGATTGTGCAAAGCAGCAAGCGAAGACCCTCTCATGGGGCAACAGGTTCCTACAAGTGCATGACGTCTCATCCCGGACGACCGTAGTCTTAACACATTTTTTCATTCACCCATTAGTAAATACGGTATATGATTTCTTTTTGATATGAAATTTCGAATGAGACAGCAAGGTTTTATAAAATCGAATACATTAACCCTACGTTAAATTGAAACATGTTAAGAAGTGGGACACATCAGAAGCAGCTCCTTCAGGACGGTACGTGGCCGGCCCGTTTATAAAGGCAGGTTGAGAGTGACTGAGTGTCAGTGTTCTCATGTGTGGCCAACATCTTCGGGCATTTGAACTAACTGTACCTAAACATGCTGGGTTCAACAAACTCAGTTTTCACAGTGGTTAACAAGATTGATGGCTCTCAGGAGCGAGCTAAGTGAATTGAAACTGCCGTCGTAGGATGTTCCGAAAGGCATAATACTTGCTATGAAGAATGAAGATTTTGATTGTCTTGATAGAGACAAACCTGTTACGTTGGTGAGGAGACATATTCATTTACAACGGTCTTTCCTCTAGTCAAAATTCCAAAGGAGGGTGCAGAACCCCTGCACCTTTCATACGAAGAAAAGAACGGATTGACAATGGAAGAAGAGCAGCAGCATAGAATAGGAAGCTAAAACATCTGGAAGAAACTTGCAGTCATTCGTCTTGCAAATAAGGTTTGGGACATTATGACCTGTTCCGAGGTTAAAATTGGTCCTTGAACCTTGTTTTTTGACGTCGCATGTCTCTCTCTTTACCATTCCATGCAGGCCTCTTATTGGTATTAATCCCATGTGTGTTGCCAGTACGTTTTCTCTCTTGGTGTCGGAATATGCATCACCTTCATATTTAATGGCCAGTTTAGATTCTTTTATGTGGGAAGTATGCGTAATTTCGCGCTCATCTTGAAACTGTCCAATTCCGTAGAGGCATTGCCATTAACATATCAACTAACGGTATCAGTACGTTCCTGGGTTGCTGTTTTTCGGTATTCATTGCCGTATTTTTGAAACTGTTTACCATTTTGTACCATTTTTCTTTACCCCCCCCCCCCCGTGTTTTTTTGTTTTGTTTTTACTTTCTCATAGTTTTACGATGGCCTCTCCAAAAGCAACAGTTTAAAATTTATTGTACTTTATCGGCCCTACGCCTTCATTCACTCCTGCCTTCTGGATGCGTATAGGAGAACAGTTCAAAAACGTTACAGACAAGTCTTTACGTGTGTGATCTTTGTTTTAAACCAATACAGCTTTGTGAACATGGGTTTCCCATAATACAGACTTAAGAGGCTACAAAGAACGACTGAATTATGCAGCTGCTTTGCACCTTGCCTTTTCCGTGTGTTGCAAAATTTGAGAAGCGTGCAGGAACACATAGCACATGAATGGTCAGTCAGTTTGAAACTTTTTTTCTTTGCTCGACAGCCCTAATGGGCCAAGGCGTCCTGCTCGTTGAGGTTCCGCGACCACATTCAGACACACCACACTCGGTAGGACTCCTCTGGATGAGGGATCGGCCCATCGCAGAGACCTGTAATTGACAACACACAACACTCACAAGCGACCGACATCCATGACCGCGTCGGGTTTCCTACCCGCAATCTCAGCAAGCGAGAGGCCGCAGACCCATACATTACACCACGTGGCCACTGGGATCGGCTCGATATTCGTTGCATGGTAAAATTTGATGTAGCAAGCAGATGCAGAGGTTTGAGTCACCTTCGTGTTTTATGTTTCACCGCGACTGACCTGGTAGTACGAGAATATTTCAGTGCTGTACAAGTGCATTCGAGGGGTTTTTAAACCAGACTTTTTTTAATTACGGGAATACATATGAAGATTATTTCAGCATACTTTCCATCATTGCGGAAAAGAAGTAGGCCTGTGAGATTACCGTGTTGTCGATATACAAGGTGTGATCAATGAGTTCCGATACTGGGTCTTTAACTCCGCTAGGGTGAGGAGTTGGCACACGCCTGTTTGGTGGAATGTGGCCTTGAGCGTCCTCTCTCCACGGCACAAATGAGGGCGCGAAACTTTTAGATAGTGCCTCTCCAGCTTTGATCGAACTAGCACGTGTACCTGTACCTTGTCGCATTTCGGACCGTGCTCAAAGTGTCAGAAGAAGAGGGAAACGGTGCGTGCATCAAGTTTTGTGTTAAACCCTGGGGAAACGACGCGGAGACTTCTGAAATGTTAAGAAAATGCTTTTGGTGGTGAGTGCTTAAGTCGTGCTCGCACGTTTGAATGGTTTAAGAGGTTTATAGGATGCCTAACTTCAGTCGATGACGATCGGCGATCCGGGTGATTATCAAGAAGCAGAAGTGACGTTTCTGTGACAGGTGTGCGAGAATTAATTCGTGCACATAGGTAATTAACAGTACGTGAAATTTCTGTAGAGGGTGGCATATCTTACTCTACGTGCGAAGCCATTTTGACAGAGGATTTCAACATGTGATACGTTCCTACGAAATTCGTTCCTCGTGTCCTCACCATCGAACAGAACGAACACCGATTGTCAGTCGCCACTAATCTCCTTCAAGATGTAGAAACGGACCAGAACTTCATGCAAGATATTATCACAGGTGACCAGACATGGGTTTACGGGTACGATTCGGAAATGAAACGTCAGTCTTCGTAGTGGAAGTCACCCGCGTCTCAAAGACCGAAGAAAGCGTATTAGGTGCATCCCAAAGTGAAAGTAACGCTGATTGTTTTTTTGACACGAAAGGGCTTGTTCACTGTGAATACGTCCCCGAAGGTGAAACAGTGGATCAGCACCACTATGTTGAGCTTCTGAAGCGACTGACACTCGCCTTTTGTCGTAAGGGCCCAAAGAAGGGGGAATCTCGCTCGTGAACTCTGCATCACGACAATGCAGCAGCGCACACAGCTCACTCGGTTCAGGATTTTTTTTTAGCACAACGTGGCATTCCTGCTGTTCAGCAACCACCCTACTCCCCTGACATGGCTCCCTGTGACTTTTGGGTGTTCCCCAAACTTAAAATGGCACTAAAAGGAAACAGATTCGACGACACTGACACGATCAAAGGGAATATGAAGAAGCACCTGACGAGTATTCCGAAATACTCATTTAAGAATGCTTCCAACAATGGTAGAACCGCTGGCATAAGGGCGTAACTTCAGAAGGAGCCTATTTCAAAGGAGATTAAGTGTTTTTGTCAGTAATCAATAAAGATTATGTTTTACTGAATCAGGCTTGTAACTTATTGATCACACCTTGATATCACCCTTTAAACTTTCGGACCAGATGACCGATTCAGCGAACCTTTATATCAACATTGTGCAACTGGAGACCAAGCATAATAACAACATGGTGGAGGTGCGAGCGACGCTAGCGAAAATTAATACGTAATGCAGAAATGGTGTATGGTAACGGATCTTGTAATAATATGCAACTTTCGTCGACGTACGCGCTATGTATCGTTGGGTGTGACAGCTGTAAGTAACGAATTGCTGAAGCTAGGCAGGTGAAGTGTGGTTATGAAGACTGTCATGAACACTGTAAGGAATTGTGTGTACGGTACAGTATTCCTTGCTATTTATCGGTTACAAGCAAGGCTGTGGAGTCGGTGCATAAAACCTCCGACTCGAACTCCTCGATTTTTAAATCTCCGACTCCGACTCCTTCATAAAAGCTCAATGTGTACTACATAATAATGGTAAACCTACTAAATGGCAAATGGTACCATGAGACATTTCGTCACCACCACGTGAATCATTAGGCTGCTTTTTAGACTTATAAAACACATTTAAGTATAGGTGTAATGGTTATTGTAGCTAGTATCTATTTAAGATTTTATATGGAGGTCAGAGTCGGAGTCGGTACATTTTTACCGACTCCGACTCCACCCAAAATTCCTTCCGACTCCGACTCCGCAGCCCTGGTTACAAACATGGCAGCGGCGCGAAACTTCGTGGTTATATCTGCAGATTTAATGTTGACCTATTTTGTTCTTAGGTAATGTATTTAAAAAAAGTTGATAGTAAATAATTGTATCCTTATTCTGTCCCCATGTAACATTCATATTTAGAGTTAGGTAAAAATGGTCACACCATGACATGCCTGTGCAGGCACAGAGGGGAGGTAGAGGAATAGTTCCACCCATTCGCAACCTCGGCGCTAAAAGGGGGTGTTGTCATTTCTGTAGTCACGGATAGGTCACCCAGGTGACAGCGATTGCTGAAAAACAGTCTGTAGTTTTGAAGGAGGCGAGAGGTAAGTATGCTGCAGTCGTCATAACCCCGAACTTCAGCGAAATCTACAGGTTTATAAACGTCGGAATGCAAGGAATATTCCACACAAAATATGCAGGTACGTACCCGGATTGCCCCCCTACAGAACTTAGCATTCCATCTTCAACGCTGTATTACTGGCAGTGATAATAATAGGGCTGAGTAACGTGTTCGTAATTTTGAAGTAGGCCTAATTAAACTAAACCATGTGACGCGGTTGGAAGTCGATGAACAATATACACAACATCAACCTAAAACGCAAATTCTTGACCTCTTACGAGGTGTATTTTTTGTTGAATTGTAAATTTACGTTACTTAAATATACCATCATTAACGGTACCTAGTGGGCTGATTTCTTCTCGGAACTGCCCGTTGAATTGCTATAGGTCTAATTTGCCAGCTCTTTTCTTTGGCACATTCCACAATAAAATGTGGTCACAGACTAAACTTATAAAGTTGATTATATCAGGGGCCAGTCTGCAGCCCGTTTTACTTCGTCATACCGGTCCACGATTATGATAACTGGAGCAACCTATCCTAAGTAGAACGTTCGATTGATTCATTGCTTTCTGCTGTGAAATACTGTTTGGCAAAGTTCTCATGTTTAACAACACAGCGTGTTTTACGTTTAGATGTAAATTGTATGGAGTCATCGGTTAAATGTATTTCATTTGTACTTTTTATTGTGCAAGCAAATGAGTTATTGTGGCGCCTTCATTAGTCTTCGTCTTAATGTTACTTTTCGCAAGTGGAACAGATATTACGTCTTCATGCAGATGACGGTGTGCTATTTCCGTGTGGGGTACTATAGTTTTCCATTTCTGTGGCAAGTGTTTGGCACAGTGTGGTAACTGCTGGTTCAAATTATATTTGGTTCAGTTGTCAGTTAGTTAACCCTTTGAATACTAAAATGAAGGTACATTATGTACGAAGATTCTGCCCACACCTCACAGAGAATTTGGTATGCTTTCGTAAGACCATCCAGTTTAAGCACAGAGAAACAAATGTTTTTGTACTTATCATAAAAGACACATAAGTACACTCTGTAAAGGGTTTGGTGGTAAGCCTGGGGTACGTAGACTTACCACTTGTCATTAAAGGCTTTAAAGGACTACGTAGACGAACCCATGATCTGCAGTTAATAAACATGGCTTGTCGTCCCCGGTCCATCGCTATGATTACCTGTCCGTCGGTCTCTTGATTGACTATAAATGGTCTAATAATTTCAAGAACTATTCACCCGACAAGTTTATTTGTTATCAGCTACCGCACAGTAGTTAGACATGCTGGTGAATGTTTCTGTTGAACTGCTCAGTCATCATCAGGGAGTTATCCTCTGTAGACATAAGCAGCATGCCGGAGCATGTATAACTATTGTGCAATATTTGGTAACAAATAAACGTGTATATACAAAACACCTGCACGGAAAATGCACAATGTTAAATATTCACCCGACATGTGTGCGACTCCGAATGAACACCATGCTACTAGATGGCGGCCTCGTCATCTACATATTTTGTTTACTTTTCTTAGTCTACAATATCTACATGGACGTATGAAGTTCTGTGTGGCGACACGTCTTTGAAAGTTGCACAACTTTTATTCTAAATGTTTTCTTAGGGAAATGGAAAGCAACGTTTTGTCTACGCGAACAGTTTTGGCGAC
Source organism: Coptotermes formosanus (assembly GCA_013340265.1). Classification (NCBI taxonomy): domain Eukaryota; kingdom Metazoa; phylum Arthropoda; class Insecta; order Blattodea; family Rhinotermitidae; genus Coptotermes; species Coptotermes formosanus. The sequence goes on along the minus strand of BLKM01008356.1, from coordinate 3,417,348 downwards.
GAAGTTAACGTCGTTACGTTACACAGCTTTGTAATAGTTTCACTGGATTTAGAAGTGCACGCAAAATGCACTAGTAAACGGCGAATACGTCTACACTTGCTAATGTAATTACTTTGTGAGGTTTCATGGTGGGTAGCCCGTGACTTTAAAGGGTTCTAGACCAAGAACACTAAAATCTCTCCGAAAGTTGGGCGCATAGGTTATGAAGTATCTGTGTATTTTATCAATGAGAAGGTAACTTAACATGGAGGTTCATATGTAGTAACTGGCTGGAGGAATTTATAACATTGTACCGTAGTTGTATTTTTTCCAGATGAATCCAAGTTCCGTATGTGATTTCGGAGCAGTATATATATACATATACACATATAATTATAACTGCATCTTAAGCTGTATATTAAGCACTTTCTTTTTTTTTCAGAGGCTAGCAGGAATTAAGAAATAATAATAATGCAGTTCACTAGTTCATTTCTAGCACACTTTGCACCAGGAAACGATACTACTGAAACGATACTACTACGATACTACTAAATCCCAACTACTGAGTCAGATTTTTCAGTTATAACTTCCATATTTGGACCATTGGGATGTTTGCAAATAGGCCTATTGACGCACAGTGTAATATTTTATAAAGAATTTTTATTTAAGCTTAATTGTAGTGTATCCATACAAGCCTTCACTTTCATGGCTGCAGGGGTTTATTAGTTACTGACGTCAAAACGAGAAATTTACGTAGATTTTGTACTGAAGCTGTGCTGTTACTTCACCTTATGCAAAATTCCACAGCAAAAGATGAGTATTTTCGAAGATATCCGAATGAAGCTTCGGGGCTTGGAGATCACTTTACCTCAGGGAGAATGTTGCTGTTGTTAAACAACAGAAAGTATGATGGCCAACAGCAACAACACCTGGCCAGTTTCAGGTCGGGATGATGTTCTGAAGCTCTGAATTCTTTATATACTCGATAATGCTCCCTGTACAGGGGATTGGCCCGTCTCGGACTTTTGTCTGTACTGGACAACAAACACAAAGACGTGAGCGTACATTTGTGTCGAGTTGGATTGGAACCCACAACCCCACTATTCAAGCGACCTCATTAACTTTGTGCTGGTGGTACTTATGATAGAAAATTAACCCTGCGAAGTTGAGTGGTGCTGTATGTACCACGTACTTTAACATTAAATATCTGTATATTTCGCCTACACGGTGTATTTATGTTTCGAATTATTCTCGCAACAAATATCGATTATTTCCATAAGCAGAATTGTCGGGCTGGTCCATCGAATGGAGGCGGACCGTGTTCTTTGTGAAGCAGAAAATGAATCGTTTTATGCTGTCTAGATGAATGTCACACTTTAAAGGGTTGAAAAGTGTATCTGTACATATTGTCGACAATAATTAACACAGTGTGTATCAGAGTGGACAGCCGCACTAACATGATGTGACAGGTGTATATTTGCATATAAAGTAAGGAAGGTAGGTCAGAATATGAATATTGTGGACAAACACCGAATCCATAATATGGATTAGTAGCGTAATTACTTCAGTGAAATAAATCAGACCCTCGTTTATGTTGTTTCTATACTTACACCGCTATATCACTTAGCAGCTGACTAATTTTGGTTTCTGTTTACTTTGTAATAAGACTGCGCATGCTCTTGCAACTTGGGAAAGTTAGTCGTTACTTCTTCTAAGTGTTGATGAAGATAGATGAAATGTGCTCAATGCTGGAAAATCAACCATGTTATTTTTCCCTCTCTCTCTCCTCTCTCTCTTCAAAACTCCCATTGCTGCTCTGTACATTTGCGTCGCAGCATTATCCCTTCTCTCTCACGTACCCCTTTCCCTTTTGAAAGGGTTTTCAAACCTTATACGTGTTCCTATGGATAACATGTAGCTTAATTATGTATTAATTAGTACCGCTACTACCGCCTCCTCTCTTTCCATCACATTAGGGGTTCCTGAGTTGTCAAAACAGCATTTGCTTCCAAGGCTAGAAACCCGCAGGGTTTTGACAGGTGTATGTAATTTAATGGTTTTCACTTGTAATAATATAAAACACATTCTGCGTCTTCCTACGTTTTTATTTTCGTGTTTTCCAGTAGCAACAATGTCTTCCTGAGCTTTATTCCAAAATTGGAAGAACTGTCACAGCAGTGGAAGGAATCTCGTCCTGTAGTGTTACCTGTTTGTATAAGGAGCAAAAAATGACTGTAATGATTGTCTGTGATGTTATACTTTGTCATATTTTTACAAAATCTTATTCAATGTTGTTTTCCCAACATGAACTTGTAACGTAGACAGAACTGTCGACGATCATCTCTTTGCGTTTTTGTGTACTCGATCTGCATCTAAACACGGAAGCGCAATGGGGCTGTATATCAGCCATTTGCGGACTTCACGAACCTTTGTTTAAATAAGCTGAAACACGCCATATGCACGACAATATCCTCACTGAATTTTTATTCCAGTAAAAATAGTTGCATTGATTAAAATATGCTTAAATGGAACCTGTAACAAAGGTCGTAGATGTTTGCACTTGTGTGTTAAACTTACTGGGCAGAATGGTCCCAGATCAGGAGATATGTATCGCCATTGCCTTTATAATGGTCCACGCAATTGTGAATGCTCATGACAGCCAGCAAGGACTGTAATTAAATGAAACATGTCAACTTATAGTTTATGCTAAAAACGTTGTGTTATGCTAGTGACGAGGTTGCCGTAGAAGTGAAGCCAGAGAATACTGTGTGCTTGTGTTCATGAGTTGTCACTAAGACTGAGGCGAAAATCGTAACAGTATTTAACAAACTCTTGGTCTTAAAACGTTAATTGAGACGATAAGTCTAACACGTTACATTCGCTAATAAGTTAAAGACAGATTAAATTTGTATGTTCTTGCTAACATTCAAATTAGAATCTCTTAATCTTCACGTCTGTCACTTAAAATCTTGACATAAGGTAAAAAACGTAAGATACAAAACCACAGGTTTTCTTATTGTTTTGTATGGATGTTAAATTTGGTATCTCACCTTAACGGAAGAACGTGGTCAAAGAATATTCGAAGTTAAGAGACTAACTTGTAGAGAGGAAGCTGATATTAAAATCAGTCCTTCCCGAGCCTCTCTCACAAGAAAACCATTCGGCGCAACCCCCAGAACTGCAGAGAACAGAATAGTTTTACTAGTTCAAAAGAAGGAAATGAACGTTAACGAAACTGGAGTCGCGTTTGAAATAATTGGCAGCACTGTTTATACATTTTTAAATTGAAAATTTGCCTTAGATCTGTATTAAAAACAATGCTAGACCACTTGAATAGTTTTGGTACATTTAACATATCCCTGCGGCTTGTTTTTGTTTGTTGCACCGTATTGTAAAAACTCGATTTCGTGTAATCCGTTTGTGTGCGTACTAGGCCTGCAGATTTCATACAAAGTTGCTGTGCGCGTGGCTGGTCTCCACAGCCAGCACCCGCCCATTATGTGTGTAGTAGCCGTACAAGGCTGTTGCGTACATACTAGACCACATTTCCTGAGAACCTGTTTTGCGCCTGCTATATGTACACGTTTCACTTTTTTAGTGTTTTTAAAATAAGTCAGCGTCAAGGAATTCATTGGGCCACTCCTGCAATGTAGGAATAGAAGTAGTGCTAATGAAACTGGTGGTAACGTATGTCACCTAGTTTTCATCCTGAATGCGTGTGTGTTACAGAAACGTGCGAGTGAATTTGCATATAGGCTTAATGTCTGTGTCAGGATTTCATGTTGTTATTTTGTAGCGCTTCAGCAGCAAAATATTGCAGGTTATCATGAGCATATTGAATGGGAAGAAGCCACTTCAGTTTTGAAAGTCCCCCAGTAGAGCGTGTCAGTACTGTAGAACGTTCCATATTGAAATTTGTCGTTAAAATATTTCGTCCTCTGAACTCCCGAAGTCTGTAGTTTGCAGTTTAGTAACCACTTAGTCCGATGGATTGCACTTTAAGATACGGTAGTTCTTTTCACACAAAACTCAGTGTGGTAGAAGTCTGATAAACGCTTAGTTACGAACCCACAATTGCAGCGTTGCTTCAAAGTAGAGTGTCACGAACACAGTGACCGGTTTTTGTTTCATCATATTCTTTCAGTACTACGAGTGTTGGGATATCAATTAACTTGTTAAATTGTGTGTAACACAGTACAGGAATGCAGTAGGCCCCTTCTGTACTTCAGTTATAAATTAATTGATACCACTTCAAATATATTAATTTTATTTATTAAGTCATTTCTTGCCAATATTTGTTGCTACTAAACCAACCTCCGTTTCGTGTCTGTACCTCTTTTGTTCTGCTCTTACTTTAAAGACATTTTCCATCATCTTTACATAGGCGTCCGTTATTAGAGTTAATAATTTTCACACAGTACATTTCACATTCATCATACAAACTGCATTTTTAATAGGACTCAAACTACCAAGGAGATTTGAAATCCGAGCACAAGTTCTCCACAGCGCGATGTCTTGTTAAAAATAAAGTCGAAAATGTTGTGTCATGCTTGTCGTGAAATGTCTAATTCTCAGCGCAGTGTGTTATACGATCAAACCATGGACGCCTGGTGTTTGCAGTAGATATTCGAAGTGGCCTCCGCCGATATCAAGGAAGACGGCATTCTCTCGAACACGCTTTAGTACGCTGGCATCGGCCGTTGTCACAACTGTCTTGAATCTAGCCAGAGGTCTTCGATAGTCCTGGGAGGGACTGCATAAACGTCCTCCTTCGGGTGTTGCCACATTTAAAAAATTAATCGGAGGTAGATCCAGCGACCGAGGAGGCCACGAAGTAAGCCCACCACGGCTACGGTCGCGTCCTTCCGGACTATTGCGCAATTCATCGTCGGCACTGTAAGGGCCAAACGTATGCAGTTGATAAGTGTCGTTAAACGTCTGATGGATGAGCCACAGTTTATTCAGGTTTACGAGACTCTGTTTAACCTGAGCTGCTTTTTCACTCATCCCCTAATGGCGAAGGCACTGAACAATAGGAGCTGCCTCCAAGCTTGGATATTGTTGCGATGTGGCTACAGACCGATGATCACTACGACCCAAAAAGAGTGGAAGATGGAAGGTGGATGAGGGGGGAAGTAGCGTCAAGACTGGTCTGTGTGTGTTGTAAATTGGATTTGGGCAGCGCGAGAGCCATATTCAGAGTGCTCCAGATGACGATAAGGAGGCAGACCCAAACGAAGAAGGGTGAAGGAAGAATGTCAGTGGCGAACTCGTTTGTTTTTCCAATATCATTACTGTAGTGACACTACGTTTGAATAATGTCGTTTCTTGTTTCATGTGACGTCCTTTTATAAGTTACACGTGTGACGTCGAAAGACAGGATAGTGAGTGATAAATGTGTAAGGACGAAGTTGATGCAGTCACGAGTTAGGCCTACTTTCTCAGTGTTTACTTGCAGGAACTGAAATGAGATTCCTAATGGGGGTCTTCCCGAATATAATCAGTGGCGAATTCTGATACGGAGATCAGGTCTAGCGAACGGTACAGTGTCGAACTGTGTACCATTCCACTAGACCAGACCTCCGTATCAGGGTTCGCCGCTGAACGAAAATGGTAAGCCCCAAACCACCATACCCCAGGGGGATGGTTATTGTTATTATTATCCGAATTTCTCACTTCTCAGCTTTAGCTGGGAAATATTCACCTATTCTGGGATGTATCATCAACAGGATTAGGCTCGGTGGTCTTATGCGTAATTTGGAAAATTTCTTACAATTGAACATGTGCCAAGAATTACCACTTTTTGCATTTGTATATATGTGTTTGGGTGCAGGTTAAATCTCTTTCAACTTTGTGACAGTGACTTTGGAATTATTCCCGTAGCTGAAATTACTATCGGGACCACTTGTACTGCATCCTGCTTCCACATTATTATTATTATTATTATTATTATTATTATTATTGTGATGGTGGTAATATTATGTTTTATTTAGACTGGGATAGTAATGCGATAGTGTGGTGTTTTAGAAATATCCTATTGCAAGTGAAGCATTCGCTGACCATATGCCGGGAGCGTGAACGGTTTCTGGTTCAGGTTCCACTGATATGTGTTGCATGTTTTGCCGAAGTAAAACCTTACAAACGCGTAAACCGTATTGAGACTACACAAACTGAGTTTCAGTTCGGTGCGGGTAGCAGGTGTACAGGTACCTAACTGAGAAAACAGTAAGAAGAGAAGGATCAAAAAACATTAATCACCAACAAATGCACAAAGAGTTTTTTCAATTGTAACACAGTCCTACATGTTTCGGCCCTGCTGGGTCATCTTCAGGGAGAACTTTCTGTTGTCGTTACACGAAGGTTGCACTTTTTCAGTTGAGCGAGAATGTGCTGTTGACTGTGTACTGGAGGCGTGAACTCTCTGCGGTCCCGGCCTGCACAGGCAGTGCAGGCCGGGACCGCAGAGAGTTCACGCCTCCAAAACCAACGCAGTACACAGTCAACAGCACATTCTCGCTCAACTGAAAAAGTGCAACCTTCGTGTAACGACAACAGAAAGTTCTCCC
>BLKM01008356.1:3123881-3410655 GCA_013340265.1 Coptotermes formosanus | reverse complement strand
GGGAGAACTTTCTGTTGTCGTTACACGAAGGTTGCACTTTTTCAGTTGAGCGAGAATGTGCTGTTGACTGTGTACTGCGTTGGTTTTGGAGGCGTGAACTCTCTGCGGTCCCGGCCTGCACTGCCTGTGCAGGCCGGGACCGCAGAGAGTTCACGCCTCCAGTACACAGTCAACGGCACATTCTCACTCAACTATAAAGTGCAACCTTAGTGTAACGATAACAAAGAAGTTCTCCCTGAAGATGACCCAGCAGGGTCGAAACATGTAGGAGTGTGTTACGATTGATGATAAAACTCTCTTTGTGCATTTGTTGGTGATTAGTGTTTTTGTATAATATAGTGCACGGAGATGGAACACATTAAATAAGAGAAGGATCAGTACAACTGTGCGAAAAGTAGCGGCAGAAGAATGAATGCCTGAGCAGTTCAAACTGTTTTGTTTTTTGTCGGATGTGTCTGTTTAGCTGGTTAACAAAGTCGTACGCGTTCTTAAGCACAGCTTTGTGATGACCTCGACAGAATATTTGAGACAAGTGGTTATCTTCGCGCTTCGGACGCTTCAGTTCCTGGTGTTCCATTCAGTAGGAGGATAGTAGGGCCCAAAACCTCTGCCAGCCAATTTACCGACTCGGCTGTCCCGGCTTGTGAAGTGTGTTGAAGCCAATCATGTGTGGCGTGCGGCACAGTGGCTTGGATTTCACGTTCTGAAGCACACAGGTTTCTATCCACTGCCTAGATCAGGGGTAACGCACCCATGGCCCGCGTATAATAAGTGGCACGTAGGCCTGTTTGTTGCGCCACCATAGGTTCGTATGAAAATGAAACTCGTCGCCAGTCAAGAGCAGCACAGTGTTCGCCCTTCGTCAGCGCGTAAGTTATAGGCTGAGTTGACTCAGTATGATTAATTTTTACGTTTATAGATAGCAGTGGTTTACGAAATGTTATTTGAAAATTAGGGTCTTCTGGGATATGATGCCGCGTGGATTAGTAATTTGTTGTCGACGTGTCGCAAAATCTTCCTGCATCCATCTTCAGATGGATTTGGAGGTAATATATTACCGGTCAGCACGGCTTCGTGTCCCAGAAGGCCGCAGTCTCTATCAGCAGCACTCTTTAAAGACTCCGATCCTACACAAATGTTATTTTTTTCTAAACTAGTACACTGCATTCAAATTTAAAAACAATATTATATATGACCTGAGAATGGCTGCAACTCCAGACCCTCTCCTCGTTGCGCAGTACATTCTCATGCCAGGGTTTCTTACAGATCCCAGTGGTATAGGCTTTAGTGGAACGCAACGACGATTTTATGTACATTCATCCGCTTTCAGAGAAAAAAGAACACAAAAAGAGTATATATTATTCCTATATAGGGAATAATAAATATTATACACTGTGTAATATATGCATATTTGACAAATTTCACAGTTCACACATTGTAAACAATCCAATCCTACGTAAAAGGAGAGGCCTCTACTTTAGCACTTTTCTTTTATGTCTGTGTTTTACCTGATAATGGCCGATTGAATCCGAAACATGTAGTAAAATAGTATGAATACTAAGGAAAGAGTGGTTGTGATTGCTCGTACAAGTTAGAAACAGTATTATATCTCAGAATTAGTTTGCTGTAGCTGCCTGCAAGACTGGTCGGGTGTGAACGTGTGGAGTGGTGGTACTAGCGAGAGTGTAAACGTGGATTATTGCTTGTTACCCATATGTTGGATACTAAGCAAACTGGAAGAGAGTTCCGCTCAGTGAAGCAAGAAATTTAGTGCTAAAAACTTCGAGTAAAATTGTACATCAATAAATGTGATGGTCATTAATGGTTTCACTCTACAGAGCTACAGCTATGCTGCCATTGCCTCTTCTTGCTGTCCCTCACTGCTATTATCTTCTCTCCCTATCGCGCAGGCAAGAGATCACCGCGAAATACCGCAAATGACAGCACGTGTGAAATGGGCCTGTATGCCACTAGCCATGCATTGCGAACAGAAGGATGCTGTTCAAATGCCGATAGAAACTAATGCGTTTTAATCAACGCTAAAGCACCTGTACTGTCACAAGGTGAGAAGTTCATTACTCTGTGGTTAGGCCGCGGGAAGGAGTCCCATGGATTGAAACCCTCCACATCTCCCTGGAATTGTTACATTCCTCCTCCAGTGTAATTCGTTACATTTCTGTCCAGTCGTCTAGCAGTTCTCATCGCGTGAATGTTGGTATCGCTAACCTTTACTAGCGACAAGCGATTTGATCTGGTTGCATATGCCAAAGGAGGTTAGAGGGGAATGTGGCAGGCGACAGAGCGATGTACAGAGCAACTTTCCACGGGCTTTCGTGTTTCTGATCGACTGCGTTTCTTGCCATTAGCCTATGCGTTTAATCGAGCCACATCCACATCCTGATCACTTAAGTGTTAACTTGGATCCAATTGCTGTAACCCTGAAGATGGAGACAGCATGTTCCTCCGCAACGCCGGTTTCAATCTACAACGAAACACGACGTGAAAACCCAAAGTACACCACTGTCTTGGAATGCTATGGGTTTACGCAGTCAGTCTGTTTAGTTATTATCACAAAGCAATCCTGCATCCAGTTATTCTGTTGTAATACTGTTGTAACAGTTCAAGAACATCGACAGAAATTTGATCAGTTCGTGTAACAGTTCTTTCTTTACATGGCGCCACAGCCGCTAGTGGGCCAGGGCCTGCTCATTATCGAGGCTTCACGATCACACTCAGGCACACCACACCCGGTAGCACTCCTTCGGACGAGTGATCGGGCCGACGCAGAGACCTCTCTACCTGACAATATATAACACTCACAAGAGACAGACATCCATGCCCCCAGCGGGATTCCAACCCGCAATTCCAGCAAGTGAAATTCTGCAGACCCACGCCCGTGTAACAGGTTAGGTTATAATTTTTGGATTGTGGCACCCTGTGGCCATATAGCTGGCTGGCCAACGTTTGAAGGAACCTGCTGCCTGCAATGACGTAGCTAGTTTTTTTGGCGCCGGCGGCAAGTAGTAGCAGTGACTAACCCTAACAAAAATTAATGAACTTTAAAATGCTGCAATAATTTTTGGAACTTTCTGTTATTTGGATCAATAATTTAAAATATAAAAATATAAAATATAAAAAAGATTTAGTGTGTTGCTCGTTTTGCCGCCCCATGGACTCTGCCGCTTGGGGGCAGCCGCAGCGCTCACCCTTAACCCCTCAGGTACCGTCCTTGGCTGCCTCCATCTTCAGAATAGAGACGTGACAGGATCTTCCAAAGTGCCACTAACCACCTACAGCACTGCGGACGTTGTTGAAACGGGGACGGTTACTATTTAAGTTTTCACAGCCGTGAGAACCTTAAACTCCTCGTAATTGTATTTGATTTGTTACGGTATGAGTAACGTACTGCATGCCTTATGAAATTGCGATGAATACTTTCGTTTGAAGAGAAGGAAATAATGGTTTCAATAGTGTTAGGACAGCGGAACACATTTTGTGAACGGATTCCACCTGAAGAGGAGGTTACTCTTTGACAACGAAACGCGCTGTGGAAAGTGATTGTAAAAATGAATCGTTGATACTGAAAAGACAGCCTGGACCGTACAGTAATTGTCAACTACGTGCCGTGTTTTCTGTCTTACTGCTGAAGGGAAGTATTGTCAGAGCAGCCGTCTCTATAGGCCACCATTTCTGAGCTTAAGGACTATTGTGAAATCCACAGCGCAGAATCCACCAGAAGAGGAGACGTAGAAACGTGAGGTGGGGAGTGGGAAAGAATGAATTGCGAAATGTTGAGAATTAGTACGCCTATGCGTTCTGCTTCAGCGGTTCCTTAATAGATTACGCACGGATGTGGAAATTCTAATCGCATTTTGTACTGCCCTAGCTCGTCATTCGAGGATTATATGGAATGCTGACTGTCTGGCTGCAAGGTGTTGATTGCTTCCTCTCACCACAAGCCTCACCTGCTAATTCGAACTGTGCCGCAGAATCAATACTGACGAGACACTCCGATCGCACTCTTAGCCTTACGGGCGCACAAGATGTGGCGGTAGAGACCTTACGCGGAGAATGATCATCGCCGGTTTCAGAATATTATTAATACAGAAGTTATGATCTGGGGAACCAGGGTTCGATTTCACAGGCACTTTTCTCTTCGTCGCCTAGTCAGACCGGATGTGGGGACCATTTAGCCTGCTAGTCCACAGGCACTTGAAACTCTTTCGCAGGGGCCAACGCGCCTGGAGCTAGACGCTTAGCATTCATTGCATCTGGTGCTAATGTTTGTAACTGACGCGTATTTACCTAAAGCCCTCTATACACGTTCATAGCGTGAAGGAATGACTTAGTCTTTCAGTTATTCAAAATACGAGTTGAAACAGATTTCGAAACCAGGATCTATGTGTGTATTCGCAGGATGAGTGTATTCGCAGCGTACCAGATTTTTGGTTAGTCTGGGATCTGACAATTATAATAGAGTTTTTTTTTTGTGGAGTGCAGTATTTGTAGTATATAAACATAAGTAAATTCTAAAAGGTTTTGACGATGGTGTATAATATTGTGTGGTGATGGGTTTATGGGCTTTATCCATCGTCTGAAAAGTAAGATGTTAAAAATAAAAATTAAAAAAAACTAAAATCACAACGTTTCGGAAGCTGGCTCTGCTTCCATCCTCACGTGAATGGACGGGGAGAAGAGAAGAACACCTACTTTGTTGGGCCAGTTAGACAGAGCTAACCTCCATCACTGGACCGTCAAGCGTAAGCAAAGGTAAAGCTGTCAGAACCGCAAGAAAGTTTACGTCCCACGAGGTGACAATGTAGTTGGGGTTCTCTTGGTTATGAAGATACGGACTTTTTTTTAAGAAAAAAGTGTTACTGTTTGTGTTCCCAGTGTCGAAGACAGCGTGAGCTGTACTCGGAAGATTGTTAAGAAGAAATTAAGAATTTTACAATACTGAGTACTGTAAGCAAGTTTCTATAATAAGGTGTCAACCACTGCAGAAGTTGCTTGTACCGACTGTTTGTCAGTACCATACCATCCCTTGGTGGAACTTGGCTGTGTGTTGGATGCTTCTCCAAGGAGTTGCCGGCTGACGGCCCCAAAACTTTGGATATTGGAAGATTTTGCGTCTGCAACATACAGTCTATAGGTCCCGACAATGTAACAGCAAGGGCCCCGTGTTTAGAATTCTGGGATATGACGTCGTGTTGGCTCGTAGACGTGTACCTAGGTTTTAGTGGAACTTTCTGCCTTTGGTATCAGGCTAGACGATGGCGGTAGTAGCTTCCTCTGAAACGCCGGTGCTTACCTACGTCACGTAACAGTGTCACATCCCATGCGCCAGTAATATTCGTACTCACTGCTATGAGAACCGCAAACGCCATATAAATTCTTTGTGTTTGTTAACGCTGCTATTTATAAATTGTCAGATTCGTAAAGGATTTGATCTAATGTCGACCGAGTTCATGAGCAGTCTTAACGACTTGCGTGTTTTGCATCGACATTCACAATTTTGTATTGCTCCGGCGCTAGCTGTTTCCTGAAACAGATCCAAGAATTTCCGCCGCCCGTCCCCACCCCACACCCCGTGTCCGAGTTCAGCAGTATATCGCTTCGTGGTACAGAGACTGCTTTCGCTTATTCTTCATCACTACATCTTGATTGTTGTCAGAGCTGATTTAAATTTCTTGTGTTGTTTTCAGAACCAGTCGTATTATTTTTCTTTCCATGCCGCCACAGCCCCGGATGGGCCAGGACCTTCTCATTATCGCGGCTTCACGATCACATTCAGGCACACCACACTCGTTAGGACTCCTCTGGGCGTGTGATTAGCCCGAGGCAGAGACCTCTACCTGACGGCACACAACGCTCACAAGAGACAGACATCCATGTTGCCGGCGCTATTCGAACCCGCAATCCCAGCAAGCGAGCGGTCGCAGTCCCACGCCTTAGACCGCCCGGCAACTGGGATCGGACCTACTATTACTACTACTACTACTACTACTACTACTACTACAGCCGCTGCTGCCGCTGCTGAGGTTGATATCAGCCTCACCAGTCTTGCGGTATTTAATGGCTGCGGCATGACACCAGTATCGCACGGTCCTCTGGTTTCGTTGACCTGTTTCTATTGCAAGAATAATTTATTTTCATTTGATTTTCCGTATCTCATTATCGCCCGTCAGAATCACAGAAATGAGGGCCACTTTAAATGTCACAAGAAGACATTAAAATTGGTTCCCGCCGCCAACTCGCGTCATACCGGGAAGTGTGTAGGCCTGTTGATAACGAAACCCGTATATATGACCTCTATCTGTGTGTCTGACACTATAGTAGGGGAGGTCAAACTGAATGAGCCTGAACCAACAAGCTGGGAGTGTGGGGGAGGAAAGGAGGTTGGGTCAGAGGGATGTACAATCAATCAACGTCACAATAAATCAATCACATGAACACCGGCGCCATAACTCAGTAGCAGTCAGCTAGCTGGCCCATAGACCTGCCTACCTTCGGCCGACCGAAACAAGGGTTACATGAACATTATATGCTGCTATTACGGCAACCCTGTTGACAGCTTTTGCAGATTGAGATTTTAACATTATACTGGGGCGGTGCAGGTATCCGTTATCCGTTTGAGAGCAACTCGTTCTTCAGTGTTCTTGACAGTATCATTGTGCCTTCAGAATTATTTCTTAGTCTGAAATGTGGTACAGAATATTCCGCAACGTTCTTTAGTTACTTGCATAAAACTCCTATATCGTACAAAACATGAAACCGGTGATAGCGGTTTTGGAGCAGTCCGAGGGGTGTGTGAATATGAAATGACTCATCACTGACATTCCGGATTCGGACTTTACTCGTGACTAGATCGTATGTACACCTTTGTCTATGGGCCGATCTCGTGTCCAACTAAATGTTCAGAAGTGTAGATCGAACACAATAGTTTGAACTGTCAAGTAAAAGAACGGAAGGAAAATGTGTAAGAAGAACTTCAGCCGAAAATTACATATCGATATGAACCGACTTCCGAAGACTTCTTCAATCTACTGCAATACGAACTTTCTTTGGAATCGAAGGGGTTTGTACCCTGCATGAAAGGGGGAGCGTCCTACTCAACGCCTGAATGTGGGCTCTCTTTCCTACCCTTTCTCCCCATCAGAAGATTACTATACGTCTGCAGTTGACGTGCATTTTAGAATAAGGTTTTTTTAACTGTTGGTTTGTTAGTGCTCGCCAAAAGAATGGTAGACTGCTACTAATGTGGCAGTACACAGCACAAGCGCACAACGCAGACAACTCGCTCGCCGTCGGCATTACGACAGAGATGGTTACCGCGGAACAACAAGCTACATTGTGTATGCCGTCAGTAAACGTGCGGTTGCATGCAGAAATATTGCAATGGGTACACTTGTATAAGTAGGTGCAACCTCATATTTAGCCTACACGTCATGTGGTTTTTCTGTTACTTGTTCTTTGGTACTGCGGTCTGATATCGCCATGTCATTCTGTGGCCGAACGTTTCTCTTAAATAACGGGAGTCTTCACGTGCACCAGTTATTAAGTTTGTTAACGCATTTTTTCGGTTAGGCTTGCATGTGTATTATTAAATTTAGGGAAAATATGAATAATAATTTCGAAGTACTATACAAGAGTCGCGGCCAATTGAAATATAGTATCATACTTTGTCTAGAGCAGGCCCGCTCAACCCGTAGCTGGCGGGAACCATGTTGTCCGTGACAATTATTTTGCACGCGGATGCTCTTAAAATGAGACAACGTCTTTTAACCATTCGCTGGCAAGGCCGAGATACAACGCCGAAGCAATTTTGAACACTTATGATCTGTTTATTTGTGGAGACATACATTGTATTACTAAATCATTCTTTAAAAATTTGCTAAAATAGCGACACACTAACCTGTGTTGGGAATTGCATTTTTTGTAAATTGTTTCTGTTATTACCTGTACGTGCTTTATTGCACATTGTGTTCAGAAAATACACAGGTAAAATTATGCATTTAATCATATGTATAGGCTACTTATTCAGTCTTCATTCTGCATATTGAATTTCGTGTTGTCGGCATGCGGACCAAATTTTGCCAACGTTGCCCTCACCACGTGAAAGATTGAGCAGGCCTGGCCTTAGAGGAACGGAAGCACAGCACGAAAGATTTGTCAGGATAGCCATTCGCCGGACCCATAATGAAAACCGGTAGGCCTGTCTCCCGTGTAGGAAACAGCAATGACTTTAGGTGGAAGATCAGATCGCACGAATTGCAGCTGTCACAGAAGTTAGAAAAACGCCAGTATACATTTCTCGGCTGGAGTATGAAACGTCCACCACACTGTCAGGTCAGTGTGCAGACACACCGATGGGTTGTCCAACAAACAATGTTGTAGCGGAGGCTAAGTTTTAGATAAAGCAGCCTACCCGTTGGACTGTATAATGAGCCAGTTCCATCCACCCCATATATTTGGAACGTTGTGTTTCCGTATGATCTGTAATGTTATTTTCACATTTTGTGGGCCTTCCACATGGGCGTTTTCCAAGACGTTCGTCCCGTCACACGACATACAACATAAAACAAAAGGTAACAGTATGACAGTAGTTCTGGGCTACATAAATAAATGCATTTTTGAGTCTGTACTTCATTCATCATGAAGGTAATTTTTGTTTGGTAGTATTGCTCCCAGACGATGTATTTTTGTGCAACATTCTGAAAGAATTCATCACATTCCGATCATGGCCACTACCTTATCTCGCCTGTGAGAGCACTCGGTCGCATAACAACAATCCCTGTTAAGTTACTAGCAACGTGCCTCGCCATTTGTCTCGGTGTGGATGTACGCACAGCTATGGTTTCGTCCTGAAATGTCGCTGTTATTGTCTGGCCGTGCCTTTCCGCCAGTTCACCTTCCGACTAATCCGAGTCAATCTCGTGTTATATAAACAAGCCTCACTACGTGATCGACACCGACGTCTCAGTGATTAGCTGCCGAAGGCCTGACGGCTTGCGGTGTCGGTTTTATATGTCAGAAATTAGGAATCATCTAGGCGTCACTTCTAGACGCGACGTCACTAGTAGGTTTAGTCTGTCTGGAATGAAATATGCGACCGGCGGTCCTTGTCTTGGCGGTGAGACGAAACTGCGATTTCACTGCTATTCCTGTCTTCGACGTTCGGCGGAACGTTTTTACAGCTTTGAAAGTCATTAAACTGTAAATAAAATACAAGAAGGGGCGGGAGATATTTTACAAATTCCTTTATCATTTCTCCTGATTTTGTTTTGTGCAGGAATGTCACTTATGCCCAATGGAAATATATCCTATTCTATACAGACCCAAACTGGTGAGCCGGGATACCACAGTCGGTGTAGTGACGATGTTACTGGGCACGTGAGCGAGGAAACATTCGTGACATTTCCCACAGGGTTAATTTATTTTATCCTCTGCAAAGCACCCAGACCAGCTGAGGGGTTCAACCAACTTCTTATTGTATGGGTACCGGGAGCCTTCCCTAGAGGTTAAAGCGGCCGGGACATAAAACTAACCGCTTCCATCTTGTACGTAATTTAATAATGCGTGGAGTTATACCTCCACTCCCGTATATCTTTATAGCGTTAAATCGGTGTTTTACAAAGGTGTACGACTCTTTTTCTTTGAACTGGATTGTTGGTTCTATATGCGTCAGTTACACCTGAGACATTGCTAAAAACTTGAAATCATAGCGAAATGGAATCCCGTTGCGGACATGGGTGGTGTTTCACCCGGCGTAGGTGGGTGTTGTCTTTTTTAGGACATCGTATTTTTGATTTCGGGTTAATGAGAAATTAATTTAGTTTCACGAACGGGGTTTAGTAGTCGAGCAGGCGCGTTTTTTTTTTGCTTTTAACGGATGGCTCATTTGTGTGGACAAAGTATTGAATTGTTCTTCATTAAACGCTTTCTACTGATTAAACAACGTCACAGTGTGTGCTGTCTTATGATTAATCTGCGGCATCTTTCACATACAACTAATAATAATAATAATAATAATAATAATATAGCAATTTCGATGCAATTTGTAGTTAAATTACCGTGCAGTACTGAGGGTCATAACTATGTTATTACAATTGTAAGGCACTCGTCCCCTTATAATTATAAGTAGTCTCACAATACATGAGAGATAACACATAAACGTTATCGCCACACCCACCGCTGTGGGAACTTCAGACCTCAGCGTGTGCACCATCGTAGGCCGCGAAAAAGAGTGGACATGTATGGAACACTGTAGATAATTCGCAGCACCTGTTTATGTTCAAATTACCAACGTGCATACGGAAAAACAAAGTTACTGGAAATATTGTTATTGTGTTATGAAGAGGCGCTCATGCAGAAGCATTGTGTAACAGAGGAACCATGAATTTAATATTTTATTTGAAGCTGCAGTAGAAACAGCCATAAACGGACGGATACACTGACAGCCAAATGGACCTGACATCTCTGTACATGAAACAGGACTTCATTACCTTAACATATGGCTCGACAAGGTAGTAACCAAGCAAGTAGAAACTTCGGTACTTATTGTATGATTCAACGTAATTACCACACAGTGACATTAATAAAGGAAATTGCGTTGGCCGTCTATATCAAGACGGGGAGCTTTTGCGCACAGTAACTATTTTTTGTAAGTTTTGTCAATCCTAATATCAGAGTGCAGTATTTTATTTCTGGATAATAAATTGTTCTCATATTTTGTGCCATAACTGATGTGTACGTTCGTTCGTCTGGCGTATAAATAAAAGCCGGAAACAACGAAAGGCTGAGCGTGTTACAACTCTTCGGCTCACACCTGTCTGATCAGCATGGTGACTTTGGTCAAAACCGGCTTATTTAATACATTTTAACAACAAACGTGAAGAGTTTTAACATGACTTTTTAGGGTAGTTTCATTTTACTTAACTAATGTAACTTACTGTGTAATTACCTTTGGCTTGCGGATTAAATTAAGAGGCCCGTCATGATGCCAGAGACATAGGCAAATCGTAATGAAGAAGCAGACTTAATTAGATGACATACCCATATTGTTCCATCTTTAAGAAATTTATTGCAGGTCTGCGCGACCCCTAGACCCATCTGTCCTCTGACATCTGCAAAAGCTGGATGTACTCGTATTATTCACAGTTGTGTCCATCTTTCTTGACAGAGTAGCTGCTGAGACCACGTGACAGTATTATACACGTTACGGTAGAGGGAGCATTGTGTGCTGAGACAGACATAATGATCTGCTGGTTGTGCTTATTAGCCTGTTGCTCTTTGTTCCTCTTCTCTTCAGGCCGTAAGGCCGTAGGCCTATTTTCTCGACAGTGTGTCTATCGCCTTCTTCCGCTCGGCCTACTTCTTCGGGCCTTTGAACTCGGTAGGTAGCCTGCCTGACTTGGATCGACGACGTTTTTCCACAAATATTTAATAGACAAAAGGAACATGCATTTTATGTCAGATGCATGTTTTTCATAATCCCAACATGCATTTTGTGTCAGATGCATGTTTTTTGTAATCCCTTTTCGAGCTAAGTAAACAAAACGAGTGAACGCGCCAGATTTCTCACGTTGTGAGTACGTTTCCTAAATTGTTAGTTTCCCCGTTACAGATTTGTACAGTTATTTGAATAGGTTCGTTTGTGACCAACACTTGCGCCTAACTTGCATGTTTATGCAAAGCTTACCTGTCCCGGTGTTATTACCAACACATGCTTCAGTTCCCGTCCCACACCCCTTGGTGCTTTCACCCCACGGACAGACTCCCTTGTCCACCACGTCACTGACAGCTCTGGCCTGACATAACCCGATTACTGGGGGTAGCGCTTGGACACTGTACTAGAACCGTACACAACAGTAATTATCTTTCAAATTTGCCTTGGGGCTTGGGGACATCCAACGAACGGCAGAATGCTTTACCACTGTAGGTACTGTGAGAACAGTGATGTAGAGTGGACAGCTCATTTCAGGGTGAATGCTGTCCGCCTGCCTGCTTGCCTGCCTGCCCGCCTGCCTGCCTTGCAAGCGGCGGTAAACAAGCAATATATCTCCCAGTCAGCGTTCATCTCAATTTTGTGAAAACATGTGCGGTACAAGTCAGCAAAAATGATGTTCTTGTAAAGTGAGAGATATGAACGCTTTTAATGGAGGGGAGGAATTAGAACTGTCACAACCCGTACCGTTCTGTGAGTGTCAAGGACGAAAGTCGTGCAGGATTTTCGTATTTTCTTGTTGAAATCCATCTTCCATAAGTAATCTGGACTACCTTAAATATCACGCATCTGACATGCATTCTATAGGGTAAAGGGTTCAAATCATGGCTGGGACAGACTATTGAAATAGGTTTTATCTTTTCACAGGACATTGGAGTAGATCACGGTTGCATTATCCACGATTCACGAATTATTATTCTGCTGTTACGTTTAAATCCGCTTTTTGGTGCGTAGTTTAAACATAGGCATATTTATTGCAAGGTACCTACGTAGCTTCCTATTGGACACTGGATAGCTCAGTCGGTATAACGACTCAGGTATGGACTGGACCACCGAGGAGTCGCGAATTGGTTCCAGGCAGAGGCAGGAGATTAGTTTTCTTCTGCACATTGTCCAGTCCGGCTCTGGGATCCAGTCAGCATTCTATTTAATGATACCGCGCGTAAAGAAACAACTCCATGAGGCCAACCACTCATTTCCACCTGGTGCCGAATTTCAAAATGTGTGAAGCTATACCTCCACTCCCCCATACGTCTTCATGGGGTGTGCTGTAGCGTCTTTGTCCTCAGCAGCACCAACAGCAGAAGTGCAGTGCAGTAGCTGGCGCCATGTAACGGAGACGTTGAAAAGCTACTAGTCCCTCAGCTAGTTAACAAATTACCCGTATTTTGTGCAACCGAGACGTTCACTGATCCCGCCGCTGGTCCTTATCCAGGACTGGTTGAATTCATTTTACACCCTCTAATCGTTTTTCTTTAAGATCCATTTCAATATTATTATTCCACTTATGAATGCGTATTTCAAGTGGTCGCCTCCCTTCAGGTTTCCCCACCAAAATCCTGTATGCATTTCACTTCTCACGTGTGTGCTGTATGTCTCGCCCAGATTATTCGTACTTTATGATCCTAATGATATTTGGCGAGGAATGCAAATTATGAAGCTCCTGCTTATACAATTATCTCAGGTTTCTTGTTACTTCCACTTTAATTTAAATATTATAATCACCGTGTTCTCTAACGCCGTCAAGCTATGTTCTTCCTCCAGTGTGAGTGACCTAGTTCAAGTTTCATAAAGAACAACAGTCAAAATTGTAGTTCTGTATATTTTAAGTTTGATGTTTTTGTATAGCTTACAGCAAAACAAAATATTCTGAACTCAAGTTTGGCAAGCGTTTCAAATATTTATTCATCTCTTAATTTCTTCGTGAATGCAATTGTGGTTTGTTCATGTAGTTCCCAAATATTTTGCACTTACCACATTTTCAGTAACATACACATTAAATATCTTCGTTTTGTTCATTCGAGTTCTTTATATTATGCCTTACTCATTAAAAATACGTTAGGCCTACTTGAATTGTAGAAACATAATTTATTTCTAAAATAAAACCTTGTTGCAGAAAACCATTCATAACTAACTAACTAACTCCATGGAGCAGAGGCCTTCTTGAGAAGCTAACAGTTTCTCAGCTAGTCAAGAAATTCCCCGCATTTTGTGGAACCCGAAGGTTCATTGCCGCATTCACAAGAGCCCGCCACCTGTCCCTATCCTGAGCCAGTTCAATCCAGTTCATTCCCCCCCATCCCACTTCCCAAATATCCATCTTAATATTATCATCCCATCTACGCCTGGGTCTTCAGACCGGATAATCCTACCCCGTGCTTTAATCAATTCTGCTGGAATCTGATCAATACCTGGTGATTTGTGACTTTTTAGCTTTTCAATAGCCATCTCAACCTCAAAGGCACTGGGCTCAGGCACTAGCAGCTCTGCCGTGTGTACTTCAATCTGCCTAACATCATTAACCCCGTGTATATTCAACAGCTGGGAGAAATGATTCCTCCACCTAGCCAAAATACTGTGGGAGTCTGCAACCAGGTCACCCTTCTCATCCTTTACTACATTAATTCTAGGCTGGTACCCCCTCTTAAACTCATTGATACCCCTATACAAGTCTCTGATATTCTTGTTCTTACTGTTTGTTTCAATTTCATTAATTTTAGCTTTCAGATATTCCTTCTTTTTGTTCCTGAAATGTCTACTAGCTTCACGTCTTACGTTGTGCAGATTATCTCCATTATTTTGGTTTGCATTCTGTAACCACTGAATTTTAGCCTGCTTCCTTTAATCTAAAAATTGTGCACATTCTGCATCAAACCATGGTTTATGCTGCTTCCGTTCATGTAGACCTAGACTCTCTTGAGCTGAGATTTTGATTATTCTCTTTAATGTTTTCCCAAGCCCTATTTATGTCCTCACTAACATTTAAGTTTTCCAGAACTGCAAACGTGTTTGAGATCTTAAGCTGATACTGTTTCCTAACCTCTAGTTCACTTAGCTTCTTGAGATTAAATCTCTCTGCATCAAACTTCCGTGCTGCTTGCTTACTTACTGCCGGTCTTTCCCTAACTTTCGCAACCACCAGATAGTGATCAGTATCACAGTCAGCTCCCCTGAAAGATCGCACATCGAGTATACTGGAATGCCGTCTCCTATCTATCAATATGTGATCGATCTGATTGTGAGTCTTCTCATCAGGAGAGGTCCAGGTGTATTTATGAATGTTTCGGTGTGGGAACATAGTGCTCTTAACAACTGGATTCTTTGATGTGGCAAAGTTTACTACTCTAACACCATTATCGCTGCTATCCTGATGTAAACTCTCATTCCCAATAGTCGGTTTGAAAATATCCTCTCTCCCCACTTTTGCATTAAAATCTCCTAACAGAATTTTCATATGGTACTTAGGAAAATGATAAAAAACCCCTTCTAATTCCTCATAAAAGCTATCCTTTGAATCATCCCCTTTCTCTTCTGTTGGTGAATGCGCATTCAGAACAATGATATTACACCAGCGGCCTCTCAGCACTATGTATGGCATCCTATCACTAACAAACTCCACTGTCTTGATTGCTGATACTATTCTCTGGTGCACAAAAAAAAACCTCTTCCCAATTGATGATTTTCCTGCCCTTTGCCATAGAAAAAAGTACACTCCCCGGCTCTTACAGTCCCTTCTTTGTCCCACCTAACCTCCTGTACACCCACTAACTCTAACTTATACTTAGCTAATTCCCTGACCACTGTCATAAGTGACCCTGACCTATACATGCTCCTCACATTCCATGTTCCAAAACTCATGTCCCTTTTCCGTAGCTGGGGTCGTACCAAAGAATCGGTCCAGGTTCGAGGCATGGTGTAATGGTTCGTAACATCATAATTTTTTACGGTGAGGAGTTGTTAGCACCTCGCCCAACCCCCAAGCTGGAGGACCACCCCTTGTCGGCTGTCCGCGACTGCTTATTCAATGTATTCGCAGCTACCCTTCATAACTGGAGGCCGTTCCTCCAGCCGCAACCCGAGGACGCGCCATGCCGTGGTGACAGGGACCCACTTAACACGGAAAACCATTCATAGCTTCGAATTTGATCGGATGTGAGTTAATTAGGCGGACCGAAGGTTAATATCCAAGGAGATGAATCCAACGACGTGGTCCCATTTTCTTTCTGGCTTGCAGTTATGAGATGCCTAGATAAAGATGAAAGTAAAGAACAAATTCTTCTTTGCAAAAGTTTGCCTTTTGATATCGAAACAGGAGATACTGTAAAGCTAGGCAACTCGTATGTTGTTGTAAAAGGATTTAGTTGGAGACAGTGTGTTGATGTTGGCACAGGTGGGGGCACCACTGATGGTGGGAGAAACGCACGGTTTGTTGGAGCGCGTGTTACAGCCCTTGGACCAGAGGGCATTGGTAACGCTGCTCGTGACGCTTATGTTGTGAATAAAATTCAGGCACTTTGGAAACTATATTATGTGAAGCTGGCAAGATTTGAAGCTTTATAAACTCATTATCCTTTCATTCGACATTTCCTGTGCACTCCTGACGCAACAGTTAGTAGCTACAGACCGTTGCAGCTGCACAGACATGTTCGATTATTATCAAAAGGCAGTTTTGGTTTTTGTACATACACTGTGTTCAGAAATTTAGTTATTTGCTCCTAATCACTGCTCTTAATTTTTGTCACTTCTATATAAGTACGCCCAGGATAGCGTGGTCGGTGTTGCGGGTACTCTAAGGACTGGACCACCGAGTAATCCTGGTTTGATACCTCGTAGGGGCAAGATATTTTTTCTTTTTTAAGTAGAGGTCAGGCCGACTCTGGTGCCCACAAGTGCAGGTTTTGTGCATACTGGGGTTCTCTCCCCGAGGATAAAGCGGCAGGGTCGTGATGCTGACCACTGGGCTCCGTCAACTGACGAAGTTACGAAATCGTGGGACTTCACCTCCACTCCCCCGCCATCTTTTCAAGGTACGACGAATACAGTTGTCCCCGCACGTTAAAATACAGTCCTTATATCGGGATAAAATGGTGTTTTGTGGGACTTTTGGGAACACGTCATAGACTTTTCATACATTGAATGAATTTTGACCGAACTTACGGCAGTCTTGGTATTCAGGCAGGTGGGACATCTACCATACCTGCAAGTTAGAGTGACGGGTTTGGTTCCCGGGAGGGTTAGGAGATTTTTTTGTCATCTAAAATGTCGAGACCGGCTCTGATGCACACCCAGTCTCCTAGTCAGTGGAAACTGGGTGAACCTGATCCATCCAGTTCGGAGGTTAAGAAAGAGTGGAGCCACATTTCTACTCTTATTGATCTTTACGTTGTGCACAGGGACAGCTTTACTTCTTACTTGTTACAGTGGCTGAGTATTTTCCACTAGAGGTAGTAGAAAATTCTCAGTGAATACAGAATCCGTTTGCGCTCTTTTTGGCACAACAGGGATCGACAGCAGCAGCAGCATCAGCAACAGCAGCAGCAACAGCAACAAGACAAAAACAACCTCTGGTTAACTTTGGTCTGGTTTCAAGGAAAAGCTTTCCACACTTTTCAAAAACTGATAGCCTACTGCTCGTGTAGAGCGTTCTCAGAATATACTTGTACAGCAGTAAGGACGAAATACTGCAAGGTACATTTGTACAGCAGTAAGGACGAAATACTGCAAGGTACATTTGTACAGCAGTAAGGACGAAATACTGGAAGGTATATTTGTACAGCAGTAAGGACGAAATACTGCAAGGTATATTTGTACAGCAGTAAGGACGAAATACTGGAAGGTATATTTGTACAGCAGTAAGGACGAAATACTGCAAGATATATTTGTACAGCAGTAAGGACGAAATACTGGAAGGTATATTTGTACAGCAGTAAGGACGAAATACTGCAAGATATATTTGTACAGCAGTAAGGACGAAATACTGGAAGGTATATTTGTAAAGCAGTAAGGACGAAATACTGTAAGGTACTGAGTGCAGAACAAGACACCACCACATACAGCTGTCTGCCTTCAAGGCCCTGTGGACAGTAATTAAGCAGGTCCGCCCGTCGCATTAGTTGACTGTAATATAAACCGTATTTTGTGGCTCGGATGGGGGAGGAGAGAAATGCATACAGGGTTTTGGTGGGGAAACTTGAAGGAAAGAGTTTCGCAAGACATAGATGAAGGTAGGTGGGTCTTATAAAAACGCGTCATATTAAGATATGATTGGCGGGCGTGGTGCGGATTCAGCTGGCTCAGGAGAGGTACAAGAGGCAGGCTCTTGTAATCACGTAATGAACATTTGGGTTCCATAAATTGATGGAAATATCGTGACTATTCGAGGGGCTCTTAGCTTCCTAAGAAGGGCTGTGCTCCAAGCAGTCAAGAAGTGTGCGGGGGTTTGATGTGAATTTTGCATGTAGAGTTATAACTGAAAAACGAATTTAAATGTGCAAGAGGTCCGCGTCCACAGAGGGTTTGAGGTACCTTGGACTAATGTGTCTGGGGCACTTTTTGTATTTCATAGACCAGGTTATGTTTAAAGTCAAGGTTAATTACGTTGAGACTAGACGAAAGGGACATCACCTGGCATTTTTGCAGGTTTTTCCAGTAACCACAGATAATCCATTTTAATGTTCAACCTTCCATGCGTCTGATTAATTCTGTCTTCTGTCGAGGAGGTGGTGGTGGTGGTGGTGGCGGCGGCGGCGGCGGCGGCAGCGGTGTTGTTGTTGTTGTTGTTGTTGTTGTTGTTTCGTAGTAAAGTAAGTTCCTCTCAAACGTCGACGGAGAATTATGAAATAATATTGTTGCTGAATGTGCACGCCGTGAACGTGGAACGTTTTTGAGAAGCAGCTTGACAGATTAAGCTGTGATGCTACTCACACATAACATTCTATGGGCGGCGGTCAAAATTGCAGTGCACACCGAAACACAGGTATTTCTCAACCGGTACATAACGACAGCTTAATTCGGCAGCGACTGCCATTTGGTATAGGGGTATATACAGTAAAACCTGTCTTAGGGCCATAGTACACGAGCGTTGAAAACGCGGCAGTTCTAACGCGGCCGACTGCTTCGTTTTACATAACACGTATAATGTAATGGAGCAGACTACACGAGCGTTTCTGCTGCCGCGTTTGCCGGCTTTAGCACCGCGGTCGGCGTTTTCAACGCAACATGAGGCGCTGTGACCTCTAGCGGCAGAAACGCCAGCCATACTACACGAGCGTTGAAAACGCCGCGGTTGCTACCCACGGTAGCCTACGCTGCCGACATTGTTAACAAAGACGTCAGATCGGAAGGAAGCCTTTCAGCAAATTTCTCTTAATACTGTTGTTGATGCATGTGCAGAAATGTTTGATGTTGAAAAGCTGATTTGTGAAGTAGAAAAAAGCCGCCACTTTACAATATCACTCTGAAAGATTGCAGCAGTCGAGAATTAAAAACCAAGTGTTGGACTGAGATATGTGCAGAGATGTACCCCGACTGGAATGGAATGGCAAATGAGGTCAAAAACGAGAAAGGTCTGTAAGTAACGCGTATTTTTATTTCTTTGTGGTGAGAAGTAATACCACAGTGACTCTAAAAATGTAAATTTCACAAAAAAGAAGATTACAGAAGTGTTCAGAAACATCTCTGCAGCTAGGCGAGCCTCCTCATCTGCGATTTCGCCTGCATCAGCATCCGCCACCTCACCGTTAAGTGTGACTACGAATGTTTCAGATACATCAGAAGATAATTTTAACACCCTGGACTTTTATCAATTATAGTTTTCCTGATTTTGACAATACGAATTATTGCACTATGAAATTATGATAAATAAACGAAAATAAGTTTAATAATGTTATTAAGAATGTTTGTATTTACCTTAATGTTACAACCAATCTCTCCACAGGACCAATTGACTTCCTCATATTAGTGTCAGTTTTCACAGTTTTATCATAGATTAAATTTGAAAGTTCATCAAAACTTTTCGTTGACATTCTGTAATATAAAAATAATTTGGAACGAAACTTTCGATGAGTTCCAAACATAATATGGAATTGCCCTGTTGAATGTCTGTGTGAAATTGCAGGATGAGTCCACTAGCGTCTCTTCCTCCTTTTTTGGTTACGTATAAGTTCTAAACACAGATGAGCTACACAACCAATTTGGACGGCATCCATTTTGGTACTAAAAGCAGGCAGTAGAAACGCCACACAGCTGCCGCGGTTTGAACGCTCGTGTAGTAAGGCTCGAAGCAGTCACGGCGTTTCTACTGCCGCCTTTTCAACGCTCGTGTAGTATGGTCCTTATCGGAACGTTTTTACCGCCAGCTACCGCCGCGTTTTCAACGCTCGTGTAGTATGGTCCTTATCGGAACGTTTTTACCGCCAGCTACCGCCGCGTTTTCAACGCTCGTGTAGTATGGTCCTTATCGGAGCGTTTTTACCGCCAGCTACCGCCGCCTTTTCAACGCTCGTGTAGTGTGGCCCTTAGACGGAATATGGGTGTAATAGAAACGCGTCTTTAACAGTAAACTTTTACTGTGCCAAGGATCTGGTGTAAAAAGGTAAAAGTTGACCCCAGCGCAGGACAGGAAAGCCCACAGGGGAAGTAGAGGTATAGCAGTACTCTTTCTTTAACCTCGGCGCGAGGTGGGTTTGCGTGGTCAACGCCACGCCTGGGTCGTTTTACCCCCGGGAATGACCCGGTGCTATTGCGTAGAAGGCTGGGTGGGCCCCAGGGCCGGTCTGGACCGGTGCAGAAAATCTCGCCCCCACCGGGATTCGATCCCCGGACCGTCCAGCCCGTAGCGAGCCGCTATACCGACTATGTTGTCCGGCCTTTGGGATGTGATGTAAGAGACACTGTAAAACCACCTTTAATGAACGGAAACCTTTTAACGCGGGAACGGAAAGCAAACACAAGACTTTAGCGGCAAATATTCACTTTTTTCCGTACTGTGCTTTCGGCTGACTGTCTATTGCTTATTAACAACGACAGATATTGTTAGGAAGTTTAGCTAGGCCAGAAGAAGAGTGGTGGTGGGTTTGGACTGAAGGCTGCAGAAGTTTGGCTTTGAAGGAGTCATTAAATGGAAATGTGTATAGCACCAGTACATAATACACCGGTTTAATGAAAGAATTGAATGCCACTTTAATAATAGAGTAGGTAATGTCGGTTAGTCACGAGAATGAAGTTGACCTGTACAGCATGTGTAGAGTCCCTTAACACTCGCGATGACTGTCGGGTAAAAGCATATAGATCCTGTCAAAAACATAAGTCTCTTTCACTGCATGATATTCTTTCTACTGTTCGCCTTATGTTAGGTGTTTCGTTTGTAACAGGCTTAAAGTCAAATTTGTTCACAGCTCTAACCAAATATGTCGAACAGTACGGAAGATAACCATTATCTCACACGCAAAAAACGCGACTTCACTTCAGCCTAATATCTTTTTAACTTAAGTACATCGGGTATTGCTCACAAGCAAAGGACGGTCGGCTTTCCCCAGCGCAAACCACTGCCACGGTCAACTGCAAACTCAGTGGTCACTGTCTGTAGCAATATTTGTGTGTAATAAGACACAAGCAGAAACACGCTTGGAGGAATTGAAACGCCACCCGCTTTCTAAACAGCGGTATTCCTTGAGTGTTTCCAAATCGTAACCCAAACAGTACAATTAGACTCACTGGTGAAATTTTTACCCCAAACAGGAAAAAACAATTATGCCGTTTGTGGTACAATATCCAAAGATTTTCACTTTTATTTAGTTGTAGCCATGGCCTCCAAAGCTAGGATTAGGGCTTAATCTCAGTACAGAAGTAAAAGTTATTGAAACAAGTGTCGAATACAAGTTGACAGTAAAAAAACTGTGGCAAAGTTTCATCTTGGTAAAACAATTAAGTCTGTTGGAAGCCAAGTTGGAAGTGAGAAACCAGGGGCTAAATAGCACCAATGTTCAATGAAATTGAAACTAAGGAAAACGGGAAGTGAATACCGCACACTTTCTGTTCATTGTTAACCCATTTCCCAACTGTACAATTCCCCAGTAATAACTGAATGCATAACTAACCGTACTGGTATTTCTCGATTCTTTCTTTCCGTGGCGCTGCAGCCCAAATCGTGTCCTAGGGCGCCTCTTTTCAAGTTTATAAATCACTCACAGTTACACACGCGCGCGCGCGCACGCGAGCGGTACGACTCCTCTGAACGAGTGATCAGCCCGTCACAGAGGCCGTTGCCTACACAACACGCAACAAACACAAGAGACGAAATGTTCATGAACTCAACGGGACTCGAACCCGCGATCCCAACAGTCAAGTGGCCGCGCCTTAGACCGCACGGCCACCGGTATCGGCTGTATTTCTCGATTAGTTCGCAGTTTCTTCCTCAGGTAAACTCGAGTTCATCGCTTTTTCACAAAACTCCGCCTGAGCCTCTTTAACCCAAACCAAATCTTCATATCACTGATATTATTGACATCTTCTGTATCCGTTGGACTTCATAGTAGCACCTCGCTCTGAGATCGTCCAACCAAAACAGTAACAGTTGAAGAGTAATTACACGTTGTGAAGTATCTTTATCACACAGTGATCGCCATTCTGTCTGTCGTAGTTCAAACATTCCTTTCAGCAGTTTGTTCTGTAATATCTCCAGCTTCGCTTTCACGTACAGAGTTAGCCCAAGTTCCACATTTCCGTTGAGAATTATCCATCTTGGAACGGAAAATGACTTACGAATTCCGTGATTAGAGCAAGACGTTCTGCCGTTGGAATCGGACGCACAGATGTCTTGATCAACGTAACGCCATTGGGTTGGAGGTGACTGGAACACAGTTACAAAAGTATAAAACTGTTGAACCTGAGCGTGTCGGTAGTAAAATTTTGGTGCGTGGATAGATCATAAAACTTACTTTTCTTTTAATATTTTTTGTCTATATTATGTACTACAAGCAGCCCTTGTTTTATGACCGTTTGTTTTTACGCTTTTTTGCTTTAACACCCCTTGCCAATTTCCAATTCTTAATTTGCGCTTCCTAATTTTCGGTTTAACGCCCTTTTGCTGGCTGAGTAAAGCGGCCGGGATGTGACGTTGAGCACTCACCTCCATCTGTTGCCGATGTTAAGAATGAGCGGAGCTGTATCTCTACACCCCCATATGCCTTCATGGCTTGGGCAGGGACAACTTCAACTTTCCTACTTTTGTGGATGCTTTACTTTGGCATAGCTCGCGACGTGCTAGTTACATATAATGGTGGGGCGGTATGGGGTTCTTTCTGTAATGATTAGTTTCGTTTTCTTTGTTGCTTATTGATTTCTTTAAAGACGCTCTTATAAACAGCGTAGGACGCATGGCAAAAGCAAACAGTCGTAGTTGGTTTTAAGGTGTTTTAGAGTTAGCTTGGAGGAATCGCGGAAAGGCACTGGAAACCTCAGTCACAGTAGCCTGTCACGAGGCCGAGGTGCGAATCTGAAATGTGAATACGAAGCCCGTGCACCGTGACACTAACTGCAGTTTTGCCTAATTTTCGAGAAGTCAGTTTACCCGTTTTTTCCCCATGTTATGAGTTACTGAAACTTCAATCTGCAGCTTTGAAACAGGTCGATACATATCAGGCCTGTGGTAATTGTAGGAGTAAAGTGACAGACGATTTTGTATGATAGTAATACACGACGTGTCCGTCTGCCTGCCTACCTTCTCGACGTGGGCGTAGCGTAGGCTAGTACTACCTTGGCGCCAATTAGCGTGAAGATCAATGGCGAGCCGTCAGGGAGAGGGCTCCAGGGATCAAGATTAATTTGATGAAGCACGGTGAAGCTACAGGCCTACAGTTGGCCTGAGGGCAAGCGAGCAGTCGTAGCCACAAAGCTACTCATCGTAGTACGTGATGATACTGCGTGTAAAGCCAGGTTGCTGTTAACGTGGTAGCATTGATTGCTAATCAGGCAAGTGACAGGCGAAACCGTACTACGCAACAGCTATACCCTCAAGCATCGCAGTTGTTTCTGGAATGTACAACAAACAACCCGCTCCCTTGCTAAGGGATAATAGAGGCGGTGCTGTGAAATTAAATAAGTACAAGACAGATACTGTACGTGTAATGTAATACTGAGATGCGTTCGCGTAACCATTGTTTCCATGGAAAGGCAATAAGTATTACATATTCTGTATTCTGAGTGTGTGTGTATAGCCTTAGTTATCCAGCATGCAAGTCGTATTCACCGTATTGTGTTGTCATCTGTGGCCAGTCTGGCTCTGCCGTATTTTTCCACATTATCTCATAGACGGCACGATTTTCGGAAGAGTTATTGAACATAAAATGCGTGTTTGATTTTCTCTACGACTTTTGTCTGAAACACTTCTCATTCTAACAAGAACTGAGCGAGATGTCATATACGTCCCTACGTCCTCATGTAAAGTACCCATTCTTCTTAGATTTTAATGAAACTTGAATTTTCTGGACAGATTTTCGAAAAATACTAAAATCTAAAATTTCATGAAAATCCGTCGAGTGGGAGCCGAGTTGCTCCATGCGGGCGAGCGGACGGATGGACGGACAGACAGACATGATGAAGCTAACAGTCGCTTTTAACAATTTTGCGAACGAGCCTAAAAACATGCCAAAAGATACCAGGTTCAAATACTGGCGATCTGAGAGTGGAGTTAGAGAATGCGATTTCAGAAACTGATATAACGAGTTCTTATGAATTCGTAAGATTTTAAATGTGTGGCGTTTCTTAAGGGGTCGCATTTCTGATTTCGAGTTCCGTCCAAGGACTTTTTATCGTCGTAATTGTGTACTTAATAATATAAGGCCTGCGTTTGATACGATGTGTCACTGTAACAAGATCATGTGAAAGATGCTCCTACAGTTCGTACGTGCCGAATTTGTGCTGCATACTAGTACAGTCCTTGATTTATCAGGAAAATATGAAAAGTTTTTATTTCTCAGAGAGATTTTTTTGAATAATATACTGTTGACAAAACTGATTATTTGATCGGTAATTTCATGAAGATACATTCCCGTTGACCCCCTTCCCTCCAAAATCGAAAAATCGATGTCTCATCACGCTGCATGTCTGTTATGTGCTCTTGTGGCTAAGTAGAGCAGTTGCTTCGTGAATTTGGACTAAAGGATTACCACGGGGCGGTCGTGGGAATGGATTGCTTTATGCATTGTGAAACCCAGTTACGACCGCCTAGCAGCCGGACTGCATGCAGGCGAAACGGTGAAAACTTGTCGACGGAGCAAGCTTGGATACATTTGTGTTTGTGTATGTTCAGGCTTATGACGTCTCCAAGTCTTTGTATTCGTCCTCTTGATTAGTTTTCAGCCGGTTGGTAGATGTCGATGAACTGTGTTACGAACTTCATAACGCTGAATACTGTTTCACGTTGTGCTTTCTGATTTCCTGCTGCCAGTTATATCAATATGACAGCGCGAACCTCTGTGGTGGCTATGTTACGTAATGTAAAGTTGTGAAATTTTGATAACAAATCTTCGAAAATTATTCAGCCTTGGTTCAGACGCTTTGTGTGTGTGTGTGTGTGTGTGTGTGTGTGTGTGTGTGTGTGTGAGTGTGAGTGTGTGTGACGTGAAACAATGTGGCAGCTACGCGAAATTTTTGATTTTCGGTTTGACAATGGAATGAAAAGCAGCAGAAAGTGAGAGGATGGGAATTGTGGGGTTCACTTTTGTTTTATTAACTCTAAAACCATGTATAAAGTATGTTACAACATAAAATATCTTTCTATTACCACACGGCACCACTAGGACACATTTAGCGAGTTGTGCTCGGGTGTTTATGTCCGGTTTTAACTAAAATTGGAGTGAATCCGTAGGTTTGAAGTTCAATCGTCCTACTGCAGTATTCCTTAACCGGTGTAAGGGGACATGCCTGCGCTTTCGACAGGTTCCCAGCCCACTGCGCCCGACGACGTGCTGTGCTGGGGTCGGGTTACAGGCGTGCCGCGACGTATGAAGTGTGCTGCCATGAGGACCCAGATGTGCCGCGACGTGTAATGTGCTGCCGTGAGGTCTCAGGTGTGCGCAACAAATGTGTCTTTGCTTTGAGGATGGACGTGTGATGTGACACATCAGTGTGTTGCCGTGAAGGTCCTGGTATGCGGTGACATGTCAGTGTTCTGTCTTGCCATGCGAGGATTTACGTAATGAAGGGTGGAAAAGGTATCTTCCAGTTGCAGAAATATTATCGCAGTGCTGTATGCACATATTGTGTTCTTTGTACGCGTCTTTGAAGAGATATTTTCTGCGGAATTTATGTAATTTTCTTCAGCGCCTAGGCTTAACATCTTCCTGCATTCCTGATAATGCCCGGTGTACCACTAAGCTACTGCTAAATTCAATATGTCGCATGCCTGAAAACACTGAGAAAATTGGGTCAAGTTACTGGTTTATGAAGTCACTTCAGTGTTTTGAGAATAAATGCGAAAAATGCCATCTTCGTTTACGTGTAACTCTTGGTGAGACCGTAGAATCTGCTTCTGTTGTACCGGAGATTTTAATGTGAATTGTTTAAAGGTATAAGAACGTCACGATTCTACTGTACAAGAGGAGCATAGCGTCTTGGTGTGATGGCCTCTCCGCTGACGTATTAGACAAGGATTACCGAACGGGTAGTTCGAGTATGAAGCCAGAATGTCCAAAAACGAAATTGTTTTGTTTTCCACTGAAGTGCATTTGCACTTGTTGGTGGGGGCAACTGGAGTTCGCTGTCGGCACGAAGATCCGTCGTTTGTCAATATCGTGATTCTGCACGAATGTACATTTGAAATGAGTAAGCACTTTTTGTTTTCTGAATTTTCAACGTAAATTTGTTTTCTTACGTTTGTACCCATATTAAAAAAGGATTTTTAATGTATAAAGTCGTACAGATTAAATTAAAAGTTATTACAACGTTACATATACTGAGTAAACTGAATTATCAGTATTTTTCATCATAAGCCCCGAAAACATTGACGCATTTATCCCATTCTGGCACGAGTTTAAATACTTCGTCGCAGTAGAAATCGTACGCTTGCTGTGACGGCCGTTTACGAATAGCTGTTTCCACTTCTTCATTATTATGAAACCGGCTTCCTCCCCTGTGTCACTTCAGCGCCCCAAAGTCAGGTACTTTACTCGTGCTGCTTTCACTTTCGCGCTTGATGTGCTGCAACGTCGTGCATGTCCGTTCGACTATTCCCGAAGTCTATGCGTCACCATTTTCTGCCATGCTGCACTCTCATTACACCATTGCCATATACCTGTAGCAACTGGCGGTGAATTTCGATGGGGGAAACGTGTTTCGCTCATAAAACCGAATCACAGTATGAACTTCTTCGCGGGACCAAGTTTCAATGTCGTTGCCGTTGCATATCCCACCCCTTGATTACCATCTGACTCAGTGACCCTCGCGCCGTCTGTTCGATGTTACCCCTACTGCTAGTGCTACCTCCTATGGAAAATGAAATGCGTTACGGGCTAAGAAACCGTCCTTACTAAACTGGCATCGTTAGACCAATGTAGTGTCGAGGCTAAGAATCGTTGGAGCTTTACCTTTACTTCTCACAACACTTTTTGTATCTACCTCGTTTCTTCTGTTGTGTATAGAGACATACATGTATACATGGATATACATGTATGTTTGAACTTTTGTGTGTTGTGTTTTTCTGGGCAGGCCGAGTCCTTGCGACAGGCCAGTCTACCGTCCCACAAAATGTCTTTAAGAGATTTCATGCTTAGAGAATACAAGTTATATCGTTCAGTACGATCTTACACACGCATCATCATCAGGCTGATGATGATCCATATATAGGATCGAAACATGTAACTTAAAAATTTGAAATAAGTAGTAGTTGTGTTTAGACTGATACTGATTTCATATTCAAAGACAGTTAAAGCAAAACAGGGTGACAATAATCAGGGTAATAAAATTATTTACCTGCTCGTACCTGACGCTGTAACAGTTAATGTTAGCCTAATTTGTGTGAGGGAACCAGTGGCCCATCCTGATCTGGCAGTCAGATGTAACGGGACGGTACAGAATGCTGTCGTTTGCCCTTCCTTCCCCCTCAAAGGAATTAAGATTTGATCATCCAGAATTTTCGAAGGTGACGACGACGACGACGACAACAACAACAACAACAACAACAATAGGAAATGTGAATGTCATCACACACAACCATACGGGCAAAAGAGGAATCAAATCTAAAATTCTTGCCTAACATATTTCGGCCAGTTTAAATGAAATTCCGCTCTTCTATTGAGCGATAGAAATCTTTCCAGTACGCACATATAGCATTTAATACTGAACAATATTCCCATTTCCCTTTACTTTTTAAAAGTAATATTGTTGTGTATTCATAGCGGGTGACGTCCAAATCTTATGAAAATTGTTATCGTTTTATTCTTTCATAGAATCAGCAAAATACAGTGAATGAGTAAGATTAAATAATCAGAAAGGAATATATGCGTAGTAATATGAAACAGTGTTCGAGGTATCGACCGCGTGGTTGTTGAGGAAGCAAGTCTTCTGGGTTGTTGCGCCATGTGGGTGGGTGATTTGTTCCCGACGTTTTGAAGAAACGTACCGCCTGTATCCACTGGGTTATGAGTCAATTTAGGGACACGTAACCGTGAATATAAAGGCGATACGTTTCTTCGAAACGTCGGGAAGCAGTTACCCCACTGCATGGTGCAACAAACCACAAGACATGCTTCCTCAATACGAAAACAAGTTTGGAACTAATAAAATCTTCCAGCGCCGTGCCATTTCCAGTTAGTAAAGCGGCAACCTTGCAGCTACAGTAGCTGTATATTTCGCTGCAGTATTCTCTCTCTTTCTCTGTCGCTTATTATACAAGTGACAGGAAGGTTAGTTGTTGTTATCGTCACTTTACCTGCATTTAAGTGGACACGTGGACAACATCCCACACTGCCTGCTGTCTCACGAAACACACACACACACACACACACACACACACACGCGCGCGCGCGCGCTCTTCAAACGGCGAAGTTAACTGCGACTGCTTCGTTGCTATAGTCTTCTAGCACATGCGCTATATAAATTGTGTATTCCACAAAGCAATTTTTGGGAGGAAGATTTACTGTTTTTTTCTTCTTATTTCTTACTACAGAAAGAAGTCAGTTTCTCCGTTTCAGTGGTATAGCGGCACTGAAGTATGTGTACCGGAAAATTCGCCAGTGGAAGGAACAGATATTTATTTTCTGAAAAGGCATGCGAATGTAGATTCGTGCTTAGCCCGCTCCGTTTTGCAATTTTTTCTCGCATGACCCGTCTTACCTCGAAGGAGTGCGCCCAGCGCATTGTGCTTTAAATTTTGTCCTTGCTATTCGACAACAACAGAAGCTGGGTTTGGGGGATTCGTTTAATACATATAAAAATATGCAGCGTGTAGTGAAAGAGTAATTGCCTTTTTTAAACGGACAGGAAATATGTTGTGACCGCTAGAAATATTTCCCTTTCAGAGTTACGATTAAAGTACGGGTTTTCAGATTGTGACTTTGCAAACTTGCTTGCGACAGCGAGCCAGCCCATACTAGTTCAGTCCCTGCGCAGCGCCATATAATGTAAAGATCTGTAGCTGTCATGTGCTGTACCAAACAATCCGTCAGTGAGGAGTTAGTGAGGAGTTGCCTCGCCACCCAAGCCCAGAGCTGGAAGACCACCTCTTTAACACATTCGTTCACCTTGTGACATATTCACAGCTACCACACGTATATGGGAGGCCGTCTGCCCGATCCGCAAATTGTGTACATGCAATCTCGTGATGACGAGGGCCCGATTTGATAAGCTTTCTGCCCATTTTGTATTCAAAGAATTTTGTTTACTGAAATTTACCAAGTTGTCTGTACTGCAAATTTCAGGATTCTGCTTTCGTATATTGCAGATACAATGTAACAGGGTATACTCGTATAGTCTTGACTGAAACAGTCTGTTTAATTTAAAGTTGTTATGAATCTAAGGTCAGATGAAGGCTGTGTTCGTTGTTTAAGATACAGTTGTAAAGTGAATCCAGCATACGTAGAAGGCGTTGGTGTAATGGAGTACGGCCTATTTTTTTACAGTTACCCACATTCAAGAAAGTGAAAATACTATTGCAGACACCAGCCTCCGGAATGGAGTTGCTTTAAAGTTGTCGTCGCCTGGACATGCTGTAGTGAGTGAGTGAGTGAGTGACTGAGTGAGTGAGTTAGGGTGGAAGTTTAGAGAAGACTAGGAGGAGAGTGTTGTGTTAGAGGTTATAGTGCACACCTGAGACCTGGCTGGTAGGGGTTGGTCGGTCGGCTACACCCTGCGATATGTCATCCTCCTGCGTTCCTCCCTAGCAACTTCCTTCTCCCTCATGCTGCAATACACACGAGAACAACGCAATTTTCTCGTACTAGTGGGATAGTTTCCCAAGGTAGAATTGTGTGGTAGTAGCTGGAGAGCAAAGTTGCAATAGTACTGACTTTCGTGTAAGATCGAGAATACACGTGTTTTGTGTTCGTGCAGCCTGGCTTTGATCCCGAAACACTGCGGTATTGGTTAAGAGTTACCTCAGTTTCCCTTATCTTATTCAGACAATGTCTGTTGTTATTTCATCCATTATGTTATGATGCTGTATTAGTTAATGAGTTTGTGTCTTAGAAGTGGATATAGTGGGATGTTGTTAATCACAAGTCGAGAGGAAGCGTTTGGTAGAATGCTGTGCTGGTATTTGCTTGGAGAAACGGAGGCAGAACAACAGAAATATATGAATTTCTTCAGTTGAACAGGATACCGCCCGAACGTCTGATGCATTACCGTTATTCTAATTCGTAGAATGCCACCAGTCAGTCCACAGATATTTACGAAGTGAGATAGTAACTTCTGATTCCGTATAAATTAGTAAGCCAAGAGCGCTGGAACATTCCGCACACAGCTGTGATCTGGCGCCGAGTAATTTTCATGTGTTTCTAGCGCTCAAACAGTCTCTTTGCCATCACAAATCTAAGATGGTCCAGAGCTGTAAATGGTTGTGACGCGATGGCTGATAACACAGGACCACGGGCTTCTGTAAAAAGGGAACTGAATCATAAATTGTGAATGCCTCGGTAGTGATGGTGACTACGTCGAAAAGTAATTCGATAGAAGCACAATTAAATCCGAGTTGTTCTTATCGGAGTTTCAATTAAAAGAACGAAAGGATGTGCATTGTAAACTTATTTCCTGAACATATTTAGCGGAACTTTCATTGGTTGAGATATTACGCAGCTTGAGGCCGTTGCGATATTACGTAGTAGTATGGTCACCATTCGTGGTCTAAGCAGCAACTTCCCGTTCCGCGGGTAAATTAATTGTGCTTACTGTAAACTGTGAAGTTGTAGTTTTTGGTTCTGAGCCAGGAGATCCACCAATGGGGGTGTAAAGTCGTGCTGTATGGCGGGATGATTGAACCTGACGGAGACTGAGTGTGGAAGTGCTCGGAGGGGGCCTTGGATTCCGCGTCGGAAGTGTGACTCTCAGTTGGAATCAAGAGTGACAGATGTAGGTGCTAGAGTGCATGTCTGGTGACGTCCGTCTGGGTAAATAGCAGGTGCTGCGAACCCCGCGGAGGCGAGAGGCAGAGAAACAATTTGTTGAAGGAGACGTGTGGGACAATGCAGCAACTACAGAATAAGCATGGTGTGCGGACGGAGTTCACTGGTATTGAACAAGAATGCAAATGGTGTATGTATTCTGTGACGAAGTACGGAAATTTTACCACGGTGTTCTTTACTTTCGTAATGCCGTGCGTTGTTACTTTTCAGCGTGTGTATTTTTAGTTATACGTATAAGAATATCACAGCCTTTCCTGCGCCTGTTTTCGCAGAATATGCAGATGCTGAACAGCAGATCTGTAATACCGAATTTTGCCAAAATCAGACAATAAATGTAGAAATTGCGGTTAGAAATTCCTTTACGCCCTCAAGTAAAGCACGACTTCCAGTACGTCAATATTTATGAAACTCACAGTCACACACTGCGTTCTGCTAGATATTTACCTTACTGAATTTTATTCAAACAAGCTCGGCCCCTACCGCGCAGTAAACACAACAAGACAGGGTTTTAAAAATCAATCGTTTAATGCTGTATGAGGAAATAATTGCGGTTTGTTCCGAGATCCATACAAAACACGTCAATAAAGCTGAATCATATTACAGGCTCAGGTAATACCGCGCAGGAAACACATTTATCTATTTTTACCTCTCCTTACATCTAGTGGTGGTCTGTGGAACTCCATCGTTCTCATAGTCGTCCTGCCATCTGGCGGCGGCCCATGGAACTCCAAGCGTCACATACCTTTGCATATTACTGAATTGTATATAAGATAGAATGTTTCGTCATTATAAAGACTCTGAATTTATGTTACCCAGTTGTCACAGTCGGCTCATGTCAAGTGAACGGGTAGCTGTTTTTAAGCCCATATGCTGCAGTAGTCTTTTGGCAGCCATTAGCTGCGTATAGACACGGGTCGAAGAAGAGCGAAGCGTGTATTAGCATCGTGATTGCGTCACGTATTGATTACATGCCTTCAGTTTATGCACGGATGGAACGGCTATGACTGTCTTCTCATCACACTTCGTTGTCGGCGTTACTTCTTCAAGTTAGGGGTGCACAAATCCCCAGCGCCCAGCCGCGTGTGATTGGAGCAAACATGGACCATTTCGGGGGACTGCAAAGTTTTATGACATTTTCTTAAGTTTCGTAGCGGAATCCACAAGGTTCTAGTTTAATAAATACCTGTGCTGTAAAATAAACACTATTCATGTGTTTGCTGGAGAGCACCTATTTTTGGGTGTGCGTGTAGCAGTCGCTCATGTTACCAAATAGCTCGTGTATGCCACAGTCGTTTAAGAAGGGAGGATCTCCTGAGGTTGTCTCTGAATTAAAATAGGGCAGTGCCAAAGACACATTCAGACTGGATTCATAGTGGCGTTTTCATTTGAATGTTCATTGTGTTTATTTCTGCTTTCATTTCTGCTAGTAAATGTGCTCTCGAGTGTAATACATACAGTGTAATGTTCGTTTCTTCTTTCTGTTCGTACTTTCTTCTACACCACAACGTCACATACACGCAACTCTGAGAGATGAGTTGAGAAGTAGAGCAGAGGAAATGGGGAGGTTTGGAAGTGGGGTTCGAAGTGCTCAATTACATTCTGCAGAGTGGCGCTGCCTTGAAAAGAAATGGCAGAGCTGAGTGCGATACGTCTGGGGAACGAAGTCTGGCCATAGGAACGCGCACGTCCGTCAGTTCAGTAGAGGACAGCAGAATGTAACGCAGAGAAGTTATAAGAATCGTGAAGATATATATAGTCTGTAGCCAGTTTAGAGCCAGTTTTATCATTCTTTGGATGAAATGTTATTGAACGGGTTTGTATACAAGTTTCATAACAGTTTAAAAGAAACAAACTTTGAGGAACAAGTGGAAACAGCTGTTTCTTGCAACAACTTATTGTTGGATTCGAACGACGGTTCGTAGCCATGATGAGTGCACGTTCAATACTCCCAGTTTTCTGTCACGCATCTTACTGTGGTCGGACTAATTCCTCAGTATGTCATTTAGGTGGAAAAAAGTGACGAAAAAGTTCGGGGTAAGTTTAAGGTCTACTTCCTTGTTGCACCAACTTCCAAACCCGCAGATCCCATAATGCCTTTTTTAGATATTATAAATGTGTAGTCCAAAAATGACGTTGAATTATTTCCATACCTCGAGTTGGACTCATGCGTAGACGGCCATAACATCGAATTGAGGTGGAGTCAAATTTCTGTTCCTTGTAATATCTGTTACCACAGTTTCGGTACGGTAGACCACATGGCGCAAATGGCGCTTCAACCCCTAAAATTGGTCCATCTGCCATGTAGTTGATGTTGATTTTAGTTTGAAGAAGTACGACGTTTGCGCCACCCCTGATGACGTAATGTAACATGAAGTTTCATAAAAAAGTGTTAAAAATTTAAAATGGGGACAAACGGATAGACACACAAATATCATGGCGATGACGTAAACCTGCTTTTTTTTAGTAAGGAGGGAAATTAGCTTAAAAATACACCTCCACTTTTCTTCAGGCACCTTTCATGAGGAACTTTTGAAATTCGTGGAATCGAGTGCGACAGGGCCACAAAACTTTCGGTGTCAAACATCAGGGTCAATAAACACGAAGAATACATACACACGTTTGTTTAAAACTGTTGGGACGTGGTATAGAGGCTTTAGCTTCTTTCCGTTTGATTACGTGTTTGATTCCTTAAGCCACTGTCTCGACTGTCACGAACTCTTACTGGAACACAAAGAATATGCAGGGCCTAGTGTTACTGACAGCTCTTCGTACAACATCGAAGGTGATGTAAGGAGGTGCTTTCTAATTTTCTGCGGCCATTCATGCATATTCAAGTACAATAACATGAACTATGACACTTCCACGTCCTGTCACTTTCCCTCCGTTGCTACGAAGCTAGCCAGTTCTCTGTTTGACTTCTTTAAAATGGATTTTGATGTCGATATTGCAATCATGTTCCCCGGGTGACGCCGAATGCGAATTAGTTAGTGTATAAATAGTAAGTAAATAAATAATAAATGAGTTACTGGCAGTTAAAATGAGGTGGCACTATTTTCTCTTTCTGTTTATTTTATCACAATCATACTACGTACATACATAATATTTTATTTCTGATACATATTTACTGCTGTTGCTAAATAGTTCAGTCAGTGTCGCGCCTAATTTACGGCCTTCACGACTGTCCTTCGATTTCCGGCAGCGGCAAGGGTACCTTTCTTCTTTCCAGAGCTTTCAGACTGGGTCTGGGCCCACCCAACCTCCTTTTCAGTGGGCATCGACAGCCCTTTCCCTGGCTTAAAGCAGCCAGACTGTGAAACGTAGCATTCACCTCCGTTTTATGAGGAGCTTAAGAATTTGTGGAGCCATACCTCCACTATGTGCCTTTATAGGATCACAGGGACAGCTTTACCTTTTGCTGTCGCGGCTGTTTTAACTTTGGCTCTATTCTGAAAGGTATGTTGAGATGATAAACAACACAGATTAAGGATGTTGGGTTTTCGTATGTACGTCTGTGTGTATCTAAGTAAAAGAGCTATTCTGGAAAATACATAGTGAGGAAGTTCGTAATTATTCTTTACGCATTAGGGTGAGACAACACAAAAGAATGAGATGGGTGAGATATGTATCATGCGTGGGTAAATAAAACATACAATACTTTAATTGCAGAAGAGGGGTAGACATTACTAGGATTTCTGAGGCTCATCGTGTAGGACAGTATTAAAATGGATCTCAGAGAAACAGTGTAAAGGAACGGGCTGAATTAACCAAACTGCATGGTGGCTTACTGGCTAGTCTAGGGCTCTTGTAAACACAGAACCTGTGAGTTTTATGAAAGGCGGAGAGTGTATTGACCGCGTGAGTGATTAACAGCTTCTTAACCTTTTAAAGCCTGGCGGTAACTTTACGTACCACCACGTTTAACATTAAAAAATTCTACGTGGTGCCCACATTGCGTTTATGTGTTTTGTACGGATCTCGGCACAAACAGAAACTTTTGCCTTATAAAACATTAACAGACTGGTTTTTATAACCGAAGTGGAGAGTGTTTACAGCGCGGTACGAACTGAGTCCTTATATAAAACAGATACGCTTCGCCTGTAAAGGGTTAAAATGGACTCCGCCGAATTGAGTTTGTTGTTGTTGTTGTTGTTGTTGTTGCTGCTGCTGCTGCTGCGTTAGTAATATATGCTTGATCCCCCCCCCCCCCCAGCTTTTAATGTCTATTTCCAACTAAAATAATCCTCAAAGTTCGTAACGGGTTGGCCGGCTCTATAGCTAAGTGAAACTGTTGTTCTGTGTGTTAGAGACCTATTGTCTCATGCTGTTTTGAGCAGAGTGGAAACCCAGTGCAGACTACATTTATCACTTGCTCCTGTTCTCTCTGCAACCCGCGTCTCACAGTAATGAAGACAAGAGCTGCGGTAATTGATTCGGGATTAGATTACAACACCGTTATATACTGCCGGTGATGCTACAAGCTAGGTGCTCTGCGTCCTCTGCCGCTTAAAAATAAGAATGGAATAAAGTAATGATGATGAGTTGGGATCGTACCGTTTGGCGTACACAAATATCCAAAACTTTCTCTGCCTTTTTGCCAGTGCTTATATAAATCTTGTGCAGGGCCAGTTACGGCGTGCTTTCTTCTTACGTCAGCTAAGTATGACGTCACTGTCTCTGTATCCCCCCTGAAATTTGGAATGCCATTTACTTCAGCAGTTTCTCTTATTTATCTTATCACTTATACAGTGTAATTCTAATAATTT
Organism: Coptotermes formosanus; assembly: GCA_013340265.1. Classification (NCBI taxonomy): domain Eukaryota; kingdom Metazoa; phylum Arthropoda; class Insecta; order Blattodea; family Rhinotermitidae; genus Coptotermes; species Coptotermes formosanus. Next base: position 3,374,773 of record BLKM01008356.1, on the reverse strand, counting down.
TATCTAGAATTTATATTACTTTGCATTGAACCGCGTGAAATTTCATTATGTGGGGTTTGAATTTCTCAAGGCAGGACTGTGAAAGTTGTCGTCCTCTGGAATGTGACGCCATGTAGTTTGTTAGATCAGTAACCTGCCTGTCTAACATACACGGTCTCGCATCCCAACAGGCGCTAATGTAGGCCTACATATCCATTGCCTTTTGAGTGAAAATTATTTAAACGTGATAATGATGAAGGCACATTTAACCCTTCGAAAATTGCGTTGATCTAAGTATATATAAATTCTCTTCCGACCTCACAGAGAAATCAATTCTTGCCCATTTATAAACAAAGAATTTTGTGCTGTATAAGGAAATAATCAGTAGTCTTTTTTATTCTGAGATTTATACAAAACATGTAAAGACATTTCTTGGCAAAATGCCGATTTTGTTAATTTTACGGCAGGTGGTGCATGCAGTTACTGCTGGGCCCAGAAGGGTTAACTATAAAGGCCCAGTCATGTATTTTCTTCGACTACTTTTAAACGTTTTTTTTTTTTTTGCCGTGTTGTTGTCGGTACTTAGAATATGAAACGCGGGCTTAATTTTCTTTATATTTTATTAACGGTTCGCGCCAAAAATATTTCAAATAACAACTTTGGATCTAGTTAGTAGCGGTAGGTCTGTACTCGTGCTAGGAAAATGTATATTGGACACTGAGCCCTGCTGAGAAATTGTTTTATGTTAAATTTGTGCTTCATATGAAATCTCTAGTAGACTTTTATTACTGTTTCCATATTTAATGAAAACCTGTTTAGTAGTTTTGGAGTTCAGTCAGTTGTACATACAGTACTTTTCCAGCTCATGTACATTGTGGGATGGACGCATAATGAGGAATGACAAGAATTAATCTTTTAAAGCAGAGTGCTGTCTATATGTACACCACTTGTTTTAACATTAATTTCGCATTGACATATCTCAGTGGTCATGTTTCCTGCTGCTGATACGGAGTTCGAGCCCGATAAGATACGAATTTTTTCCTTGCCGCACCGTCTGGCGCGCATCAGTGCTCCTATCCAGTGGGTTCCGGAAACTCCTATGGGAAAACGCGGCCAGAGCGTGGACCTGACTGCCCATCTGCCCCTAGTATCTGCTTAGGATCGCGTGACGCTTTGCCGGCATCCCGTTTCTTATTCCTTGATCATATAATACTTAATGACACGTAAAACTTTGATTTGTGGTATTACTTTGTTGTCGTTTGTGTTCAGTCACTTCTCAGTCCACATAAATTTGCTCAAGTTTGCTGCTGGTGTTACAGCGCGTCATTTCCCATCGTATACACAAGTTTGATTTATAACGTTATTACGTTGTTGTCTCCTGCGCTACAAGCCGGCAGTTCGCGGGTTCGGTTCCCGATGGTGTCACTGGAATTTTTCATTGACATAATCCTTCCGGCCGCACTATGGCCCTGGAGTCGACTCAGGCTCTAACAGAATTGAGTACCAGGAGTATTTCGTGGGGGGTAAAGGCGGCCGGTGCTTAGGGTTGACAATCCTACCACTTTCATGTGCCGATTGTCTTGAAGTGTGGGAGCCTCAACCTCCTGTAGCCCTCAGGGCCTGTCCAGGCCTGTAACGGGATTGCTTTACCTTTTTTACATTGTTGTCTCCGTCTACAAATTTTTCTGTTTGGTACTACAATATTTTCTTTGGTGTTTGAATTACTTTATTTCTCATCTATCTGCAGAGGTTTTCTTTATGGCAGTAATACTGAACCATTGGCGTTACGTCACCAAATGCCCCATTCTGTATGATTTTTTTGTTGTTGTGTTGTCGCATCGCTAGTGGTGTCCACTTGGCGGCGTGTCATTCTATAAAGTTTCCTTTATGGTGGTATCACTGTGTCACCACTGGCATTCAGTCAGTTGACTCATATTCGTGCAAGTTTGCTGGATGGAAGTAATACATTGTTACTGATAACGTCATTCTATACAAATTTGCCCGATGGTGGTATTAATACTCGTCCATAGCTGCCGGTGTTCAAGGTGGTTGTTGGATCTTACCACTCCGTATTTTTCTCACTTTCCTCACTGTAAAGTTTTTGCCGGTGCACTATGCACGAATCACGGCAGGCCTGCTACTTAAATATTGTTTGCCAAAGTTTACTGTATTCACAGAATCACTAAAAAGTGGTCTGTAATTCCGACGGAGGGAAGCACAAGGTGAAAGTGTTCGAAGACTGTTGGGCCGCAGACGTCACTTCGGTGGCGACATGAGGCCCTGGGCCGCGTGTTGCGTACTGCTGTTTTGTACATTAGCGCGGGGGATAGGTTCTACACGTGGGCGACGGGGCTTTATTTCAAGTAAGCCGTTTGAAATTTGATAGTCGTGTTTCATACATACTTTACTTAGGACTTTACTTTATTAATACTGAATTGTGTAATTCGGGTGTTTTGATGTGAATATTCAGATGTTTTCCGACGTGCAGTTTTGTTGACGATGCCGAGAAATTCGCGTGCGAGTAATAGTGTGCTTCACCTCGCTATGAAAGTGACTTATGTAAGTTATTTGGTCCCTATTTGTATGAGACAGCGTTGAAGTAAATTTAATTCTCGTCGCTTGTTAAATTTGGCTTTCAGCTTCTCGACCAAGTCCTTCGCTCGATGTTTAATTTAGCATTTTATAGCTGCACTGTGGAGTTGATCCACAGATGTCACGTTACCTCGTGATGAATGCAGACGTATTAATAGTACATGAATGGCTTTGTACGAAATCTCATTCCACAAATAAAATATAAAACCATGAATCTATTAAACAGTTACCAGCTTCCATATAGTGTGATTCCAGCAGTTGTTTTACCTAGTTTATGACTATAAAATGTGTAGCACGTTGTTATTCTTGCTAGGAAACCGTAAAGTAACGTAAAAGAGTTGTGAACAGGTGCCTGGAAAAGACTAAAATTCAACACGAGGCGTCTTGAATGCTTCTTTATACAGCCGCCAGGTGCGCTGCGTTCCCCTTTCCCTGAACTCGACATTTTAACTGGATGGATGTCAGAGGAGTGGCATTAGTTTATTTCAGAACGAGGAATAATAAAATCTTCCCCTCCCTACGAACTGTAGCCCTCTCCGTCACAAAATCTTTTAGAGATACGAGTTTTAAAACTTTGTTTTATTGTTTTGAACACTTAAGAATTCCTCTTGGGTTATTGCTCCTTTTACGCAAGAAGGCAGTAAAGGTGAGAGAGGAGGGTGAGAGAGGGAATTCTGTCTCTGAATTTCTGCGGTAAATTTGGCTATCGTAATAAATTGAAGATTTTTGCAACGTGGCGTTTTGGTGTTAATGCTGTGACTTATGTGTGTCACATGTTGCTCTTTTAATGTTCCGTAGAAGATGTCTGTTGGTTGCTAACTTCTGTAGCGATATTTGTGGTGCCAGGTTACTCTTTTCCTTCGTATGCATGATCGCTTTCTTGAATCACAAATCTGATCGTGGCTTAAGTAATTCGTGTCGGTGTTACTGCCTTCTAACCATTAATTTTGTTGAAAAAAATTAATGCGATTTCCTACACTGGGCGGAGGCGTATCTGACGATCTTGTGTTAGAATAAACACGATTGTTATTTTAGACGTTGTCAGCGGTGGATAGTGTCCAAAATAATAATCATATTTATTGTCTGAACTGTATTTGTGCTCATTTATCAGGAGAGATGGTCAACATAATTAAGCAGTGTTACCCTTGTAAATTCTTATTTTTAAACCAAACTCAAATTCAAGAATATTTATACTGCATATACCCTGAAGAAGGAGGTATCAGTCTCGTCCGCAACGTCGTTAACCTTTATCAAGCGACAAGGCGTCATATCCCAAAGAGTTGAAACATCAGTAATAAACCTCTGTTTAAATCGTGTCATTTACGGTGTAGAAAATGTAACATTGTGGTAAAGCTGAAAGATCATGAAGTTGTGATACAAACATAGGCCTGTTTGAACAACTGGATTAAACGCAGTGGTTTCAAAACTCTATATGGTGGTTCTCTCGTGGCACATATTTTATCCGTCCCTTACCCCCTTTCCCTGCTTTCTATGTGTGTAAGTAGCACATTTTTCTGTCTACTGATAGGGTTGCCACCTCACTGTCACTAGACCTGCGGGATGTCTCTTCGTCTGACGCCTGCCCTTTGACCTGTCCAGCAAGGGAGGCCCTGGCAGTAGCTACGCTACCGCTGGTGTAGCTCTCAGGGCACGCAAAGCACCTCATCACGAGAAAGTGGAGACGCCTTCGAATAATAATAATAATAATAATAATAATAATAATAATAATATAACTGTATAATCAACAGCCGCAAGTAACAAATACAGGAAAACTGGCTCTACTCTGATTTGTATACCCGGGACTTCTTGTTTCATCATGTAGAGCATGAGTTTCCAACTTTTTTATGGCAAGGGGCCACGCCCGTTACTGGGGGGTGGTTGGCGGAGCGCACGTGAAAAAATAATAATATGTGGTGTACCTAGCCGCCTAGATTATCGTGTGATTTTTGTAGCATATATTCAGTTTACAAATGTGGCGGCGGGTTGGAGACCCGTGATGTAGAGCATTGTCACAACTTATGGTGTTGGCGGTACACTAGGGATATTCGTCTTTTTAGCATGGTACGCTGGAAGGAGGGAACTAAAATTTGGAATCAGAATGCACCAATTTTTAAATAGAGTAATTTATTTTGTAAGACGGGGCTGCCTAACATGCAGCCCTTGGGGAAAGTATTTGCGGCCTTCAGTGACCTGAGTAGTTCCAGTAATACAGTTTAACAGGCATAATATAATAGGTCTACAGAACGTAATATGGTAACTTCATTAGCAGAGAAAATGTTTAGACAGTATAACGCATGACTGTGAAGGCAGCACACAGTAAACCAATCATTCTTTGTGTTCTACGGAGTTTACAAGTAGTACGGCCTACTACCTTGTCATTCAACCGTACTTTTAGGGTAAGTTATTGTATGTAAATAACGGCCTTTTAGTTAATTCAGCCCCCCTTCCCCCCGCTTTTCGGTATATGTAGGCCTACACACAAGTACGGCCCGCAGGCGAGTCCTTAACGAATTATGTGGTTGTCTTGTGGGCACTTGGCAACAGTTCGCGGCACATCGGTCGAGAACCACTGATGTATCGAGTTAGACAGATTGGAACAGAAGTCTAGCGTAATCCTAAACCGAAATGAATAATTGGAATAAAATCGTACTGTAAAAATCCGGATCTGGCGACCATGTCTGTTGTTATGCTGCCCCTAACTGGCCTGCCAATTTGATCAGTATTGTTAGTGGAAGCCAGAAGAGGATTTGCACTAACATATGATAAAAATGGAGAACAGTCTAATTCTGGTACCTTTGTTGTCCTACAGTTCACTTCACCTTCAATATGCACAGAAAAGAGCAACCGCTATACATAATTCACTTCACTTCTTTACACGCTGTTTTCTTTTCCTTGTTTCAGGTAAGGGACACTTAACACGGCTTTTATCTTCACCACATCACGTAACACCGCATTGGCACGGTGAGTGTGCAGACTTATGGTGTGACTGTACGCATGTTGCAGGTCGCTGACTTACAATCCTTTTTCGGTTTCAAGGATATTTTACTTATTAATGTATTAATTTGGTAATTTGTGGTTCGCTCTTTATGCGAATTCTTGCCCGTCTAACGTCAGGTTCTTGCAGGCACAGCGTTCTTAACCCTTTAAAGACGAAGCGTATCTGTTTTATATAAGGACTCAGTGCGTACCGCGCTGTAAACACTCTCCACTTCGGTTATAAAAACCAATCTCTTAATGTTTTATAAGGCAGAAGTTGCTGTTTGTTCTGAGATCCGTACAAAACACATAAACGCAATGTGGGCACCACGTAGAATTTTTTAATTTTAAACCTGGTCGTATGTAAAGTTACTGCTAGTCTTTAAAAGGTTAAAACAAGTAGACCTGCCTATTTACATTGGACTTCTCTATAATTTATTGCTTATAGCCACTAATGTACTACTGCCATTCCTCTACCACCACAATCTTTCCTCTTCGCTCCAACACTTTTCTCATGTTTCCTCCCGTATTCCAATGTAGCCTCCAGTAAGTTCTGTGTGTTAGTGCCTTCATTTGCATCTAATTTGAAGTAAGTATTTTCCGGTATTTCTTGTATGTCGGTTATGTTTGTACAGTTCAGTACCCTCTTATAGGCTTCATTCTCAATCATAATTAACCATTAGTACATAACACATTTCTTCTCCACCTTATCCATTTCGATGCAGAACCCACACAAGTGGCTAGGATGTTGGGCGTGTCACACTTACAGCCGCACTTCGCTACATATAAACTAAGGTTTATTTACACTCAGCGATGAGACAGTTAGTTTTCATAAGCTATGCCAGTTTTTAAGTGGGGCACAACAGAATAAATGGTTGTTTGGGAAGATGAAATACCGTGTAGCACAGAGAGCATCCTTTTTTGTCGAAACATACGTCGCAGCAAATGTACGAATTCGGTTTCCCGTTTACTAGTTCTTTCCAACTCAACAATAAAATCGACTGAGGAACAAACTTCCAACAGGTTTTTGTTCGAGACGACACGAGGGCGAAACAACGTTTTCTTTAAATGAAACATTAGATAATATTGGAGAGCGTTAAGAAGCACGTCCGCGGAAATCTTCGTTGTGAGAGTAAGGTTTTCTGACTACATATGCGGGGAGAAACAAAAAACAACTGTGTAGTGGTGAACTCGATCCATTGGTAATTTGTGTGGTGATGGGTTTGTGGACTTCATCCATCGTCCGAAGAGTAAAATATTAATATATAAAAAAATTAAAAATTAAAATCACAACGTTTCGGAAGCTGGCTGTGCTTCCGTCCTCAGGTGAATGGAGAGAAGAACACCTACTCAATTGGGCGCCTTAGACAGAGCCTACTCAGTTGGGCCCCTTAGCCAGAGCTAGCCTCCATCACTGGACAACCCATGGGTGTCCAGTGATTGAGGCTAGCTCTGAATAAGGGACCCAACTGAGTAGGTGGTCTTCTCTTCTTCCCCTCCATTCACCTGAGGACGGAAGCAGAGCCAGCTTCCGAAACGTTGTGACTTTAATTTTTTTAATATTTTACTCTTCGGACGATGGATAAAGTCCATAAACCCATCACCACACAATATTATACACCATCGTCAAAACCTTTTAGAATTTTTATCATTGGTAACTTGTTTCACAAATGAGACCACTCAGACGGTTATATAAATGGTCAAAGTAACGGATACCGGTGGGCCTATAAGCACAGAGAAATACACGAAGTGCTCTTGCATGGCATGAAAGTTACTGTATGGTGTGCTGTCACAGCAACAAGGATATTCGGATCCACCTTATTTTCGGATACAATAAATTCAGTACGATGCGGGGAATAAAGTCTCGCGTCATGTTTTGAAAATTTAAGTGACGAGGGTGAACGTATTCTTCCAACAAGATGGTGGAACCGTCCATGAATCCAATAATTCAGTGACCGCCTTACGTAACATTTATGGGGACTGAATTATTAGTCTCCATTGTGGTCTGCTAGTTAACCTGATTCAACGCCATGTATCTGTGTCGGGATGTTTCAAGGACAGCATTTATGAAAACAATGCTCGTACAGAACATGGCGCGTATTATCGGCAATTGCTAGACACGAAATTTAAACAGTTTTTATTAGTGTGTTCACCACGTGTCGAGCGTGTCTGAGAGTTGCAGGAGGTCGTGTCCAACACCTGCTTTAACACGCAGCAAGTTACAGTATATTCGTACAATAAGGCTGGTTGTAGATTCTATGAGGGGGATCCGCGTTAAGTTGGACGCTTTGTGCAAGATACTTTACGATTAGTGTAACGTAAACAGATTATAACGTCGTTTTGTAATAAATTTTCGGATTTTTTTTGTGAATATCCTCTTCTTTGTTCCAGGTATTCCGCGAGCCGGCCTCTTAGGAGCATTATTGTTTATTAATTCCAATTTAAGTCCCGATCTTAGGTCACGTGTCAGTCTTCTGAATATAAACAGTAATTTTTATATACATAAGTTTTGTTACCAGCTACTGCGCGGAAGATGTATAATATTAAACAAGTAATTTTTATTGCGGCATTGATGCTGCTTACTAAGCAATTAAATACAAGCCCCAGATTTTGTACGAATGATAGGCAGCAACTTGCATATACATACTTGTAGCGCGCTGTGGTTAACGGGCATCAACTCTCATGACGTTTGCAGAATCGAGAAGGAGTGCGCGTTTCATCTATTCATCCATTCTTCTTCGCACAATGAGCTTCTGTGACAAGTAGTGTTGCATTCGATATGAGATTAGACAAGTAGACTCCTTATTACTGTAACTTGCTTTCTGCTTGTTCATAACATGCTGCAAAAGAGGCAGACCTAACTTACAGCTGTGTCTCCTAGAAAGCGCCATGACAATCCCGGGCATTCTCAACCTGATTAATTCCAACACTAGGTTCGAATCGTTGAACCGACTACCACTGTCACTTCTTCTTTTTACCACGCCAGTGTGTAACTTGTTGAGATGTTCTTCGTAGGCCAGGGATAGACAAAGTTTCTAACAAGAGGATCGGCATGGAAGTTGCATTTCTGTGAGCCAGAATGAGGTGAATGCATCAGTGTGAATATTTTTTACAAGCAGAAGGTAGTATCGGCCCTAGTATACGTAAGGGGACCAGCGCAAATGAAATTAGTGCGACAAGTGGTGTTAGTTGTGGTTGTTGGCTAGCGTCCCAGTGTGTTGAGTGAGGATGGAAGTTGAGATGCGCGATGTTTGTCTGTTACCTATACCCTAATTTCGAATTTGTTACTCTTCATTGGAAGGAGAACTTTTTTATAATTGTGCGAGTACGTGGATGCGGATATTGAAAGATCTTCCTTCCCAAGCGCTTTGAATTATGAACACCACATTCAGTTCTGTGTCACTCTGCAAGTCGATTAGCGCCTTATGTCGAGTATCCGGTGCCTTTTCGACAGTAAGGTGAAAGGAAGAGGTCAGCAGGTCAATGACACGTTCTGCTTGTCGGAACTCCTGCAGTCTGTGATAGAATCCCGCTTGAAGCTTATGAAGGGTGTCGCTATATCTGTTGGCCGCACTGGAACAGGAGTTGTAGAAAAGTTATTTTCCAAGTACATTGGTTGATATATTTTTTTAAGAAGCTGAACCAAATTGTTTATGGTAGAGGAAAAAAATCACAAATAGCCGCGTGGGTCAGAGGGAAGTTCTGGGGATCTAATTTAGCCACCCCTCACGTGGAGTGACCTGATTATTTGGCTCATTTATTAATCAGCAGGCTTCCTAACAAGTAATTCTGCCAGTCAGCCATGGATGCCCAAAATGTAGGCCATTTTGCAGCGTTCGGTGGACTTTTTTTTTTTGTGGCGTATGGAAGCTCCTGGGTCCCTTGCATATTTTCAGATCTTCGCAGAAATTTAATATGTGTGATTTTTCGTTTATGACAGATAAATTTACTATGTTAGTGATACAGCGGACCAGTACCTTTCTTTCTTTATTTCTTTCTTAATCTGACCACTTTGGCTATTCATTGATCTCACACTCACACTCACACACACACACACACACACACACTCGGTAGGACTCCTCTGGACGAGGGATCGGTCCGTCGCAGAGACCCCTACGTGACAACACACAACACTCACAAGTGACAGACATCCATATTCCCGGCGGGATTCGAACCCGCAGTCCCAGCAAGCGAGCGGCCGCAGACCTACGCCTTAGACTGCGCGGCCGCTGGAATTGGCGGACCAGTACACAAGAGTGAAAATTTCTTGCTGAATTTGGGGAGTCTCTTCGGTTTTGTGTACTTGCCGGTCACACGGTTAAAGCAGACATCCATCAATTTCCATACGGAGTAGTTCTTTTAAACCAGAATCTCTGATTGGCTTTTGTGTAAAGGAGTGGAGGGGAAAAGAAGAAAATTTTGAAATGAACAAATAAGGAACAGCAGAGGAAGGCGATTCAAACAGACTTATGTAGTGTGGGAACGAATAAAGAAACAACTGGGGTGCGTTATACCAAAATAATTGAAATAATGTGATAGTGGTTCAGTTTACATTAGAAAACAGAAACGTGACGACTGACATACTAGAAACAACCCAGTGCCCAAAGGGATGTTAAACTACTTTTGTAGGTAATATTTGAACTGACAGTTTTCCTTGAAAGTGGACAAAGAATGAATGTGCGGATGCGTATATTTGTTGATGGGTTGGGGGTGGCATTTTTTTTTTAGTGGTGAAGGGCCCCGCAGCAGACGCTACGGACGCACCGCAGCCTTGAGGCTTATTGTGCAGCCCTGTGATGAAGGTGACGATGATGATGATTATTTTTTGTCCGTTTCCTAGTAATAGAGCACCGGTGGAATGAAATTGACAGGGGAAAACCGAAGTACTCGGGGAAAAACCTGTCCCAGTGCCACTTTGTCCACCAAAAATCCCACATGGATCGACACTGGATCGAACCCGGGCCTCCGCGGTGGGAGGCCGGCGGCTAACCGTCTGAGCCATGGCATGTTGTTACTATGTGCAGAATGCATGTCAGGGACTGCGCGTCATATCGAAATACAGCTAACTGATATTGCGAAGATTCGTTTAGTTCAATTAACGATGTTGTCAATATCTACGACTCTGTAGCGGTGATGGTAGGGTGACTGGTGAATGATCAACGACCAAGGGATTTGTAAGGAAGCGGTCGTGACCAGGTCAATACTGTCACAGTGAAATGCTGCTCTTGGGGAAGTGCAAGGAAATGTAACGTAAAGAACGTCAGTTGCTATGAAGGCAGCTTTGCATGTCGTCTTCTGCATATTTTATTAATTTCAGTCATAATAGGCATTGAAAAACTGCACAAAATTAGTTTGAAATATGACTAAATTTTGCGTGATATAAACGGTGTTAACGTAGGATTGTGGAGACCAACACACAGATTTAATAAGGGAATTCGACAATTTGTAAAATTTATGTAGTTCGCTTTTGGTTATAACGGACAGTTCATGTCCGATACAGTATTATATGCCACGTTGCTGCTCATGAAAGCGTTAAATTGACTGCACATTTCGTTTCTAAAAAATGTATTTGCGTAGATTCGTGTTGCTGCTGTAGTCTTCGTAGCACCTCTTAGATATCATCATATGCAGATACAGATGCAGCATAATCATAATCATAATAATCATGGCCTTCGTAACTGGTTACGGTTTTTGCATCCAAGAACTGGAACTTTTCGTTCCCACTTTGCATCGGATGTCCCTGGCACTTTTGTCCTTTTGTTCCTGACGGAGGGATTTCTTGATTTCATTTTCCTGCATTCTGTGCAAACGATATAGATATATTTCCTGTAATACTGTCATTACATTCATGATCCGTAATTGGGTATCCTACGACCGGTGTGACAAAACGAATTTCTCCCTTCGTTTGCATCCGGTATGCGGAGTAGTTTGAAGACACTGGTGTGGCTGTTACACGGTAGAATTTTACTTGGGCGTGTTTTTATTTTGCTTTATGTACGTTTGGTAGCATTAAAACCGCCTGTCTTGTAACCTGTAATGGGGCCTGAACAACTGAAGGTTTTGTTTGTTGAATTACCATATCTGAAACATGTCAAATAACAGCAATATTTGCGTACGGACTGTCTGACGGGGGGGACGGACGGGCTTTATTTTCGTTGCATATAGAAGAAATGCCCACAGTTAAACGCTGATAGCTATTGTATACCAAGTTTCATACATGCTGATACATGAACCGGTGTTCGGAATTCATAGAGGTAAATCACTGTTTTGGGTGGGCTGGGAAAACGTAGTGGGACGTAGCTGGACGGTTCAGGCATCGAATCGCGTGTGGTCGAGAATTTCCGCACCTGTCCAGACCGGCCCTGGGGCCCACCCAGCCTCCTGTACAATGGATACCGGTTCTCTTTCCCGGGGGTAAAGCGGCCGGGGCGTGGCGTTAACCACACACCCACATCTAGAACCGAAGTTAAAGAAAAAGTAGCGCTATACCCCTACATGCCCTTTTGGCTTTCATAGCCTGTTCTAGGGTGACCTTTAGCTGGTTAAGTGACTGTTTGGTAGGCCAGTGTGAGAAATGCCAAACATGGTGCCACTTTGTTCACTCCTTTCTCTGGCAGAGCAGAGTCGAGACCAACGCGCGGGTGAACAGTAACAAACCTAAACAAGGAAGAAATGCGAGTGCTTATATGCTGACGTCATCAGGTCCCTTGCAACATGTTAAACCAACATTAGTCGAACTGTCTTTTTTTTCGGCGAATTCTTTTGTCAGTTCTTTCAAACTGTTCAGCTCGTTTACGAAGTATGTGTTTGGGTTATCTGGCGCCTGCCATTGAAAAGGGGCAGTAGACAGACTCTCCATTGATAGGCTATTCTACGATTCTGTATCAACTGCCGTGGTACGTAGTGTGTCATGCGATAGGTAGGATGACTATTAACCCTTTAACGACGAAGCGTATCTGTTTTATACAAGGACTCAGTGCGTACCGCGCTGTAAACACTCTCCTCTCCACTTTGGTTATAAAAACCAGTCTCTTGATGTTTTATAAGGCAAAAGTTGCGGTTTGTTCTGAGATCCATACAAAACACAAACGCAATGTGGGCACCACGTAGAATTTTTTAATGTTAAACCTGGTGGTATGTAAAGTTACCGCTAGGCTTTAAAAGGTTAATGGTGGGTAGAAAAGGATATGTAAGTAGGTGTGTATTGTAGGCCCTGCTTGAATGTTCTGTGTGGTTAAATCGGTGTGAGTTCAGGAGAAGGTGTATGTAGTGTTTGTTAGACATCTGGTATGCATGGGAGGGACAAATTGTGCACAAAACTTTGGTGTGAAAGCCACGTGTGAAGAGATCGCTTGAGAAAGCGAAGAAATGGGTGGTATGGCTATAGAGTTTTCAGGACAGAGGCGATGATGGCAATTTGATGGGGCCCAATTGTAAGATTTATTTTCTCCCGAAAGCCGTGCTGTTTGCGAGATAATTACGAAAAATAGGCAGATCCTGACCGTTCGTAGGCGATCGAATGTAATATAGAGGAAAGAAGATCAAGTTTACATGCCGAATAGTTAAGACAAAAATACAGGAAGGATTAGTGTCTAATGCTTATTGCTTCCGACCGGATTAAATGTTCAGGTTAGGATGTATTTCGGATGAATGATCGTTAAGGAAAAATTACGTAGTAATAGCATTTAGTGTTTACATTACTTGATTATAATTACATAATAATGTGGCGTCACATATCGCAGACTGAAACTTGTGTAGTGATGTAACAATCAATGACGTAGACTTCGTGTAGTGACGTCACTTTTCCATGCACTTATCGATATTTTTCTTGCCTTTTCCATGATGAATAATTAAGGAAAATAAACATACGATCATAATATTTCATATTTATTGCTTGTATTTATAAACTTGCCGATTCCAGTGGCCGCGCGGTCTAAGACGTAGGCCTGCGGCCATTCGCTTGCTGGGATTGTGGGTTCGAATCCCTCCGGAGGCATGGATGTTTGTCGCTTGTGAGTGTTGTCAGGTAGAGGTCTCTGCGTCGGGCTGATCACTCGTCCAGAGGAGTTGTAGTGTGTGATCGTGAAGCCTCGACAGTGAGGAGGTCCTGGCCCACGCGGGGTTGTTGCGCCGTTGACAAAATCTATAAATATGAAATTTGGTGTGTGGACAGATTACGAATATGCCTATAAATTATGTACTAATATTGTTTGAAGTCAGAAATTACAAGACATTCCAACGGGCTGAGATTTTGCCGTTATGCGTCACCGACAAATTTAGCAAACAAAATCAGCATAAATACACGATAATTTTTTCGAAGAAATGTAACAACGTACCCTAATAATGGTAACATTCTGTAACACAAGCCTATGTACAAAATGTAGGAAACAAAAGTGAGACCCCAGTGCGCGATTTGAGAGGAGTGCAGGATGCAAATATAGGCAAGTTACGCTTTGAGGCACTTTCGCGAAATTGTGAAAGGCGCCTATTAGCTTCGTCATATCTGTCTGTCTGTCTGTCTGTCTGTCTGTCTGTCAGTCTGTCCGCATGGAACAACTCGGCTTCCACTGGACAGAGTTTCACGAAAATTGATACTTGAATATTTTTCGAAACTCAGTCTAGAAGATTCAAGTTTCATTAAAATCTGACAAGAATAACGGGCACTTTACATGAAGACCTATATACATTTATTATCATATCTCGCTCAGTTGTTTTTAGAATAAGAAATGCTTCAGACAAACGTTGTAGGGAAAATCAAAACACACATTTTATGTTTAATAACTATTTTCCGAAAATCGTGCCGTTTATGGGATAATGCTGAAAAATGCTGTAGAGCTGTTGAGGCCACAGATGACAATATAACACGGCGCATGCGCTTTACATGTTGGATAACTAAGGCTACAAACACACACTCAGAATATGTAATACTTATTGCTTTTCCACGGCAACAATGCTTACGCGAACGCGCCTGTATGTTACGTTATAGTACGTTGCCTGTCTTATACATATTTTTTGTCAGCTTTCGGTTTGGTAGCGATATCTAATGAATTATTGGATCTAGGCAGGTGAATTTTGGTATGGAAGCGGAACATAAGCATGCCTGCACATAGTACTTGAAACATTGTTTGTAAGCCAACATTAACAAATATGGCACTAAAGCGTGACGTTGAGATATGTATGTAAGTACTGATAGTTGCTCATGGGTGAAGCTTTGGCCTTGAGAGCATAGATGAGGGACCCTAACGTCGGGGAAAAACTTGAGTGTGAAATGTGCAGATCCTGTCAAAACATACGGCGCTACCACTTGCCACTGGACTCCCGTTGTTAGATGTCCAATTTATTGGGAGCCTAAAGTCGACTTTATGAGTTTCTCTAGGCGGATAGAACAGAACATAAAATTATGTCTCGCTTAATAGAATTAACTCACCCTCTCAAGAGACGATTGTACTTTAGTCCGGCGTGTTTTGAGCTGCAGTACATCAATTACTGGTCATAAACATATAACGGTCTGACTTTCTTCTCCGAAACTAGTACCAAGTTCTGAGTACCATACATTAATTACTTTTCACAAAAATAGAATAGTGATATAGGGGCGATACCATGAGGAAGAAGAGGTAAGCAGCTACTGGATGAGCTGAAGGAAGAGGGAAGCTACTGGAATTTGAAGGAGAAAGCATTAGATTGCGTTCTGTGGAGAATTCGCTTTGGAAGATGCCGTGGATCTGTTGTTAAGACAGACCACGAATGGTGGGATTTACCTACTCGTGCTATACGGAAGTAGGCTTCCTGAGTTCTGCTCGGAATTCGTGGTTCATTTCTTTATTCGTTCCTTCCTCTCCGCGTTGTCTTGCTCTGTCTTGCCTCACTCCTGTCACCTACTTTATGTTTTACTGCCTCTTTCATTCCTTACATTATTTGTCGTTTTCATTCCGCCAAACTCTCACAAACTAATGGAAACTGTACAGTACCGAAAAAGTTACAGTGCTTCAACATCTGCAGGTTACTCACCGCCGACATCATAACAACAACAATGTTCTTAATAATTCCCTCCCTTCCTCCGATGTCGCCCGGTTATCAAACGGCCGGTTAACAAGTTTTAAGTGGCTAAATGGCGGATGAGCTAGCTGGAGGTAGGACTCGCCCCGCCGGACACAGAGGCGCCAGCACCGCATGTCTATGTTCCCGCCTGTGCGTTCACAAGTGGCATATGAAGCAGGTAGTGATGTAATCCCAACTGTCATTTTGTCTGTCGGCCTGCTGCCTGGAATCACTCGCACTGTACCACCCAGTTGCTGCTGTCTGATGGAATGGAATAAGTTGATCGAGCTGGGTTGCGTCTGTGTGCTTGTTCGGAAGCCGAAGGTAGCCAATCTGTAACAAGAGTAATTCTGCGTTGCTGATAGACTGGTTAAATCACCTAGCGAAAAAATTAATTAATAACAAGGTAGGCAGTGTACGGGTAACGTAACAGCGAGACGCGTGCGCATAACCATTGTTACCGTGGTAAAGCATGGGTGTGTGTCTGTAACCTTAGTCTTCCAGTATGCAAAGTGCTTGCGCCGTATTGTCATGTGTGGCCTGTCCGGCTTTACCATGTTTACCCAAATTATCTCACAAACGGCACGATTTTCGGGAAAAGGTTATTAAACGTACAAGGTGTGTTTTGATTTTCTCTACAACATTTGTCTGAAATATTGCTCTTTGTGAGAATGATTGCGCTAGATATTATCATAAATGGACATACGTCTTCATGTAGAGTGCCCCTTTTTCTTATCAGATTTTAATGAAACTTGACATTCTCGACAGATTTTCGAAAAATATTGGAATATAAAATTTCATGAAAATCCGTCCAGTGGGAGCCGAGTTGTCCCGTGCAGACGGACAGACGGACAGAAATGACGAAGCTATTAGTCACATTTTGCAATTTTGCGAACGCGCCTATAAAATAAACCTGATCTGAAATAAGAAAATTAACAAAAGAAAACTAGAATATTTGTGTATTAAGAACGTAACCGACCATGACATAAAGTAATGTAACAGTTTTGGGCTGTCTTCGCTATTTCGCCGTATATTGGTAAATCTTCACATGTCAGCACACACAAACATGTGCCGGTACATGCGGTTGTGTAAATAACTGATCCAAATTTTGTGTATGTATGTATGCATATGTGTGTGTGTGTGTGTGCCTGGTGTTCGTGATTCGTCATACTTCGTACGCCGTTGCATCCCCCGATTTACCCTAATACACTTTGTTGAATGATGATGTAAACTTAAATGACGAATCGGGTCAGATCATTGATTATATTTTCATTATATTTTTAAATCAGATGTCAAAACATATCCTTGCAAAGTTGCAAGTATCATGTGTAGTTTTGTTCCCCTCCGTTTCTTGTTAGCACATCTCCCGCAAGTACCTATTTTCTTTCACTGCGTACAGCGCGTCACTCATCTTACGATTGCTCCGGTATCTCTTTTCAATGCATCCACATCCAATCACCAAGCTTTGCTGAAATAGGTCCGCACTATTTAACGCGGCAGAATCCACAGAATGTGTAAGTGCTTAGTTCTCATATTCATAGCACTCTCTGGCTGTCTGTCTGTCTCTCTCGGAGCCAAAAAATTAGTTACGGTATTTGTTAACACATTTTTCTTCTTACACCTGCTGCTGCCAGCGGAATCGTCACAAGTTGCATTCTGCGTTCTTATTTTGCTCCATCCTCTTTACATTGTCTGTATTCTCCGGACAGTTCAGCGTAATTGCTGTTTGTTTTCTTCCTGGGTGGATTGTTTTCTTTCGCTTCTGAGGACAGGACAAAAAGTCCTCAAATGACATTGGCCTTTATTACAACGGTAACGTTTGTTCTGTTGTGTTTGGTGAGTTACCCAGAGACGGCGTTATTACTGGTGTCTGCACGTCGGTAGTGATGGAGGGTGTTAAGAGATTACGGAACTGCGTAACGTGGATAAGTATGATACCTGGAAAGAAAGCAAATTCAATTCAGGAAAGGCAAATGGTTGAGAGTGTTGGAAAGAAGCAGAGTTTGAATTATCGTGGAAAAAAGTGACAGAAATTCATGTCCTTCTATAGCCTCGTCTTTGCATGGACAATGAAGAAAACCGACTTTCTGTAATTGCAGGATTTACAGCTTTCAGCCATGCCTACTTGAAGTGTTTGCGAAATATGTAATTAGTCTTTAATTTTTCCACAAGAACGTCTGTTATTTAGTATGTGTCTTGCGATAGCTGAGTTTTCCTTATTGTGCTTTATTTCTCGTGTTTGGCTTTTGAATATTTTTTCTTTCAGTGTGTGAAGAAAAATAAATTAAATGGACAGTCAGTGAGGCTACAGATAATTAACGCAAATACGTAAAATATTACCTGGGACATCGCATCAAACTTAATGCGCTTGAAGCTGACAGTAGTTAATCCGCAGCTGAAATGTGTATTTATGGGGCAGCTGATGATACCCATGTCTGAACATGGAACTGGCTCAGCAATGGCTTAGGGTGACTACTTGTAACCACCGTGACGAGGACGCCCAGTTTTACCTGCACTGTTATGATTTTATTTTGTAAGCTCTGAGTGTAAGATCTGCAATGTAGGCTATGTAGCAGTCAGTGGACGGTAAGATATGTACGCCTAATTTTAGTCGGAAATCCGGAAGGGAAGAGGCGACTAGGAAGGTCCTAGGTTAAATGGAAGGAGAATTTTAAAATTGATCTTACTGAAATAGTGTGTGCGAGTGTGGAATTTGTTCAGTGAGCTCAAGGTTGGTACAGTGGCTGGCTGTTGTAAACACGGTAATTAATCTTCCGGCTGCATGGAACGCGGGCACTTCCGTAACGAGCTGGGCGACTGTGAGTTTTTCAAGAAGAGCTTTGTTGCATGAAGTTAGTCGGATGTAAATGTTAATATGAGAGGAAATACTGATCTCTTCGCCCTCTTACCAGCTAGGAAACTACGTTAGAAGTTCCCAAATCATGTGGCGTGTTCGTTGTGGGTATTGGCTTGTGTCCTTCAGAAATAATTGCGTGTAATTAATACATCATCTTGATCTGTCACTGATCGTGCAGTCTCTCCTGTTTCTATTCAGCGCTACTGATGAAACATTGCATCCTTTAATATTCGGTAGACTCCTTGGATGGGGGTTCAGCCCTTACAGATCTTTACCTGCAGAAGATGTGGGTTGTGTGCACACGCGGGATGCGAAAGAAACAGTCTGTTGCTCTAATTGTCCGGAGAGGCTATTCATTTTTTTAAAGACGAGGATCGGCTGGAAAGTAAGTTTGCAACGCGTAGACATATTTTGTATTCTTTATATACTCTAAATTAGAACTGTTCAGATTTAATTGTACGTTATTCCGCTACTTTTCCACGCAGTCCTCGTCACAATTGAGACATTGATGACACCGTGGGACGAGGTTTTCTATTCCCTGTCGCCAGGAGCTCGTCTGCAGTGTTCTCAGCCATTTTGTCGCAACTGTTTACGTTACGATCGTCTCTACGTATGTGGCCGCTAAGATTTTGCTTTAGCGATGGATACTAGACAACCTCTCGGCGACGAATGTACGTTCTTTACTTACGATGTCATAGGCCGTGTAAACTTATTTTCTGACCGACGGTCGTATAGCAGCGAAAACCGAGCCAACTCGACCACGTAAAGTCGTCAAGTGGCATTTTCTGTACGCGACCAAATGCAGACTAAGTGCGTTTTCAGGATGTGCATTTTCTAAATATTCAGTACAACACTGTCTGCGGGGTTGTTTCTGTGGAGTGGTCAGATTAGTTACATTGCTACAGGGAACTTTGTTAGTCATCTGTCCCTACTGAACAAGCAAAATATTTATAGCTGCATGATAAGTCAGAGCAAATGGCTTGTTGGCTGCACTCGTGGTCAGACGTACAAATTTTTTTTATCGAGTGGAGTAACGTGCGTAATTATTATATGATGTATCTTAGTATCTCGAATACAAAATAAGACACCTACACATTAAGTAACTTGGTGGTGCGGTAAAGCCATACACTTCTTTTCCGAAGTTACCAGGTTCGAATTCTGGGCGGGCTACTAAATTTCCTGGATGAGATTTTTCACAGTTTCCCCTCTTCTTGCTGTGCGAATGTCCTCAAATAGGTCACGGCGGTATTGTTTCAGATCTTTGTGTAGTTGTAATTTATTGTCGTCTTGTGTTACTCTTGTTTAAGCTACGTAGTTGGAGGAAGACAGTCGTTGAAGAATCTACAGGTCAAGTAAACCGCTGTGCACACTCGCCGATGTAGGGCGTCCTTGCCTATCTGACAAGAAACAGTGAACGCGTTCAAAAATTTAGCGTACTGTAGATAGACTGTGTACTTTCTGCAGTTTTTTGTTGCCTTCATTGCTACAGCTTGTCCCTAGCCGTCATTGCTAGTGGCTCTGTCATGTCATTTGTGAAAGTGATGACATAGCAACCATTTAACCTGGGCACAGCGTCCATGGATACCAAGGAAGTAATAACAATAAAGAAACGTAATAAATTAAGACAAGTAGAATGAAGCAACAGCGGAGTGGTGAATGCACGTGCAGCGCGCCATAACATTCTTTGCTCTCTTTGTCTTGTTTTTTTTTTCTTGGAAACAACTACTAAAGTCTCATTATTATAGCTGGCGACAATAATTTGCAGTTCAGTGCTGAGCCATGACACTTGCTGTGTATTTGAATTCCTGCTTGCTCTGGTGTTCTGTTTAACACAAAAGTACTGTCTCGTTCATCGATGGTCGTGTAGTTTTGCTAGCCTCGGTTACCTAACTTTTTCGGACACCTGATGATCTCAGAGAGTAGTGACGACGGTGGCAATATTATTCAATTTTAATAAGCAGAGGTCCCGAAAACAATACGAAATTTTCGTCGGCCAGTGATCCATGGATCGCTTCATTACGTAGGTCTGTGCTTTATCGAAGTGGAAAAATTGCCATTTTACAGCCGACAACTCTTTTTTTTTTTTGCGTTCAGCAACAAAAAAATTTAAACTGGTTGCTATCGTCTATCCATTCTCCTTGTGATATTTAATGATGTGAGGTATCAAGTGGGGAGGAAAGCCCGTTGTACGCCTCGGACATAGTCACTGGGCACCCGTGGCTCCTTCCTGGCGGTGATGAAGAGGGCTGGGCATAAAGCTGACTTCCATCTAGTGCCGAGGTTAAGAATGAGTGGAGCTAAATCTCCGCTTCCATCATTCACGTTTGCTGCATGCACAAGGACAACTTTACGTGCGCTGTGTCTGTACCATGAAGTTCGTTGCATAGCTGCGGCTACTGAAGTTTAAAACTGGGCCGTCGGTATGCGATGTTAATCTGCGTGACATGTTGAGTGCAGGATGCAGAGAGCTGCGTCGCATTGGAAAGGACTCGAAAGAAAGGTGGTGTAACCTAACTGACGTATCGAGCAAGCTGGCTGAGGCAGTAACGCACCTGACTTGTGTTCGGGTGATGCCGGGTTCGAATCACAGTTGGGTGACCGATTGTGTTCTAAGACTTCTCGTGGTTGCACTTATCGCTTATAGACAAATGCCAGAATGATGCTGCATTGGGACACGATCGCCTGCTTCCAAATTCCACCACCGTTTTAGACCATAGATCTATAGTCTTTGAAATGCTGCGAACTTAGATAAAAGAATTCAAAACACGCAGTATATGCATGCAATATAATCCATGTCTTGCCCTTAGATAAAAGAATTCAAAACACACAGTATATGCATGCAGTATAATCCATGTCTTCCTCTTAGATAAAAGAATTCAAAACACGCAGTATATGCATGCAGTATAATCCATGTCTTCCCCTTAGATAAAAGAATTCAAAACACGCAGTATATGCATGCAGTATAATCCATGTCTTCCCCTTAGATAAAAGAATTCAAAACACGCAGTATATGCATGCAGTATAATCCATGTCTTCGTAGGGGTGCTTCGCGTACTCTCTGAAGTTTCAACTGTTAACTGAAGCACAACCCACTTCATGTTACTTACGATATAGACCATAGCTCTCTGTGTCCGTTACACGATGCAGGGGCAAGATTTGAACCCAGTCCCTAACGATAAGACGTGCATTTGTAACCTAGAACGAATCACGCATAGTTCATGTACGTGCATGCTGTATTGACAGGACATTATATGTATCCTGTCTGGAGCTGTAGTCCTGTTTATAGTCATTATAGTTATTTCAAGTCCCAGCCTATTTATAGTTTTAAATTGATTTGAGCACGAATAATATGTACATATAGCAGGCCTGTGTGTAGTAAGTATGAATAACATACGCGTCTTATCTGTGAGGTAGGTGTACAGCAGAACGATCCTCCTTTCTCTCTTTCTTTCTTTCTTTCTTTCTTTCTTTCTTTCTTTCTTTCTTTCTTTCTTTCTTTCTTAGTTTGGCTTCTTCTGCCTATTCGCTGTAGGTGTAGAGGGCTGTTGTTGCACCTGATCACACTCAGACACGCCACTCGCGATAGGACGAAGGACCGACCCGTCGCACAGATCTTTACGTGACAACACACGACATCCACAAGAGAGAAAGTCGTGCCTCCGGCGGGAGTCGAACCCACAATCCCAGCAAGCGAGCGGCCGCAGGCCTACGCGTTAGGCCGCACGACCAGCGGGATCGGCAGAACGAGCTTTGTGAGACGAATATTTGTTGCTAATTATAGGACTGAATAGTGATTAATGTCGCGAGGAAAGTATAGGCCAACGTGTGAGACTCAGTCGGCATCTGATCACATCTTCGTTTGCAGTTTAATACTTGCACGTAATGCGGCTTCATATTGTAACTTGATAAGGGGATGAGTTAAGTGCTGCAGATGATTAAATACATAGACGCACATAGCTGAGCTATTCAGCGACGGTGTAACTAGGCCTGTGTACACTTTCTTTTTATCACGGACTGAGTGACCAAAACAGCGTCGTTAAATACGAGCGTACAAATCGTATGCTTGAAATCAGTTCAATTGTTCCAGCACTTAAGCACCGCGCTGTGAAGGCGTGTAGGGACGTGGATGTAACGTACCGCCCATTCTTGATCTCGACATAAACGTTGTAGGTGACAAGTTAGCTCCGGCCGCATTGCCCACAACACTCAGTTGCATCTCGCAACCGTGGCAAGGAAGATAAACCGTGGTTTGCCGGGAGTCGACTATCAAACGTAGGGCCAGTGTTTGAAAAGTTGGTAATATTTGGCCCGAAGAACTCCCCTCACTTACCAACAAGCGGGTAACCGCGTTCACAGACATCCGTCTGTCCTGTCGCAGAATTTTAAGTTCCCTAGCATAGCTGACGTCCCTGTCGATGATGTGGTACTCTTTTTCTTCTCCAGGACTTTTTGAGTCCTCTCAGTTGCTGTCGCAACCCTCTCTACTGATGGCTTAGCTAAATATTTATTCGACTGGAAGGCGCCGGTGAGTGCAAAAGTGTGGATGAACCACGATGGTTCATTTATATCATTGCTTGACTGTACTCCGTCAGTCATCCTATTCAAGGTTGTGTATTTCTGTCTCTTTCACTGTATTACTTACCGTCAATGGGTTTAGAATTGGCGAACCTTGATTCAGACTTCCTGTACACCATAATCTTCCCGTGCTAATGCCCACAACGAGACTTCAGCAGTTTATGACGTCATTTGGGAGTGATGGATTGATGGGTTGAGGAATGGCAGATACTAGGTTCAGGTCCTGCTTACCGCAGCGTATCTTCTGCTGGTTTAATGGGCCAGCAGGCTGCAGCTGTCACAGCGGCTGCAGGGGGGGGGGGGGAGGGGGGGTACATCGTGACGTCATCGTGCGTGGTTGCTATCTTATTGCTTAGAATAGTACGGACGACGATTACTGTGTTCTGTGACGTGACACCGCTTAGTGTGGTTGCAATTTACTGCCTCCATCTTCACGGTAGAAAAGTCAGACACGCACAGCAGGACGGTGAGGAAGTTCCTCCTGAAAGTTGGTAAATAACCACCAAACCAAACAGCGTCACGTCCACTAAGACAGTGACAGTCATATTCACCACTGTAACAATGTCAAATCTTGCTTCTGCGATGTTAGGAAGTTCTCGTGAGAACCTGTGATGCCTTTTTTTTTCACTGCTTAGTTCGGCCTGGGTTTTTGGCAACGAGAAGTGCTGGGAGTTCCTCAATATTATGCGAATATGGCACTTAAAGCCTGGATTTGTACTTCCATAATAATAATAATAATAATAATAATAATACCTCTGTCCCCCATATGCCATCATGGCGTGCACACGGACAGGATATTGGACGTGGTGGTGGCGCGATTTAAAGAACTAGCCTCTAATTTTTTGAGTGAACTGAGGAAAACCATGATAGAACCTCAATTAGGATAGCTGGTCTTCCCGCCGAGATTTCAAAGCGGGATTTCCGAAAAAGAAAGCAGTATTCCTAACCTCTCGACCTTGACATTCAGTGTGTAACAGTTGTCATTCTGTTAATGAGTTCACTCGGCGCTCACGCGCGCTGTGGTGTTGCTGCCTTCGGCAACAGTTTCAACAATGCGTCCAATGTGTGTAGTCTCTGTTTGTTTATTGTACATTTAAGAATTTTAGTATGTGACTGCAAACGTTTCAAATGCACAACTGCGTCATAGACGTTACTGTACGAACCTCAACGACTGTGACTAAATCGTGAGGAATAAATGCCACCCGCCATTCACGTGTCTGCCACGAGAAGTGTTTCCAGTTTCACTGCCCACTTGAAGATTTCACAGTTCGACATTTATAAACCATTCGCGTGACGTGTATAACAATAAACACTGCCAATAACAGTAAGAATTATTTGCGTGACGTGTGCAGCAATGAACACCACTAATAAGAGTATGGACCATTCGCATGAATATACAACAATAAACATCACTAATAAAGATAAGTACCATTCGCTTGACATGTAGGTTTACAGCAGCAAACAATACTAATAACAATGTGAACAGTCCCAGTGACGTATACAGCAATAGGCACCATTAATATCAGTGTGAACTACTTCGTAAGCAGCTACTGTATGACCCTAAGGAAAAGAGGAGACACTGAAATTTGAAAGAGGAAGTATTAGATCGGATTCTCTGGGGAGGTCGCTTTGGAAGGGGTTGTGGACCTGTTGCAAGACAAGCAACACAATGAATGAATGAATGAATGAATGAATGAATGAATGAATGAATGAACTGCTTCCTTGTCATGTAGGGTTAATGATATTGCTATACGTATTGGCATGATTCGAAAATGTTTTGAAAATCTTGCACGGAAACACTCCGGTCGCCAGAACAGGTGGGTCGGTATTCTCGGACGCCTCGTTGCATCTTCCTCCTCCGATCGGCCGGCAAGATTAATTTATTCCTATTGTGGTGTTGTGTGGTCTCTAAACACATACTGGTCAGGCGCAAGGCAGTGTAGGAAAATAGAATTTAAAGCAAAGACACGTAGGAGATCCTTTTAGTCAGACGAGAGAGTAACAAAAGTGTATGCTGTTGCGTTGGTGTTTGCAAAGTGTGTAGGTTATGATAGGAAGTCAGTGTGAAGGCTCGAGTCTTCTGGAGTGTGGCGGCGCTGTATCATTTGGTATGCCCAGGAAGGCAGAGCGATTCTTTGAAACGTCGGTAATATTTAGCCAACGAAAGAGCGTCACATCCCAGGAGATCTGAAGTGTCAGCAGCAGCGCTCACGAAATGAAGCTGTTTATAATGCCGAGCTAAAGTAACATAATAAACAAAAGCCAGAGGCCGATATCTAAGGCTACTTGGGCATGACAAGGTGTAGGCGCGCGTGTGCATGTGTTAATGTTTTGTATTTCTCACAAACAGCAGTAGGTTCTCATCTGATGAAGATCGCACTATTAACGAATTAATGTTGTTCAGCAAAGATTGTATGTGAAGGAGACTGCACTGTATTTCAGATATCCCTGTTTATTTTCTTGTTGAAAGTAATTCCATACCTAAGCACATGTTGCAAAACTGAGTTAGAATTTAACCCACGGAGTTTAATATTATCATGTGAGCATACACCTACCATTTTGAGTTAGTAATTTTACTGAATAATATAGACTTACTATAATTTAATTAGTGACTTTTTCCTCATTAATTGTTTGCCACTTAAGTCACGCCTTGTTTTGAGTGTGTGGCACCTATTAGTATCGTCAGCATTAGCTGTAGCTGTGGAAATTGATTTGCAAGGAATCTGAAGCTTTGCTAAACAACAGTTTCTGTAGGCAAACTGTAGTCTGCATGCTTTGTTGCGATTCTCATTCCGGTTTTGCGTAAATAAGAGCTGCTCATGTTGAAAGTCAATGTGCGTCTTAATACGTGTAATCGTACAGTATTCTGCATATTCTGTGTGCATATTTGGAACATATTGTGAAAATTGGGAAATGAGGATTACTTCCGTCTCAGTGACAGTTGAGAGAAAAGTAAAACGAATGATTGTTCTGGCATAAGACAGCGAATCCAATAGGTACTCCTGACTGAGGATTTTGAAGGCGCTAGAAGTAAGCTGCTGTTTTTTTTTAAATTCGGAGCAAACGAGTAGTGACGTGTCTCTCGGAGAGAATCTTCTTGGGCGTTATACGTAAAACAAGAAAAAAATAACTAGCAGTGTAATGATCACGGTCAAAATTGGGAAGACCTAGTTCTTTCAGAAATCGTGGAAAGTAGAAGTAAATTTGCTTCACCCCCCCCCCCCCACTCACCTTATTTGTAATAGCAAAGTATCATTCAACCGTATACGTTAAAATATCATGGCGCAGTTTAATGATAAGCATTTATTCACTTAATTACAAATTTCCCGTCTTGCAAGTCCTGGAAACGAAAAACTCCGAAAACACCTACAGTGTTTTATGCTATGTCGATGACGAAATATGATCGTTTTAGACAGGCCATAAAACGGTATTATTAATAAATTCAACATAAAAACCCTTCCTTCCGCGAAGGGACACGGTAGTGTCTTCAGGGACTGTTGTGTCTGCCTGGCTTGCCTTATACGTCCTGAATTAGTTACTGATTTTCGATTAAATTCGCTGTGTGAGAAACTGGAGGTATAAAATAAGAGTTTGGTTTTGATCGGCCAGTTACAAGCCACATTGTTTGTGTCTGACACTATTCACCAAACATTACTACGGTGCTCAAATGAAGGGTACTGAAATGTATGGGGTGTATGTAGCAAGCACGGCATGAACAGGAAATAAACAAAGACTTCCGGACGGGACGCCTAAAGAGAAGTGACCATTTCGAAGGCGTATGTGTAACTTGGGAGTAGAATCTTAATGTGAAAGTTGCGAACTGGATTGAGCTGGCTTACGGCAGGAGTCCGTAACATTCTCTTGTGAAGAGGTTAACCCTTTAAAGACGAAGCGTATCTGTTTTATATAAGAACTCAGTGCGTACCGCGCTGTAAACACTCTCCACTTCGGTTATAAAAACCGGTCTCTTAATGTTTTATAAGGCAAAAGTTGCTGTTTGTTCTGAGATCCGTACAAAACACATAAACGCAATGTGGGCACCACGTAGAATTTTTTAATGTTAAACCTGGTCGTATGTAAAGTTACCGCTAGGCTTTAAAGGGTTAATGAACGAAGATTGTTTGCTTCTGGGAAGTGACGCTGTGCAGCTTGTTGCGTAGCTACAGTTCTTTCGAGGAAACGTGCAGCCTCCTTCGTTAGACTACTGTGAAGCTGCAGGCAGCACATTCCTTCGAAAGAAAGAATGCAGTCTTCAAATTCACTCTAATCCGGTTAATTATAAAGT
This sequence comes from Coptotermes formosanus, assembly GCA_013340265.1. Taxonomy (NCBI): domain Eukaryota; kingdom Metazoa; phylum Arthropoda; class Insecta; order Blattodea; family Rhinotermitidae; genus Coptotermes; species Coptotermes formosanus. The sequence continues at coordinate 3,347,471 of BLKM01008356.1, read as the reverse complement.
TGTGTTGTGGAATCTACGAACAACGTTGACCGTGTAGAATAGCAACCGAGAAAACGCAACATGACTCACAAATACAGCACTTCTCGTAGCCACAATAACCACATGCGTATCTTACCGAAATAAGCCTTAGGGTTTTTTTCAAAGTCGGCTAGTTCCTTGGCCGACTGACCGTCGGCTTCACAAGGACCCTGCTACATGTTACATCTCTTTCCTTCAGACTACAGAATTGTTTGTTACACCATCGTATGTTTATTTGGAAAAACGTTCGTTGGTATGACAGGTTCCGTGTCCTCAGTATGCTTCCAGATAGAAGTTAGGTGTGGTATTTAACGGCGCTGTAATTTGCTAAGAGCATATAGCGTCGGGATCAGATAGCACCGTACCGTGTGAACCAACAGGACGGAAATATTCTTAGTTCTTCATGTGTTTCGTCACTATAACGAATGCCGCAAATGTACTGACACTAGGAATAATCGGCAGTGGTGCATCCAGGTCGCCTGCTGAATGCCTCAACATTGACAAGAAGCATCCGATGATGTCATTCTTCTCATTGTAGTGGTTCTTTTGTCTACTTATTCTGCACTCACGTCTTACAAGCAAGACTAGACAAAATGAGGGCGCGTAGAAGGCCGTTATGTAAATGGCAGGTTTCGTAGTTTCGGTATAGAATTGGTGAAGGAATGTGAGTAACTGTAGTGATAGAATTGGTGAAGGAATGTGAGTAACTGTAGTGATGTTGAACACATCTGGGCCTACGTACTCCCTTTTAAGCGCGTTCGCAAAATTGCTGAACGCGACTGTTAGCTTCGTCATGTCTGTCTGTCCGTCCGCGTGGAACAGCTCCGCTCCCACTGGATGGAGTTTCATGAAATTTGGAGTCGGAGTCGGAAGGAATTTTGGGTGGAGTCGGAGTAGGAGTCGGTAAAAAAGTACCGACTCCTACTCCGACGTCGATATAAATCTTAGATAGATACCAGCTACAATAACCATTGCACTTATACTTAAAGGTAGGTTATAAGTCTAAAAAGTAGCCTGATGATTCACGTGGTGGCGATGAAATTTCTCATGATACCATTTATCACTTCAGTAGGTTTACCATTATCATTTAATACATATTGAACTTTTATGAAGGAGTAGGGGTAGGAGTCGGAGATTTAAAAATTGAGGAGTTGGAGTCGGAGTCGGATTCGGAGGTTTTATGTACCGACTCCAGAGCCCTGGTTTCCGGAATAAAATTATCTTTCTGCATTGTGGGAATTTCGGGAGGGACAATTCATAGTTGGCTGTGGCAGCCAGGTGGAAGTGATCTTCCAGTGTTTCTGAACCATTGATGCTCGGACTGCTTCCGGCCCATAAATTCAGGCATACGTATTCTGTGTATATGAAATTTAGCAGATAGACCTATAGCGTCAGATATTCTCACTTCCCCGTGCTTATATTTTTAACACACAATAAATTATTTTTGCAAAAATTTTACAGTACGTATGTTTATACTTATGTGCCCAGAAAAATTTACACGCTTAGCTCAGATGATTCATTAGTAAAACAGTAAATTCAATTCCACGTTTGCTATTAGGAATTGTTTGAAACAAGGAGATGCTTTATCGCCATTGCTTTTTAACTTTACCTTAGTATATGCCATTAGGAGGCGTCAGCCTAGCCAGGAGGACTTATAATTAAATGGTATACACCAGCTTCTGGTTTAGGCTGTTGATGCTAATATATTGGGTGGAAGCATGCATACTATAAAGAAACACACAGATGCTGTAGTGGTCGCTAGTAAGGAGATTAGTCTAAAACTAAATGTTGAGAAAATAAGTACGTGGCCATATCTCGAGATCAGAATGCAGGACAAAGTCACAACATGAGTATAGGTAATAAATCCTTTGAAGGGTGGAACACTTTAAATGTTTGGGAACACCCATAACAAGTCAAAATTCCACTCACGAAGAAATTATGAGCAGACTGAAGTCAGGGAATGCTTGCTTTCATTCGGTTCAGCATCTTTTATGTTCAGTTTGCTGTCCACAAATATAAAGCTTTAGGATATACAGAACTGTAATATTGCCTATGCTTTTATGTGGGTGTGAAACTTGGTCTCATATATTCAGGGAGGAACATGGTTGAGGGTGTTCGAGAATATGGTGCTGAGGAAGATATTTGGTCCTAGGAGGGACGAGGTAACAGGGGAGTGGAGAAGACTACATAATGAGCAGCTTTAGGATTTGTATTCCTCACCATATATTATTCGGGTGATCAGATAAAGGAGAATGAGATAGGCAGAGCATGTGGCACGTACAGGGCGCAGGAGAGGTGCATACGCGGTTTTGGTGGGGAGACCTGAGAGAGAGAAACCACTTGGTAGAGTTAGGCGTAGATTGTAGGATAATATTAAATTAGATCTTCAGGAAGTGGGGTGAGGAGGCATGGACTGGATTGATTTGGCTTAAGATAGGGACAGGTGACGGGCGCTTGTGAATGTGATAATGAATTTTCGGGTGCCATGAAATGTGGGAAATTTCTTGACTAGCTGAGGACCTATTAGATTCGCAGGAAGGACTTTGCTCTTGGAAGTTAGTTAGTTAGTTAGTTAGTTAGTTAGTTAGTTAGTTAGTTAGTAAATTCAATTCCACGGTGGTAATATTCTCCCTGCGTGCAGAATTTCACATGATTGGCCCTAAAGGCGTGTCTTATAACCATGAATCTAAGTCTTCATTCGTCGAACATGATAATCGTAACTCACTATAATTATAATGACAATAATACACTTCAGTGATGAAAATATTAATAACAATAATAAAAGTACACCAACAGTAGTCCGTAACATCCGCTATATAACGCGCTTGATTTATATGGCCGGGTTCTTTGTGTAGTTTGAGATACACCAACTGACAGTGGCTCCCGACAACAGTCTGTCGTTAGGAAGCAGACATTGTGCGTCTGTCGGCACTACAGCTTCTTACTTGCCAATAATATCTGTTGCTCTGTCTCTCAAGAACTGTTAAAACTCATGGCATGAATATTTAGTGAAACTGTACTAAGTTATGAAATAACCCAGATGTAACTGTGCTTTGGTAGGCACTGCAGCGCCATGCTTTGCCGATAAAATCTGTCAGCCTGTTACTTTTGAACTGTTGAAATTCATGGCGTGAATATTCAATGAAATTGTGGTCATAGTGTCCCTGCGTAGCTGTATATATACGAATGCTTCTGGAAGAATCTGCCATACTTCGGGAGAACGTTTCTTAGAGTAATTTACTTCGAAGTAGCCAATCATACCTGTGTATATCCGAAGCTGAATGGTAACGGAAGATAATGGGGCGAGAAAGAAATGTGGTCGTGTTGATTTTCCACGTACTGTACCTATTTAACGTGTTGTGTTATCTGTACACTGCACAGGTTCGTCCTTCAGCCGATAGCTTAGCCAAGACATGCGGTGGCGACTGTGCTGTGTGAAGTACTTGGACCCATGAGGGTGATTTTTATGAAACTATTGCGAGTTTTTCTTAGTGTTTCATGTTAGTCAAATGTTACTTAGGTCTTAAGTACAGATGTTAACATTACAGGAACTACAATTTTCACCTCGTTCTAATGTGTAGGCCTATTTAGTAATGAATCAATGTGTAACTGTTCTCATTCTTTAAAACTTACTTTGCTGTTATCTCCGTAAACTTACAACCTTTTATATGGGTATTTTTGGTCACATCGATCATTTAACCCTGGAAACCTTCTCCCGAAGTATGGCAGATTCGTTATGAAACACGATGCATATGCAGTGCATATGGCTGGGTAATGTGTGTAAATGACAACCAGAGGCGGGAAGTGTCAAAATCCCGGTCTAAATTTTAACAGGACTAGGGTTTTGTGAGACTTCAGTGAGGATGTCATGAATTAAGCGTCGAAACGAAAGTGACTTGTGAGTGGTTATAACGTGTAGAAAGGCTGTTGGTCTGTCCAACGAACCTATATATCTTTGGAGCATTCCTTCATTAGTTACGCAGAGAAACATATTTGTTTGTCATAAATTAAAAGGTATCCTTCAAAGTGTAGGTTTATAAACCCTTCAAAGTCTGCATGACTGAGCGAATGATTGGCTGTTTGAATGAGTGAATGGATGGATCGATGAATGATTACATGAAGGGATGATAGACAAGAAATTAGGCCGGCAGGACAATGAGGTGCACTGCAGTTATTACAGGAACTCTGACAGAAAATCTGAATCAAGGGAAGTCACAACCATAGATATACACGAACACAAGAGCCCGCCACCTGTCCCTATTCTGAACCATATCGATGCTGTCCATGCCCCCATCCCACTTCTTGAAGATCCATTTTAATATTATCATCCCATCTACGCCTGGATCTTCCAAGTGGTCTCCTTCCTTCAGGTCTCCCCACCAAAATCCTGTATGCACCTCTCCCCTCGGCCATACGTGCTGCAAGCCCCGCCCATCTCATTCTCGATTTGATCACATATACGTTTGTAAATAATAAAGATTGGGTTAAGTTACAACTCACATTCTTTCCTTCAAGTACACTGTCTTCCGTATATTGTATATCTATGGGATTTGTGGTTATTACAGCGGCGTTTCAGAGGATTCAAGTCGTTTGTGTTGACGCCATGTCGTTGTGTGACTGGTTCCCGACGTTTCGAACGTGGGTACTACGGTCCTTCGAAACGTAGGGGACCACTCACCAAACGACACAGCGTAGTATCCCAGAAAAGCGGAATCCTCATTTTACAGCTACTTTACACGTAAGTGTATCGTACACTGAATATTCAAGTCTTCGATCGTCTGTTAACATATTGTCCAGTGACACAGGGTCACATCCCAGAAGACTTGAACTTCCAGTAACACGGCTGTGAGGACTTCATATCTTCACGAATTTTAAATTCCTTGCTTTGCAACCGGTCGAAATAAGGCTCAGATGCGAAAGCCCCACGCTAGGTCTACCGTACATGTGAAGGGTCTCTGACAGTTCAGTGTGGAGCAGTTGTGGAATGTTGGCTAGCAGAGGAGAACGGAATAAAAGAGGAGAAATGCCTGATCCAATGTCACTTTATCCCCCACTAATTCCACATGACGTCAAATAGAATTGACTCTAAAGTTTCATCTTGATTGGCCAATACTCAGCCCTCCAGGCTGCAAAGAGCACAGGACAGCAAGACATTTCACTCGTCTTTTGTGCACCTGCAATAACCTATTTTTTCTCTTGATTAGTAGTGACATCTGGTGGCAATAAGGCACAGACCTTGTACAGTTTTAAGAATTATAAATCAACTTGTTTAACCTTTTAAAGCCTAGCTGTAACTTTACGTACCACCAGGTTTAACATAAAAAAATTCTACGTGGTGCCCACATTGCGTTTATGTGTTTTGTACGGATCTCAGAACAAACAGCAACTTTTGCCTTATAAAACATTTAAGAGACTGGTTTTTATAACCGAAGTGGAGAGTGTTTACAGCGCGGTACGCACTGAGTCCTTATATAAAACAGACACGTTTCGTCTCTAAAAGGTTAATAACACATGTAATGTAAATACGCATGAAGGCCCAAATAATATTTGTTACAAATATATTAACGTATTGATTTATTTTCTTCCGTCAGTAAGCAATAGAAGATAATTGTACGAAGTCTGATCGGTAGATGTCTCCCTGTAGTGATATCGTAGTGGGGAGGGGTGGGCGGGGGGAAGCAGGTGTAAGGCGATGGGCAGCATAACATCCCCTCCTCCTTCTAGCTGCACTCGTGTGCATAATGGCATGGCGAAAGTGGAATATAGCTCGTGTGTCAGTTACTTTTAATTTGTTTGTAATGTGTGCTGTTATGTGCTTGTTCGTGTAACAAAAGTGTTGAGTCCTTTAAAAGTATTATAATATTGCCTTTGTGGCGTCATTTTGTATTTTAATGAAGCTGCAAAGTGAATGTCAGTTAAGGATGATTATGAAGTGCGTAGGATTGAAACGAACTGGAGGTGTCTTGTGACTGCCGCCATGTCCTTCGCTTGGACGCGGAGAAATGCACTGAAATATTTAGCCCGTAACGACACTCCAGTGTTCGATGCAGCTATTTAAGGGTAAGTTTAATTCGTCGTACATCGAATAAGCTATTTATAAAGTAATACGGCATTGTAAGGCAGTACAATATGTTGTCGCTTTTCATATAAATAAGAATGGCACCATTAATGTTGCTAACCGCCTGAGCCATGGCACGGCCTTAAATAAAAAATTACACCAAAAAGAACATTGTTTAGGGTATTTCTTTGCTATGTTTAACCATTTAAAGACTGAGATTATTCTGAATTATATTACGTGATAAGTTCGTACCGCGCAGTAAACACATTCCGTCCCGGTTATGAAAACCAATTATTTAATGCTGTACAGGGAAATAATTGCTGCTTGTCCTGAGATTCATAGGGAACACGTAAATAACGCTGAATTGTGTTACAGACTCAGATCATACCGTGCAGAAAACACAGTTCTGTGTGTTTACGTGGCGGTCCATGAAACTAAAACATCGGAGCAGTACAGGCGTTACGATTTACGGATATTTGTTTGCTATTTTATATCTTTGAGATTAACCATTTAAAGAGTGAGATTAAACTGAAATATTTAAAGACCCATTCCGTACCGCCCAGTAAACACACTCCATCTCGGTTATAAAAACCAATCAGTTAATGCTGTATATGGGCAGAACGTTACAGCGTTACAGACCGTTACAGGTCTTATCAAATTATACATAAGATTTTACAGTTGTTTGTATAGTAGGCTAAGCAAGGGACGTTTCTTTGATAAGGCATTTACTCGTATTATTTTGTCGTTGTCATGTAAACCGAATATGTGATCTGGCACAACGTGGTAGCAGCAATAAAAACAATGGAATGCATGCTTCAGTTGTTATGGCATCAACCTTTCCTGGAAATGGAAAGCGTAATTTACGAGTTGAGTCCAACGAATCCTACATTTTTGTAAAGTACAAAATATGGTGCTACGCCCGCTGTCAGTTTGTCGGTACGTTACTTAAAGACGGGCGCGATCAGTACTGGAAACATTTAGTGTGCTTTCAGAAGAAGTAATGAAAATAGATCATATGGTAATAAACAGAACAGCTGTACTTCTGTGCCCAAAAAAGAACCTGTAAATTATTATTATTATTATTATCGTAATGATGGTGGTGGTTGTGGTGGTGGTGGTGGTGGTGGTGGTGGTGGTGGTGGTGGTGGTGGTGGTTGTGGTTGTGATGATGATGATCGTCGTCGTCGTCGTCGTCGTCGTCGTGGTCGTCGGCGTCGTCGTCGTCGTCGTCGTCGTCGTCATCATCATCATCATCATCATCATCATCATCATCTGCTTTTCGAGATACTTTCATGCGCGCAGCATACGTCTTCAGTTAAGTCGTAGTATAAAAGCTTCTCTGAGTGTTGTAGTGGTACTGGAGTGATGCGAGAAATTGTTATTTTAGGACACCTCTATTAGAGATAGGATTTGACAAAATGTTTCTGTTCAGTTTCAGAGGGTATGCCACTGGTATTTGCGATTGCAGACAATAAAAGCTTTGGCCCCCTAAGGAGTCTGGGAGTGTGGGGTTATAAATTTACATTAGCTGAATATGGTATTAACAGCGTAAGTTTTGTGGAACATGGAGTACTGTACGTGCTGCTTGAGTTCTGGCCGGACTCCTGTTTGACACTTTGCAGTTGGCTGTCACTTGATCTTCCAGTCGCAAGTTCTGATCTGTTAACCGAGGGATTTGACTGTTACCGTAACGCGCAGTATATGGGAGGAAGGCACCTTCTTTGTGTGTGTAATAAATCACTACTCTTACAGTAAATAAATGTATTTCAGCGCTTTGTTTAAACACACCACAAGTTCACTGATTCGTAAAAGTGACTCTTGTTTTAATTCCATGCTTATATTAACATGCATAGGACAAGAAATTTCCATTTTTCAATAGCCTGTATGATAAAGTTGGTTTTAGTTAATTCAACGCAAATACAAAAAATGACACGGTTGGCAACAAGCGTAATCTTTTTTGTTATTATGTATTTTTGTATGCATGCGAGACTTACGGAAGTAGGTATATCACAATTATTACGCGATTTGAAAGAACGATGTTACTCAGATAAAAAAAGAACTTTTATTCATTATAGGCCTATTTGCACATCATGCATAGCCTCTGTCTTCCAGGTCCCTCTGGACCCGATAGAAGATACTTGACGTTTTAAACTATGTATGAACGTTTGGGTGGGCCGGGATAACATAGTAGGTATATCGACTTGCTACGGGCTGGACGGTGCGGGGATCGAATCCCGGTGGTCGCGAGATTTACCGCACCCGTCTAGATCGGCCCTGGGGCCCACCCAGCCTTCTGTACAATGGGCACGGGATTTCTTTTCCGCGGGCAAAGTAGCCGGGGTGTGGGCTTGATCACTCACCCCCATCTAGAGCCGAGGTTAAAGAAAGAGTAGAGCTATACCCCTACTCCCCGTGTGGGCCTTCATGGCCTGTTCTCGGATCATGTATGTATGAAAGACGGCCATTGCAGAACTAACTTGATGCAACAATTCTTGAGTCTAGCGAAATAACCACTAAATAACTATAACTAACACTATGGAGTAGAGTCATTGTTGAGAAGGTAACATTTCTTCAGCTAGTCAAGACGTTCCCCGCATTTTACGGACCCGCAAGTTAACTTCGAGTTCTCACAAGAGCCCGTCGCTTGTCCATACTCTGTACCAGACCAGTTCAATGTACGTGCTCTCGTCCGATTTGAATTAGCATAGCCTACTTGATGTTAAAAGGTACTTTTATTTCATTTGTCATAAATTTGTTGACCCATCATATTAGCACCAAGTGCTCTAGTCAGGCCGTTTCTTTTTCTTCTGTTTATGGTGCATGCCATAAAGCCTGTTCCGACGTCACTCGCACTTGTTGGCCCGTGATACTAGCATAAAGCAAGTCAGTTAGGCAAGGTACTAGAGCTTGGTCGTAAGCATAATTCACGTCAGGGTCTCGCAGTGCGTTATGCTGTTCTTGAATGAACAGAATGTCCCAAATGCCAAACAGATCTGAGGTTTGTTGCCATGACGCCGCGCTCCAGCGAATGTGTGCGCGCGTGTAGAAAGAAGGCGGAGTGACGTAATAAATAGGGGTGTGCTTATGTGTTTTTCTTTCGACCGTTTCTGTTTCTGTGTCCGTTTCTTGCGTTCTGGTCAATAACCTCACTCATTCGATCTAGTTGTGTTATTTTAGTTTCCTCTTCAACACCCATTTATTTTGTACGATATTATTCTTTTTTTTAATGCTTTCATCGTTAGCTTTTTTCATTTCCTCTTTCTTTGCATTATGTCTTTCAGTGTTGCGTTTTATAGTTATGTTCCTTGTCTGTGCCTTTCTTTCACACTCCTAAAATTGTATGCCCAGCCTGTCGGCGTTATTTAACATGGAATGAAACTGGTCACAGTGGAAACTGAAGCTAAAGATCTTTCATATAGGGAATATCTGCGTACGAGGGCCCTCTTTAGGGTTTTACATATCATTTTATGCTGATAATGTGATATTACGGTGTGAGCATGAAGAAACCAGGGTTTGAGACTCAGTGGATTCATTGAGAATTTTGGTGATCGAAGCTGCAACGGAACATTTTCTGAGTTATTCTGTTTCCTGTTTTTTCCATTGTCCGTTTAGCGTGTTTTGAGATGTGGTGCTGGGAAGGATGGAGATTAGTTGGACCGAACGTGTGAATAATTAAGAAATATTACATAGGGTCAAGGAGGCAAGGAATATCCTACATACAATAACGAGAATGAAGGCTAGCTGGATTGGTCACATCTTGCGTAGGAACTACCTTCTAAAACACATTATTGAAGGATAGATAGAAGGAAGGATAGAAGTGACGGGAAGACGAGGAAGAAGAAAGGCAGATACTGGATGATCTTGAGGAAACGAGAGGATACTTGCAACTGAAAGAGTTCGCATTCTGTGGAGAACTCGCTCTGGAAGAGGTTATGGACCTGTCGTACGACAGAATACGGAGGGAATGAATGAATAAATGAATGAATGAATTTGGTGTATGTACGAGAATGAATACAACAACGTTAATCTGTTAATCTCGAACGCACACCCACACAGATAAATTAAACCTCAGCAACGTTCAAGTATTACTACGAATAAAAATTAGTGACAACCGGCCTCGCATTTTTATTCTGTATGAAGTCTTAGTGTGATCAAATTTTGTGTCAGTTTAATGCGTGTAGTTACGTATAGTCTCTGGTAATCTCATCCCTGTAATCCGAAGACTGCTTATCGGGCAGTTTCAAAGACCACGCGTGTAGTATGTAAAACCAAGGAACAACTGCAACAGAAAATGTACAGTATGATATTTCTTTTGAGATGCTTCTTAGGATGCAAAAATGCTTTTGGCTAAAACGGAATGGAACTTCTTTGCGTGGCTGCGTTCCACTCTTATCAGTCTACCATAAAGGTGTTCGGTCAGGAGGGCTTGTTACTACGTTCCAGTTTTCTTTCATACTGGCGACATTCTGTAACGACTTTTTTAAACTAAGACGTTCCCGGAATGTTCTCAAACCCACACCGACCGATCCGTTATCATCTGCGTCCCACTCACAGCGCCACAGGTTCGTCTCTGTTGCAACCATGCAACGTAATAAGCCATTCACCTTCCAACAGAATATAACGAGGGGAGGGAAGACGGCACATTTGTCGTCAAGTCATGCGGATTTTGTGATTATGGTGCGGACATACCGAAGGGTACCAGACCAGACTAGACAGTCTGACTGATCCGACTGCATAAGACACGGCCAGGTAATCTTGTGTTTTGTCCAGAGCATGACACCTCGTGGCCCATTACTTCCCAGTCAGGAAAGCAGCTGGACAGACAGTGTCCAGTTTGGATACTGACTTTTGCGGATAAATCATTTGTCGTTGTCCAGTAGGCGTGTGAAATATCGGGAAGGAGATGGGACGTGAACGTAATCAGACTGCGAGATTTTATGTTCTCACAGCGGTGTTCATGAAGAGGCAAGTCTTTTGGAATGTTGCACGGTGTCGACTGCTACATGATTACCGACGTTCTAGGAGAGCATAATGCCTCCATCTTCAGGGTCAATCATTCGATGCGGCGTAACACCTGAGAAGTAAACTAATGTCAAATCACGAAAACCACCCATTCCACGTAGTAAACAAAAGACCATGACCACTCACAGGAGCAATTGGAGCAATAGTCACACTAATAGGACTAATTAAATGATTCCATCAATACGACAACAGCTTACTAGGAGTCGGAACTGTAATCGCCGTACTAAACCGTACTAATAACAACGCCGTGAGAACTTCAAAACTCGCACTGTCGTTGCAGACGTTTCGGAGAAACCCACTCCCCCTTGTTCAGTGTCTAGCAGTCTAAAAAGAGTGCTGAACGTGCAGATTGAAAGTACGCTCCTCCGGAACGTCCGTAACTGTTTACGGGGCGGCAACATAATGCGCTAGAAGATTGGGACTGTAATCATCCTGTTTAATGATGAAAGTAATTGTAAAATAGTTAGTGAATTTATTGTTTTCTTGAAACAGTTGCGGGTACAGGTGTACGAAAACACCGAATGCCGACCATCATATATGGGACGAATCCAGTGGCGTCTGTTTCTTGTCGCTGTTACGACAGTCGAATACACGTCCGTGCTGGCAGAAATGCGGCACCAGACGGGTCAGTATTAGGTCGTTTTGACTGAAGTGGACTACAGTTTCTGTTGTGTCAATGTGGCTGACCTGGTCTGCTTCGACTTTTGTACGAAGTGACAGCGTATCCAAGGAGTGATCTTTTACATTTCTGCCAACAGGCAATTACCACGTTGTTCTATTAGGTATTCAGGTTTTATCTTACCAGTATTGTTTCCCACTGGACGATGAACGTTACCGCGGTGTGCTGAAGCGACATGCACCACTCAGTTCCCGGTAACAGTGCATGCTGTTAATCTGAGCGTCTCCTTGCCCGTATCTTCACCACTCACCTTATATTTGTTGGTTGTCATCCACTCTTCCACCCACACATTTTTTACGCGTCCTATTCCTTTCCTCTCTCGTTTCTTCCTCCTGCTTGCCAGAAAGGGGTGGTTAGGAAAGAGAAAGAAGGGGAAACGGTACGATGAATTTTGTGAATTACACTCACCATTTATTCTTTGCGTCTGGTGGGCGAACAAACAGGCAACCGTGGAAGTTCAGTTAAGTATCTGTTCTTGTCTTCTGCTGGAGAGGAGAGGAAGAAAAAAGCTCACAAATCTCACAGAAGGAAGATGCCTTGTTTGTCTGCTTCCTTATTCGTCTCTTCCGCTCACCCTTTTAAGGGTCACACTCCAAGATGCTTTTTTTTTGTTGGTGAAAAAATGAACTTGATATGATAACGAATATTGCTGTGTTGGGTCTAACCATGTGCTTCAGAGTACCATATTGAGGTTATGACGGTGGTTTTGATGAAGACTGAGGTCGTCTGAGATGTTACGCCGTGTCGACTGGTAAATAGTACGGGCTTTTCGGAAGAGCGAAGTGCCTTAAAAGTGTCGGTAACTACGTATATGCTGGTCGGCAGGGCGTGACATCTCAGAACACTTTGATATGCATCAGCCCCTGTGTAAGAACCTCAAATCGCTCGTAACAGAATTCTCTTTGTATGGTTGTAAGTGTTGTTCCGTGTAACACGTTTGTTCTCATTCCATTAGAGGAACATCATCTCGTTACATATTAAGTAGGTCAGATTAATTTTGTTGTCAGCAGCAGTTGTTATTAGCTAGCATGTGTAACTTGAGTGTGTGTGATATATTCACATATCTGAATGCACTGTGATAACGGCATATCCAAAGTCAGTTGCTCAGAGATACACCCGATAGATTTAGGTGCTCATTTTGTTCGTCCCCATGGCGCCACAGCCCAAGTGGGCCAGGGCCTCCTCATTTTCGAGTCTACACGATCACACTTAGGAACACCATATTCGCTGTGACTCCTCTGGACGGGTGATCGGCCCCGTCGCGAAGACCTCTACATAACAACACACAACTCTTACAAAAGACAAACATCCATGCCCCCCCCCCCCCCGCGGGATTCGAACCTACAATCACAGTAAGCGAGTGGCCGCAGACTTACGCCTTAAACCGTGCGGTCACTGCTATCGGTCGTTAGGACGTTGAGTGGCAACTGACAGTTCCTAATACTTCCTAATAAACTGACATAATGGACAGCCGGTATCACTTGCTGTCATAAGGAACCGGTGCATCCTGAGCCAAGGTGAGCAACCGTTGTGGCTGAGAAATAATACAGCTCGAACTAGGGGCACTCATTGGAAATTTTAATAATTTCCCGTAATCGTTGTCGGTTGTCACCACTACCACTTAACAGGATGTGTTTAGGATGCAAGTAGTCTTCATTCGGCACGAAAACTAACTATTTCTACACGCATGTGTTTTTCTGTTAAATATTTAACGTGTCCGTAGTTCTTAATTCCGTTGTACATTGAAGAATGTCCCTGAATAATTGAAAGGTAAATAAAATGACTGAACTCAAAATGTATGAACTGGTTTTTAAAAATACCGTGCAACGCGAGAAACTCTGCCTATCTAGAAAGTATAACCAAGTTGAAATGCATGTATCGATTGTCTAAATGAGTGAGTGTCACGTCCTGCTACGGAGGGAACTGTAACCCTCATGTATTTTGGACCACCCCCTCATCCCACCTAACACCAATCTCCACGAAACACGTACGGGGATACAAGCTTGTATGCATTGTCATAAAATTTCTCGATATGGTTTAAAATGCCATGTTTCATCTCGCCATTGCTGAGCTGCCGTCGCCTGGATGACGAACGCCCTTGCCTCTAAGTTCTAACAGTGGCGGCCAGTGTTTTTCTGATCAATGATGCCTCGAACTTTGGGTTTATTTTATTTCCGTATTAACGACAAGTTTTGGCGCTTTTGTATTATTATACCAAAAATTGTGAACAAAATATTAATCACTATAGAACACACCCACGCATTTTGTGCTGAAGAAAACTGGTCTTTGGATGAGAGGTTGAATAGAACGCAAAAGGCGTGAGGGTGTTGTAATTTAGTATTATGTGGCAGAAGAATCGGTGGAAAGAGAGGGTTGAATTTCCACTTTCGACACGCTTAATTTGCCTGTGTAACTCATAACAGCCACGTGGTATCGACTTAGTGTATTAGCGTGCATCTAATTTCTCATTGGCACTCGGTCCCGGTACAGTACTGATTATAAACACTAGGTTTAGGGCATGGTGTAATTATGGCCGCTTTCGTCTTGTTTGTTTGGTTGCGACTAGGCCTTGAAGGGCGAATGTCTTATCTCCCGTGCAAGGCGCCGTACCAGATGTCCAAAAATGATTCGCAGTTTCAGACGTCAGGTTTGACTGAGAACAGACCGGAGGACCTAATCAGTATGCTAAACGCTGGAGAAGAATAATAAGATGGGTTCTGGTGGCGGTGATTGGGAAGGTTAGGGTACTGTCTTCTGGGATGTGACACCACGTAGTGTGGCCGAAATCTGTCAAGGTTTCGGAGGGATCTGCTATCTCCATCTTCAGGGTATAAAATACCTCGATGGCGGATGTTAAGGGTCACTCGGAAAGAGGGACAGATTTGTACCAGACTACATTTTTGTCATATCTCAGAAGACAGTAATCTTAAAAAATACATTACTTACAGCTGAAATCCATAAAGAGAACGACTGCTGCGTTAACGACGATACGATATTCGTGCGAATTTCTTGTTGTGGTGGAAGCCACGCAATGTTGTCCTTGTGTGCAGAGATGAGAACCGCGGCTCCTGAAACAACTCTGTTGGGAATGCTGGATACAAGTGGAAAGTTTGAATACTTCAAATCTGTGGTGGTAGCAGCAGCAGCAGCCGCAGCAGCGGCAGGAATAGTAGTAGTGCTAGTAGTAGTTTAGATGACCATTAAAAGTGTTTATTCTCTAGTCTCGGCTGAGAATGCACTTAAGAACCGATGACAAGTGATGGTGTTGAAGGAAGCGTACCAGACAGCGTGCAGGACGCCGGTTTTTTAGAGTTTGAAATTTAATACGGGTCGATCGCAGTGGCCGCGCGGTCTAAGGCGTAGGTCTGCGGCCGCTCGCGTGCTGGGATCGTGGGTTCGAATCCCAGCGGGGGGCATGGATGTTTGTCTCTTGTACAGTGTTTGTGTTGTCAGGTAGAGGTCTCTGCGGCGGGCCGATCCCTCGTCCAGAGGAGTCCTACTAACTGTGGTGTGTGCTTGAGTGTGATCAAGTGAAATCTCAAAAACCCACGACACCTACTGTGAAGAAGTAGGTAGAAGAGGGAAGGACTACGAAATTTAATACGAAACGTCGGTTTAAATTCATTTCGCTTTCTGAAGTTTAATGAATAATAATAATAATAATAATAATAATAATAATAATTATTATTATTACTATTATTACTATTGTTATCAACTTATGCAGAGTATCTGAAATTATATACCTTAAAAACCGTGTTTCTAGGGTATATAAGGTTGCAGCTGTTCTGTGGTTACATTTGGTGGTACATGTAATTCTATTGGACTGCTTCGATTGATTAAAACACGACATTTTGGAGACGGGCTCCGCCTCTGTCCGCGTATAAACCAGGAGAGGGACATTCTGAGTTGGAGTTTAATAATAACAATAATAATAATAATGCTTTAACCGGGTTGCTTGTTCTGTGTGAGGTACGCAATTTTACACCTGGTTGTTATGGCAAGCATTGTTACCGGGTTGTGTTCTCTGTGAGGTACACGCTGAGGCTGAAGAGCATCGACTATATTCTCTGTGGGGTACGAGCTGAAGAAACAGGGGTATCGTCCGTACAACACAACATGGCACAACCAGATATCAGTACGCTGTTAGATGAAATTAAGGTTTGGTTTGATCTAGGAGGGCAAACGCAGTTAAATAGCGAACTGCTTTACAACAGACGTGTGCTGTTTACGTGGTATCAGAGTTGATTATTGGGAGTCAGTCAACGTCTCTGTGTCATTTCTTTTGTTTGTGTTGATAAGTAAATAACTGAAGAATGGGTAGAACGCGTGACATGCGGAAACAAAAATGGCGTGTAGGCATTTAGCCCTTTCTGTGCCACTGGGCAGAAGGGGAGTTGCAAATCCCAAAGTATTTATGTGGTAACTCCACTTTTCATGCGAGATGAAGTCAAGAAAGTGGTCTTCTGAGACGTTATGCCTTGCAGTTTCTTGCCAGCGTAGGTTCGGAGGAAGTTATGATTTTGTATTATGTTAGCCAGTCATATGACGGGCACGTGGATAGTTTTAAATATTACACAACAAGGAGATTCCTAGTATATGTTGTTAGGTTAATGATATCTTGGGTTGGGTGTGTGGATTGGGAGGGGGCAAAATTTTGTGTAGTTATCTCTTGGAAAACGGTCACCTGAAACGTCAGAAAGAAGGATAACATTAATAAAAATATCAGGAGATAGGGCGTGGTGGTGGGAGATGGATGGAACTGGCTCTGAGGTTTGTCTTTGGTATTAACGGTGTTAACTTTCTCGTGTTAGTGCCAGTGGGTGTATGAGTGAGCTCGAGAAAGACCGAGCCGCCACTGCTTGCTAAATGTCTACATGTATAATACTGGCTGCTGGCTGATGCCAGAACAAGGCGATTAATCATGTCAAGTGCTTCAACTGAACAGCACACGAATATGGCATCGGTATACGTACGTAACACACAGGTCGATCACTTGGTATAGGTAGCATAGTATGCTGTGCGAAATTGACCCTTGCTATCACCATCGTCTGATGTGATATATGTTTCTTGAATCTTGTATGAATGTGTCTGCGAGAGATTTTTTTTGTGTCTTTTCTGTTAAATATGGCAAGGTTCGGGGGGTTAGGTATCGATAAATATCGATAGATGTCCCCTCCTTCCACGGCCCCTGTGTCCTCCATCGCTACAGAAAACGACGACTTTTTGTAGACCTGTTCAGTCATGTCGGCGTCAAGGGGACCGTCCGCTGTGGATAAGGGCGGTATTACTGTTCGGATCTGTGAGATCAAGATATGCAACGCAATTAGTAACATAGCGCATTTTGCGTCTAAATCAGTGGCGTAGTCGGATGTCGTGGTCACAGCCTACGCAACAATGCAGACTCGTTCCGTTCCTGAAGACTGGGTTAAATCTCGAATAGTCGAATGTGGAACACCTTTCTTTCCCAGTAGACAAACATTACTGCGTCTCAGGAGAAAATGTGGAGTCACATTTTGTGCTGGTGGCTTGTCTGTGTCTGTGTGTATGTAGGAATAAATAAATTCTACTAATAATGTCTACACAGCAATATTAACCCTGTTAACACTGAAATAATCTAAACAGTGTGTATATATATATATATATATATATATATATATATATATATATACTTATACTCCACAGATCCTGTTTCTACCTTACAATTAGCACATCGCCTTCATTTCCGAAACTAGCGGTGAATGCTGTTTTCTGTTTACTGTTTATTCTGAGAATCATACAAAATACATAAATACACTGTGTGAGCAGAATGCTAATACACGTTTTTTTTAGTGTCACAATGGTAGTGAAATGGTGACGGTGGAACTGTTTTAACAAGTGCTTTTAACGGTTCTTTGCACCTGCTCCTCGTTTGAGATTTTAACAACATATTTTAAATATTTTTATAGTGACAGTAATGGTGTAATTCTTGAACATATGTAAGATAGCGTACCATAATATTTTCCTCTTCTACCAAGGAATGTGTCCTTGATGATGATGATGATGATGATGAGCTACTCATCGAAACCTTTTCAGACTTTACAAATGAAATTTTCAAATCGATTAGTTTTAAATTGTGTTGGAGTTGGTCACATATCTCAGATATTGAATAACCAACACGGAATGGGAAATGTTA
Organism: Coptotermes formosanus; assembly: GCA_013340265.1. Classification (NCBI taxonomy): domain Eukaryota; kingdom Metazoa; phylum Arthropoda; class Insecta; order Blattodea; family Rhinotermitidae; genus Coptotermes; species Coptotermes formosanus. The sequence goes on along the minus strand of BLKM01008356.1, from coordinate 3,329,522 downwards.
CAGCGATGCTGTTTTTCTCCTCCTATACAAAAGTGTCTCTCTTCTCCCTCATTTTTGTTAGCCTTTAAGGTTTTAAAAAATAAAGCCCTCAGCAATGCAACTAATACACTTTTAATGACAAAAATTAACATGAATTAGGGTTAAATATTCAGTTCATAGCGCGCAGTAAACGCATTCCATCACGTTTATAGAAACCAACCAGTTAGTGTTTGCTCTGAGAAAGAGAGAAAACACATAAATACTCTCTGTAGGGCAGACTGTGGAACTTTTTAACGCTAAAACTGCTGGTGCATGTAGTAACCACTGGGGTCTAAAGGGTTAATATGTAATGTACGGCCCTGCGCACCGGGTAGTGCCTATGGTCTTTCGTGAAAATCGGCAAAGTGATTCAGACTTTGAAATGGAAGGACACAGCGTAGTGATCTCATAAACCTACTTTTTTCCTTGTAGAGTAGGAATGTAAGCTAAACATAGCACGGCAATTGTGGGGCCTACGGGCGTCTAGTGTACAGCGCTTATGTTGAAGCTCGCATTTTTGTATTATTTATTTACGGTAGGAGAAGCATAGATTGAAATTTGGTTTTATGATAAATTACGTTTGAGAGATGGGGGAACTGTGTCCAGCAATAAATCTTGTTACATGTCACTACGTGACAAACAGAAGTCACAACGCTTAATACAGCGATAAAAAAAATCTTAAATGTTCTTTAAACTGATAGCCTAAGTAACCTGTAATTTGGCCAATTATAAAAAGGATGTGTTGACATTTAGATAGCATTAAACCACGATTTGTATCTCGTTTAGAAATCTACAGCCTTTGAAAGTATGGACATCTTGACTCCATGGAGTAGAGTTATTCTTGAGAAGCTGATATTAGTTTAGCTGGTGTAGAAATTCGCCAGGTTTCATAACTCTGAAGGATTCAAGAGCGTATCTACAGACAGTCGGCCGCTACCCTATTGTGAACCAGTTATTCTAGGCCGCACCGTCACGCCCCGTTTCATTAAGAGGACAACACTGAAGTAATTCTATACGAATTAATTCAGTGTTGTCCTCCCATCTGCGTCTAGGCAACCAAAATAGCCTTCTCCCTTGAGGTTTTGCGACCAAAATCCGGTATGCAATTCTCATCATTACATGCGTCATACAGGTCACGCCCGATTACATGTACAAAATAAGAAACATATTATGTAATTCATGTAAAATACAGCCCAGTAGCTTTTTAATGTGGCACTCTCTTCTTAGCGGATACATTCTTGTTTCTTCCACAGTTGTCGTGTTCCTGTAACTCCTAAACGTATTTCTCCGATTTACCGAGAATCAACGAAGTATTATAATTGGTATAAAGTAGCCCTCGTTGATGTAGATCACATATTTACTAATTACTGGTAATTATTTTAAGTACGGTTTATGTAGGAACATTCATTTTTGGTTACAGCGTTTAAAGTCCAGGGAGTAACTTGCGTGTGGAAAATTGAAGTACGGTAGAAGATCAGAAAATAAGTTCACAGTGCATGTATTTTGGGTTATTTATTTAAACATGTAATAAGAACAGTCGTGATTTGATTCTACGAGTATCCCACTGCTTTTCCACGTGCTTCCCATCACAACTGAGGAATCTATCGTATCGTGTGACGATCTTTGCTGTTCCCTATCGACAGAAGCCCCTGTCCGATGCTAACAGCCATCGCGTTACAGCTGTTCCCATCTCGCGAACATCTTGAACTTGTGGCAGCCAACATTTTTCTTCAGCGCTGAAAACAGACGATAATCGCTAGGTTACGAATTCCGCTGATACAGTGACAGCCAATACAGTTTCTTTAGTTACGGAATTACACGCGAGGCCTATTCTTATACGAATCTGTGAATGCAGAAGAAGCTCAAGATGAGGACCAGTTGCAGCATGTTATGAACACTGCAGTGAAACTTAGTGTTCCGGAAAAGGTCGATGAATTGCGTGAGTGGCCGAGCGACTTTTGTTTCTCCAGAAGGTTTTTTTTTTGTAAAGTTAGGAAACAGGACGAAAGTTCCATTGGCAGTGCATTGGGACACTGGATTTAGATGGCTGAGACAAACAGCTGAAAATATGCTGATACGATCACAGACGGCAAGGACACAGTCGGAAAGACGTCACCGGTACTGCCATCTGCTGGCGTCACTAAGGACCGTAGATAGTTCTCTAACTGCATGCGTAAGCTGAAATGCTTGATTTTGTAAGGCTGCTGGCGTCAGTAGAAGCCATGGAAGATGTTTCGTAGTGTGTTCACAACGCCATACAGGACTATGGCACTATTCTATCGAACCTATTCAATGGCCTCTTTCCCGGTGATAAAGCGACCATGGCGTGAAGTTGATCTCTCACCTTCATGTAGTGTCCAGGTGAAGAATGGGTGGAGCTATACCTTTGCTCCCAAAATATACCTTCTTAGTGTGAACAGGGGCTTTACCTTTTACGAATCGTAAGTGATCCTAAACTGGGCTGCAAATTAGAATCAACGCCAGCGAATTTTGTACCTTCATTGTGAGGACACTGGTAGAAGTGCAAGTTACTTGCTTGTTCGTACTGACGTTTAAGAAAAATCGTGTCAGTCACTGTGGTTAGTAGTGGCAACATTGTCAGGAAAATGGGAAAAGCTGAAGTTGTCCCTGGGCCACTATGAAAGCACAGGGTGAGAAGAGGTGCATCTCCACTCGTTGCTGACCTTGGGAATAGGTGGATGTAAGTGACCAACCTGGCATCCCTGGAGCCTTACCTCCCGGAGGGAGAGCGCGGTACGCATTGAATAGCAGGCTTGGCGAGCCTCAGAGCTGGTTTGGATGTTTTGGAAAAAAGAATCGAACCCCGGATCGCGCAGCCCAGAGCGCAGTCAGTATATCGACTACGCTATCCTGGCTGCCTCAGGAAAATGAAGCTGGCGTAGAAAGGAACGCAGAGGGCACTTAAATGATAGGCCTATTTTGCTGTACCGTCACTAGAATGCAGGGCGAGTTCTTGATATAAAGACTGTTAATCGGAACCAACAAAGCGGGATCTGAATACTGTGAAACACAGCTGATGTATGTTATGTACTTTGTGGTGGCAAAATGTTTGGACCTACTTCAGTCTTCTTCAGGCTATTGGTATAAAATTCGTAAGAGTATTTTATACAATTTTACTATATTAGATGTTATTAGTAACTGAATTATCCATTTTACAATTAAACCAAAACATGATACAGTGTCAGAATTTGTTTTATAATAGTTAAAATGTGGATTAGCACATTAAAAACGTTAAAATGTTAAAAGCAATCACTTATTATTTATGGAGGATTCGTATGTTGTGCATCTATATCTATGTATCTATTAAACGTCAGAAGGATAAACATAAAGTTAAAAAAATCACATCGAAAACTAAGATGTTTTGGATCGACAGTGAGAAATCGGAATTATCTTCACGAACAAGCTAAGAGGAGATTAAATTCTGGAAATCCTTGCTGCCCGTCCAGAGTCGTTTTTCTTCCCATTTCCGATCTTGGAACATAAGGATGAAACTGTAACTTTACTTCCTCTATTTTTATTTATTTGTGTAATTTATTGAACGACGCAGCGTACAGTTTCGTCCTCCTGTAAACGTCAAATTTCTATACCTCCTGCTTGGATAAGTTCTGTCCGAAGTTGATCAGTTTCTTTTTATTTATACTCCTAAACTATCAGTACCAAAGGAGTAGAATGAGATGTTAATGGCTCAGCTGTAGGCATCTGTAGGCCTATATGATTTTGCCGCACAGTTTAACACCTGGCAGGATCTGTATTTAACATGTAACAAGATTCCTTGCACCCATTCAAAATGTTTTGCGAATCTGCAGGCAGATCACCGTTCTCGTATTTTATTAAGTTGGTCCCTTGTTGGGAACCCTCCATAATTAAACTCTGCCATGTTTGGACACGCACGATTTTATGTGCATGCAGCACCACATATGCAGCTGTATGAAGTACTCTCGTTGCTAAGTGTGAGCTACTGATTTGAGGCTTTCTCGATGCTTCAGCGTTAAGAAGAAGGTCAGTGTTACCTTGTCCTAGTTATTATGGGTGGATATACTTTACGCTACTGTACACTGGGGACATGTTGGTAGAGTTGTTCCTCATCACTGTTCCTGGACCTTTCGACCAGATCGAACAAGTTGGCTCGCGTACAAGTGCCCGTTTCGAATCTCAGCCGGTAGATCGACTATGTTGGCTGAGGGGTTTATGGGTTTTCTCAGCCCGTTCAAGATGAGACCAGAATATTAGCTGGAAATTCAATATGACCGCTTCCTCCCCAATCCGTTCAAGTTCGCCGATTGCAGTCATGATTTCGTGTTGTCCGACGCAAAAAAAACCGATGTAGTTCGTACAGCATGTTTAAATTAATTGCAGTCCATTCAGTCCTGCCTCTGTAACGACCACCGCAGACTCCGACATGTCGAATAGCGTATGTTCCACTCACAGGGCAGCGCGTATGTTTTGTAACGTTGACACAGTGCTCAGTTCGAAAGAAGTGGTCGTGACCTGCTCTAAAGTACAGAGCGTATCTTTAAATTTCGGTGTCACTACGGCAGCTGTCGCGGGAGCTTCATCGCATAAGGAGTCTGCTTCCGTGTTAAAGCTGTCGCGACAGCTGCTATGCAGAGACCGAAGATTAAACGTACGCTCTGTAGCATCTCGTCATCTGTCTGTGAGGACTGGGGATCGCGGGAGAAACTTCAGCCAGGCTAGGTTAGATGCTCTCCGGATGGAGAATCGAATGTCAGAGCTTCTGAATATGTAGCAGTGTTAATCACTCGAACATCAGTGTTCGGTGTATTGCATGATAAGTCTGTTGTCAATCAGGAAAGTTTCATTTCCATGGATGTTTCATCCAGTCGCCTTTCAATCTTTATTGCTAAATTGTTTTCCCCCTGCAGCCTTTATATTGCAGTAACAATAACAGGGGCCAGTCGACGGGCCGCCACTGACCATCATAACTGCAGCTGTTTTCCAGTTATATAATTCACATCTTCATCGTCGTATATTAATGTAATGGCCGGAAATTGAATGAGAGGTAAATTACCGCCACTGTTTGACGAAGGATTCTTCACTGTGCTCGTTGATTGTTGAGCGCTTAGAACATAATACCTGTCCGCAGTAGCGAGCCAGTGAGTTCTCGATTTGAACCGAATGAATAGATCGTTTGGCTTTGCTTCTGCCCGACCAGTGTTGTATAATAGAACTTTGCACGCCTCCCCGTCCCCCTCAGCCGTCAGTGCAATCGCACCGTCTGTCCAGCGACGATGTAGTGTCTCTCCCCCGGGCGGTGGCGCTGGCAGTTCAGGATAAGTAGAAATGATTATGAAGGCAGAAGTGACGTATGTTCTTGGGTTCGTCAGAAGGGAACCTCAGCACAAGTTGCGCTGAAATGCGTATTGCTCGCGCTGTAACGTGTTTCGTCTGGTGACGTAACTTCAGCGTAGCAGATTTACTCCAGAATCCCAGACAGCGGGTTGTAATGCGATGTCTGAATGCAGTATATTCGTTAATAGGTATGTAGTGTGTCAGCGACACAAAACGCTTTGGCAGTTAGTCTCCGTGTAATGTTATTGTTTACCTTCACTCCTAGAATCGGATTGCTAGAGCAGTGTTGTGTAGCATTTCCTCTAGAAGCAGGTCTCAAAACTCTTTGCTCGTGGCAGAATTAGTAAATACCGGGTTAAATATGCCCATATTACTTCGAATTTAAGGCGCCCTCTAATTTAAGACGCACGTAACTTTTAATAAGGGGTTTTCAGGGGGAAGGAGTTTTTGCAAGGAAATAAATGTCATTGTCCTTAAATTTTATCATTCTTTTCGCGATGCCAATCATTCGTCTAGGAAAATGATGTTTTCGAGACATTCGAATAGTGAAAAATAATACCTTGAATTTAAGACGAACCCTAATTTTCAGTTCGGAAAAATGTGAAAAGAGGTGCGCCTTAAATTCGAAGTAACACGGTACAGTATACTACTTATCTGGCTCACGGCAATACCCCGATGTCGCTGCGCTGCCGTGTCCGTTGTCCTTCCGCTCAGTGGCCTTCAGACGGTATGCAATCCGGATATCTGTATCTGGTTAAGTAACACGCTCTGCATAGGGCAATTGAACGAAAATGATCGTGCTACCTCGTATTTTACATACTGATTTGTAAGAAAGCAAACTGTCATTGAAGACTGAATTGTAAATAATACTGCACCATTATCCACATTATTACTATTTACATGCGCTAATATGCTGTATTAAATCCTCCATATCTGGCCCTTTGTTGATTTTACATCAGTTACCAATATCTGATGCTGCATGGCCCCATCATTAATCTTCGTCATTGTCACTGAGCATAACAACACTCCTTTCGTATGTCCTGCATTGGCAGCAATCAGTTGCTTTGTCACCTCACATGTCAGTAGCTTTCGGTCGTTCGGAATGTCTGTGTCACATTCGTTTAGTTCTGGTGCCGTTGTAAGGGTAATTTATGTTATTAGGCTGCCTTTGAAATAATAATAATAATAAGCTAAACGTAACTTGCTAAGCATTTATCACAGCAGCAACGTCCTTAAGGTTCAAACCTTCCGTAGTACTGTAAAGTAGAGGTAATAGCATTCAGAATGGAAGGAATGACGCAGGAAGGAAGGAAGGAAGGAAGGAAAGAAAGAAAAAAGAAAGAAAGAACGAAAGGAAAGAAAGAAAGAAAAAAAGTTGCCGGGATGTTTGGGTGGAATTGGAGGTACAGAGGGCTTTAGGGAAGGCCGACGTAAATGTATTGGCATTTAAAGTGTCGATATCATATCGCCGAAATTAGTAACAATATCGGGTTTCAGTTGTTAGGATCAAATATGAAGTAATTCCGTACATCTTCACATGTCATCCTCGTGTGTGAATTATAATGAAATTTGAGCGGTACCAGCGATACTGAAGTGCGGCCTCCACTAAATTTCATGACCAGGTGAACCTGAAAACGTTGTCCCAGTCTTGTGAAGAATTTTCTATGTATTCGTGTAAACTCGTTAGCTGTTTTTACGCTAGTGCTGTGAGTCTGTTCTACACGGCTGCAGCGCTTTGCGTTCGAAGGTGCATTTTTGCGAGGGTTGTCATATGTATAATTCTGATTTTTCGGCTTTCGTTTAACTATGGATGAAAGTCCAGTGAGCATCTTTCCATTCGGTAAGCCGCTGTAAGGGAAAGTAATCTAATTTTCCTCTCGCTTTGCTTTAAATTGTAAATTAACAACACTGTTCCTTACGTGGTTCCTTTTACATGTAAACCTTACGCGGCCACAGAACATGTCTGTGACTCCTAATGCGGTGACGCCAAATTTTTTCTTGGGGGCCGCTGAGATTGGCTACTAAACTTTATATAATTTTCTTGTCTGCCTAACGTCTCTCAGTACACACCGGTTTTTTTTTCACGAGTGACAGAATTTGATGTTAACAGTGGTGTAATTTGCATCTCTTCTTGTTCGTTGGTTGTTACAACGGTGCCTTCGTAATTGGCAGTAAGTGCCTATATTCGCTGATACCCAGTAATGCAACAGACAGAGAGAGAGATAAAGAAGTGTTTTATTTAACAATGCTTCGAGCTGCTAAGGTTATAGGGTGTCGCTGGTAGATGAATGAAGTTTGAGTATGACATACTGGTGGAATGATAGGCTACAGATAGAACGCCGAATTGGACCTTTGAAGGCAAGAAGGCCGTCCCAGTTACATACGGTCCGCCACGAATGTCGCATCGACTGTCCTGGAAATGAACCCGTCCCCCGAGGTGAGGAGCCGGCAACTGAATTGCCTGAAGCATGGCAAGGCCCAATAATGCGAAATTTTGGACTAATGAACTATTAATTTATCCGATGAAGTGTGAATCGTCTGTTACTGTGTGTAACACTTTTACACTGATACTCATGTGTGTTTGTAATCAGGGCAAACTGTTCACATTTCCACATTTGTCAAACCCTCAGCTTCTAGAAGGTTCAACCGTTCTCATCCCATCCTTTGAAGCGCACCCTCCACTACCCTTAAAACCAATCTCGTTCTCCTCCATGCTGCTACTGCTCAGCTGTTATGTGCAATGCACCCCTTCCTCCTTACTCGCGCACTTCTAAATCCTCCCTAACCAACCAATTCGCCCTCAGCTCTCCCCGCAAGCTTTCGGTCTGAATCAGATTCGTTTCTACCTTGACAAAAGATTATGAAATTAGGTACAGCCTCATTCAAAAGTACAGTCATTGTGAAGCTGACCACTCGTCTCTAGTGAAGAGAATTTGAATGCATGGAGGTTTATCTTTACGTCTCCTTTTGGCACGATGCTAATGTACTTGAGTAGCTTGTCTTGACGGGCAGTCGTTGTTGCTGTCACTACTGTTGTAGTACTAGCTGTTGTTGTTGTTGTTGTTGGTATAATAATCATCATCATCGTTTGAACCCTCAGGTGTTAAAGACTGGTTTTGCTGAAGTAATTAAAAATATTACGCATTATAACTGAAGACTGAGAAACTTGCTTACATTGTGGCATGTTGCAAGCACAGCTGCGCTTAGGATGTTGTTGGAAATGCCTTCTTTTAGGTCCAGAAGTTTCTGACTCTTGTACCGGGTTTCGGCGTCACTCAGTTGCCAACAGGCCTGTTGGTACTATTGTGAGCTGTTCCACATGCCGCTGTTGTTTAACCCTTTACAGCCTAGCGGTAACTTTACGTACCACCAGGTTTAACATTAAAAAATTCTACGTGGTGCCCACATTGCGTTTATGTGTTTTGTACGGATCTCAGAACAAACAGCAACTTTTGCCTTATAAAACATTAAGAGATTGGTTTTTATATCCGAAGTGGAGAGTGTTTACAGCGCGGTACGCACTGAGTCCATATATAAAACAGATACGCTTCGTCTTTAAAGGGTTAGTGTCGTATGCTAATGTGATGATAGGCTTTGGACCTCATATAGACGTACCATTTCAACAATCTTGGTACTGGGACAGCTGTATCAATAGTTATGAATGTAAGTTAATTATTATTATTATTGTTACTGGTAATTATAATATTGATGTTATTGCAGTAATCCAGAGGGGCAGCGTGGCATCAGGCATGTAACAGTAGAAATATCTGAAAGATATTTGAAGTCCAGTAATAATGCAGTACATAATAGACTCTAAAGAGTGGGTTGTACTAAGAAGTTGAGCTAGTTTTGTGTTCTTTGAGAGAGGCTGCCTTGGTTCGTTTTATTTTATGGACACAAACTGAAACCGCTTGCGAAGCATTTCGTAAATCTTAATTACCTCCAATTATCCTGGACTGTATTGCCTATTGCCTGTGAAATCATCTTTCTAAGCCAGTTATATCGCGAAATATAAGAACGTGAACGTAACGGAACGAAACACGGCTGTGGACGGAGGGACAAGAAGGAAGACTGCCGAACGCAACGTATTGTACTGAACATTGTATATTCCTTTAGATATAAGAGTCAAACAAAAAGAATCCATTCATCGTGCATTTTCACATGAACTGGGGTGCCCAACTAATCTTGTAATATTGGCAGTTAAATGTAGATAACCAAAATTAGTCATCTGTTTCTCATACATTTTAGGGAATTGTCTTCTTTAAAATACGTCAGAAAAATTTCGATAATTTTAGGGACTGTGGAGGACTGACACGGTGCGTGCCGCGGGAAAGGCTTTATATACTATGCAATGCGTAAACAATGCCTTAGAAACAAAATAAATTCAGCTTTCTATTAAGGAAAATTGCAATTAGATTTTGAAGCAGGATTGTCCCGACATGGTACACACATGAAGCACCGTACGTCCATTCAAACAACCCCTATCCCGTCTAACAATGGAGCTCCAATCTCAGCCAGACACGCGCCCGTATGGAAACTAAGAGCGTACCCTACAAACTCTCCACCGCATGCACACTGTGCTTTGCTTCTACCCCCCTCATCCCTATGCGGATAACAATAATAGCAGCTTTAGGTATAGTTAGGGATTGGGAGGGTGTGAGTTTCTCCAGGTACCCCTGTAATAACAGCGGCAGACCATGCGTTCAAGATCGCTTATAGGATAAACTCACTGTGTGTGTGCTTTAATAACAACAGAAGCTTCAGAAAACATTCGGATGTAATTACGGTGGTCGCCGTCAGTACCTGAGTTTTTTGGCTTTTAAGCGAAATGATAAACCATGTTCAAGTGACTGCAAGAATAAAGGTAATGTTTTCCCTGTGCCTTAGGCATCAAGGCACGAAGGCGTAGGCCGGAATGGAAGGTGCAGGTAAAGCTTGGCATCTTTCATCTCTGTTATCGGGCATCGCAGCAGTGTGGTTGCCACTGCCGCTTCGTATACCAGAGGTCCCGGTTTCAAATCTCAGCTCAGAGGTCGAATATCCTGCGAGGTGTTTCTGACCTCTTTCGGCCAAATGCTGGAACGGTGCCTCAAATGGGGCCATGAGAGCTCCCTTGCGGACAGTTTACAGTTGATTATTGACTGATGTTTTGTCATTTGACGCTATAGGCCTGTATTGTGAGAAACTGCTGGCGACGGTAAGTAAATTGTAAATAAATAAAGTGTGTTACTCTGGCGCTGTACGGAGGCTGATGGTAAACTTGACGTTCCTGTCGCTTTACCCACTTAGAATAAGGCCCTTGGTATCCCCCTCAATCCGAATGTGGCCCCTGCTTATGCTGGGATTTGAATTCCCTCCGCCCAGCCCATATACACCCATACTGTGTAACGTGCTGCTTCTGAACTGGGAACATGCTTGTTGTCAGTGCAGTGTGGGTTCGGTGCTAAACTGCTTAACTACGTCCGCCTCAGGGACCGCTCTTTAATGCCTTTTGCGGTGATAGATGAATGGGTAATCAGTGGTTTGGTTGCCTGTAGGAGGCGCGGTGGTTGAGCCCGATGATCCACGTGTCTTTAACATGGTTGAAGTTACACAATTGTTTTTTGAACGTGAAACAAGCAAGGTATGGGGGCATCACGTGCCAGAGACGACTGGTTTTGTATGTGACGTCAGGGGTTTTAACAAAGGGTGACGTCGTAGACCTTGTTTTAGCTCCGAGCCAGCTGTTACCGAGGAGTGACGACGGCAGGGGTGACATCTGCTTTCAACTTTACCTGAATGAGGTAGTTGTAGCCTGCAACTTGTTTTCCGTGTTACGCAGCCCCGTTTCATATTAATATGAGAGTTTACCATCGTCTATTTTGTTCGAATAGGAAAGCAAGTAAGCAGTTGTGTTTGGTGAGGCCACGTACTGTTTTACGAGTGTCATTAGCTCAACATTCCTCACTTTGTCCTCATTAGTGTTACACGTGTGTTATCGATTTAAGTGTTCGTACATTTAACATAAAGACGCTGAGATACCGTCCACCGATTTTCGTTATTTTTGGCTTCCGGTACAAATGTATAAGTGTCTGGCTCCACGGAGGAGGGTTTTTGTGACTGTTGCTTACCATTTAGCCCCTCACGAAGGTCCGTTACCGTGACCACAACAGCCCACCAGTCGACCCTGTACCGTTACCACCCGCACACTATTTCTCCAAGCACCATTTTGATATTATTTTCCATGTGACTTCTTTCTATGAAACTTTCTAGCCGACAGCGAGATCCACCGGATTGCTATGTTTGCTGCAAATTCCACCCTCCCACCCACCCATCCATCCATCCATCCATCCATCCATCCATCCATCCATCGATCCATCCGTCCGTCCGTCCATCCATCCATCCATCCAACCAACCAACCAGAACCAACCAGCCCTCTTTTACTCTTCTGTTTAACTGACCTGGCATTATGCAAGGATACAAGTTACAATGGTTGCTGTCTGTATATTCCTCCGCTACCCCGCTACTTTTTCTTCAGTCCAAATGTTACTGCGTTTTCAAACAGCCTCACTTTGTAGTCTCTTGCAGTGAGACGTGAATATTTATACTTATTCAGAGCAACAAATAAAACCACGAAGTTACTGTATGTATAAATTTCAGGTTTTTAGATAGGGAGCGGAAAGTAAGGGATTCGTAGTTGGTTGGTGACATACAGTAGTAAATACGCTCTGCATTTTAAGTAAAGCCCGGACGAGCAGCAGTTGCTTCACCTGCTGCAGGAAGTAAACATTTAAAGATGCAAAAATTGTGTTCTGCAATAAATAGCCATTGCTTGAAATCCACAGGCTTTTTAATGTGTGTCCAGCATATAATTCGATGTGTTAGTTCTTTGAATCACTCTGTCAGTTAACTTGGCATCACGGCTGTCCTGAATTTTATGGTACTCTGGCTTGCAGTTACAGAATCTCGTTGACTGCACCACAGTCTCGATTTGAATATCATAGAGGAGTTGTATTTAGTTTAATTTGGTTCATTATCATGTTTTATGTCCAGTTTATACTTTCGTCAATCATTTTTAAGCCTGTTTCACAATGAAACAGGCTTCATTACTGTCCCGCCCACGTCTTCATGTCGTGGTGTTTAGTGAGCAGGGCGACATTCTCAACTTCTTTTAGAAGGTAGATTTGTGTCTCGGGTTTCGGCAGCAGTAGTAAGATCTTGTGTTTACTTGTTGCGTTACCTCATGTGTAGGATTAACTCTTGAGACTGGTAGGAAATCAGTTTGCCGTTGCTGGTGACTATACCTAGCTAGAGCTGGGTGGGTCACCTTAAGTTGCATAGCTGCAGTAGCTGATGCTTTGCCAAAAGTGAAAGGTTACTCTTTCCCCTTCGTGTGCCGGGATATCGCAGTCGGTATAGCCACTCTCTAGGGGCCACTCTCTGGACGGTCCGGGTATCGAATCCCAGTGGGGGCGAGATTTTCCGCCCGCGTCCAGACCGGCCCTGAGGTTGACTCATCCTTGTGTACAGCGGGTACCAGGTCTCGTTCCCGGTCGTAGAGCGGCCGGGGCGTGGCGTTGACCACCCACTCCCATCAAGCGCCGGGGTTAAAGAAAGAGTAGAGCTGTACTTTTACTCCCCCTCTGGTCCTTCATGGGCTATTCTAGGGTGAACTTTACCATTACCCTTTTGCCTTCGCGACTTTCGTCGTTTCCGGTTCAATAGTGACTTGATAATTTCGGTTCAATAGTGACTTGATAATATCGGTTCAATAGTGACTTGATAATTTCGGTTCAATAGTGACTTGATAATTTCGGTTCAATAGTGACTTGATAATTTCGGTTCAAAAATACTGCTTTGTTTGTCCTGCTGCCCTTTATGAGGGTGAGTTCTGGAGTTGGTAGCTGGGCAGGCGGAGTGGCGTTACAGTCCCAGATCTTTGGAACAACTTAATAAAATGACTTCTTCTTTCCTGTTGCTCGAATTGTGATGTCGAGTTTCGAATGGAGGTGACAGCCAAGTCCAATTGCAATACATATAAACGGCATATTCAAATGCACTGGTAATTACATCTGTAGGTGGCCATTTATAATATACTAACGATATTCTGGGACCACATTTAGAAAATCCACTGCCATTTTAGGGCTGCGTAGATCAGAAAGAAACGACTGGCTCTTAAGACGTAAGTTTTTGAACCCGTTTCGTTCATAATGCGTATCAGGAAAGGCATTTGAGACACAGTCATGCCCGTTAACAATGTAAGTGTATTCTATCATATTGTACGCGTGCTAATATCCATGTGGGGCTCGGTCTGAAGTGTAACTTCTTCTTTTCTATGTTTCGGCCAAGCAATAGCTTGGTCTTTAGTCCTGTTCTGTCTAGAAGCCGCGATGTTCGAAACGTTATGCTTGAGAAGAACGTCGAGACTAGGTGATAGTTCGAGAGTTCGGGATGTCACAGCGGAACTGATAAAGACTGAAGCATTTGCGGCGACATATCTTAGCAGAGTCAATTTTTTGAACACCATAAGGTCGGAAACTTTTATTATAATTGTAATAAATTAATAATAAATAGATGGTATTTGTGTACACCATGAAGGCAGGGATGGGGAATAGAGGTATAGCTCCGTTCATTCTTAACCTTGGTACTGGATGTAAGTTAATGTTCAGCCACACGCCCCGATCGCTTTGCCGTTGAGGAAAGAACGGCTGATGCATTGCGTAGGAGGTTGGTTGGACCCCTAGTGCCAGTATGGACGTGTTGCACAAAAGAGAAGTCTCTTATCGTGTCACATCGTGTCGTTTGTTGCTTGTCCTTTCCAAAATCGATCCACAGTTCCTCAGTCGTCGGGTTCTTACGCACTGAGCTGTCCCGGCTTCAGATTCCGGTAAGTGAAATTGTGATTTAACCTGTGGAGATGGGGAGCGGGAATGGTTCTGTTTTTATAGTGACTGGGCTGTGGGCTGGAAGACCGTGGGATCGTTCGATTCCTGGCAGCGGCAAGAGGTTTATAGCGTCTCCAAAACGTCGAGACCAGCTGTGTGACCTACCGAGCCTCCTGTTCGTTGGGTGGGTACCCCAGGCTCTTTTCCCCGGGATGTAGTGGCCGGGACCTAAGGCTAACGACTTATTGCTTCTAGTAACGAGGTTAAGTATGAGTGGAACTGTGCGGCCACTCCTACATATGCCTTCGAGGTGCGCTCATGGACAACTTTGCCTTTACTTACTTACTGAGGTGTATGACCACTCATTGTAATGTCGATAAAAATAAAAATTTGCGATGAGACGTAGTAAAGCTGTGAAATTACGTTATGCCTTTCACTCGTAGTAGGCAATATGTTGTAAAATACTCGAAGATTACCACAGCAATGCAGTTTTAAACAGTAATATCTAGTAGCCTGTTAAGCCGCATTCTAGTGAGTTTGTTGACTGCTGCATATCGAACAGTTCAGAATGGTTCCTAACATACGTCTGTCCATCCTTCCACTCGAGAGAAAAAAAAAGAAGAGTCTACTGCGGTCAGACTGCTTTCGGAAGAGGTGTTATCCTTGCAATGTAGTGCTGTACTGGAGTTCCACTCTGACGCAGAGTTCAGTGAGATTTACAATACATACAGTATACTGTATATTATATATACTCATGTATATCAATTTTTTTTTACATAAATGTCAGTCAACAGCCAACTGTTTTATCCTTTGTTTATTAGGAGGTCGAGTGACCAGTTTCGGCCTATGCCAAGGCTATCTTCAGGCTTCTTTTGTACAAAAACATGAAAGAGGGAAGGCCTTCTCTTTACAATATGTTACAAATATATACAGATTTGTATATGTATTACAAAATAAACGTCAAAATACTCATATGTAGTTTTCCTTTAGTGTGTGTTCGAACAGCGTAAAATCTTAACGCAGAATATTTTTTTTTTCCCCCGTGTATGTGTACGTTTCGACTTCTTACGACTCTGAGTAATACCAACTTCTAACAGCGAATGGTCGAGTGTGAATTTAATGTTGTTACTATGAGGGGAAGAATTCGTCGTAGCCTTAAGTAGTCATTTATGATTTACATGAATTCAGCCCTAGTGTGCTTGTTCTTTAAAATGTAGAACGACGCGTTCAAAATTTTCTCATTTTAGACTGTTTTTGCTTGGAAGTAGAAGTTTTACGCCGTTAAAAAGAAAACACGGAAGGTTAGTATTTAGGAACTGAAAATCTGGGCGAAAAAACGGAGCGAACACGCCAGAAATGTTACTCTGGTTTTACGTCACCCAACTTCTGTATCTTTATTTAAGCTGGTACTGAGAATAAGGATCGTATGTTCGAACCCCACTCGATGTATGGATGTGTGAGTGTGTCTACAGCTTTTGCGTTTGTGTTGTCCTTGCCTGTGGGCGATCTTTCATCCAAATATCCTTCTAAACGTTTCATAACAAGGTTCAGAAATCCAGAAATTGAGAGATCCTGTTCTGCATTGGTTGCAGCGTCGTAGCTATTGGTAGATAATAAGTGATACGAGATCATTATTGATGTGTTTATGTTTCGATGATTTAAGTGGACCATTCATTCATGTAGCTTCTTAAAGACGTGATAATGCTGTTTTCAAATTTACACTTTTTATTTTCAAAACTGTATTTATAACACATAATAATGCTTAATTTTCATTACTGTGTATGGTAACATTTCTTCCTGCGTGCAAATAAGTTTGTGCGTGGAGGTGTGTGTGTGTGTGTGTGTGTGTGTGTGTGTGTGTGTGTGTGTGTGAGTGTGTGTGTTTGTGTGTGTGTGTGTGTGTGTGTGTGTGTGTGTGTGTGTGTGTGTGTCCTCCCCCCTCGTGTGACGAAGCTCCGTATGTCACACTTGTACTGTGAGCAATGCACAGCTGAACTTGCAACTCGGTCTCCTGTCCCATTCACCTAACTGTAGCTTTGCCAGAGGGTGTTCGTGTGTAAATGTGTGTGCTTTAGTTCCAGTCAGTATTGTACCTACCCCTCTCTCCCTCTTTATGTATAATACTGTCATTCAGCAGCAGATGACTGCCATGTTCGTATACGCCTCTTTAACGGTTTTAATCTTTTCAGGGCCCCCGGACTCTATGTAAGCTACCTGTAAGGGATATATGTATTGTTCTTCTACATTTGAACGTACATGGAACTACTAACGAATACCGATTTTTTCCCCTTATAATCCTTTGTTTCTAAAGATCATGGTCACGTCTTTTCTTCATATTGTATTTGATATATAACGTCCAACGGTGTTTAGCTCTTAACAGCGCCTATAGGTACATCGTATGGAATATTATTGGGGATTATTTACTTATTTATAAAATTGAAGACGTGTGATGTGCTTAACATAATTTGGAGTTTGAGAATTTTAACTAGGCCTCCATTTTTTCAAAATTTTAAAGGAATTGTGAATGTCTAAAGAATAACTGCTTGACCGTTTAAAGCCCGGTACCACTTTATATGACACTAAGAAACCGTATTTTGCCCACTCAGTGCATTTGTGTGTTCCGTTCTATTTGTGTTTGTGTCTGTGTGTTATTTAACGACGCTGCCAGTTTTTTTAGATTGTATAGCGTCGATGATAGATGAATGAATGAATGAGTGAATGAATGAATAAATAAATAAATAAATAAATAAATAAATAAATAAATGGAGTGCTGAGTATTCATAACACTTTATCCACCAAAAATTTGTTTCCCCTGACTCTGACAATAAATAGCGATTATTTCTGTGAGCAATATTAAGCAGTTGGGTCTTTGAGTGGACACGGACTTTGACCTCGGTTGGGGTATGAATTGCAGTCTTACATATAATTCGTGTAGAGCGTGTTAAAGCTTCAATAGGACATTTTGAAAATTCGAGTCCCTAGCTATGATTTCCACAGATAACCTTTCGATTTATCCATTTGTATACATTATAACGCGAGATGTGGTACTAGGAAATCACATTTTCACTGAACATTCACGCCATGAATTTGAATAGTTATTGATGAGCAGTTTGGTAGATTTTACCAACAAAGCACAACACTGCAACGCCGGCCGGAGCATCGATACCCCTTGACTGCTTCGCACCTTAATACGATTTCATTACGTTTTTGTGTCATGAATGTAAGGTGTTCGTAAGAGGCAGCTTGATAGATTTTATCGCCAAATTGACACTGCGGTGCTAACTCAAACATAGGTGCCGTTGACTGCCCCATAACTTCATGCGGTTTCACTGAGTATTCATGGCATGAATTTTGAGAGTTCTTAAGAGACAGCCTGATAGATTTTGTCGGCAAAGGACGACACTGCATTGCCAACCGAACCATAGGTGCGTGTTAACTGCTTCATAACGTAATACGGTTTCACTGATTATTCGTGCCATGATTTGAATGCTTAAGAGACAGCGTGAGAGATTTAATCGGGAAAATAGGACGCTTCAGTTTCGACCGAAGCATATTTTGTGACTGCTCCATAACAGAATGCAATTGCACTGAGTGTTCACGTCATGAGACTGGGAATTTTTTTAAAAGAGAGCTTAGTGGATTTCGTCTGCAAAGTACGACGCTGCAATGCCGACCGATGCATGTGTGCCTCTTGATTGCTTTATAGCTGAATACAAGTTCACTGAAGTTCATGCCATGAATTAAAGGTTCCTAAGAAACAGCTTGATAACTGAGGCATTGATAATTCTTGCATACTTCATAATAACTTAATACGGTGTCATTTAATGTTTACTCCGGAATCACTGCCAGCTGGCCTAAATATCAACAACTGTAAAAACAACCCGGCCGTGGCTCACTCACCAAGCATATAATAGGCAATTGTGATTATACATGTATTAACATCTTTGAAAAACTTCAAAGTGCTATGTATAAATGATTCACTTAAACAAACTAGGAATTTCTTGTTTGTTATTCAATTAATTTGTTATTAATCAACTACAGCAGTCCGAGTAAACTGAATAAACTGAGGCACAAGTCTGTTCGTAATGCATATAAACTCCCAGTGTTCAATCTCGTCAAAGGCTACCGACATGTAATCCTCATTATTTAGTATTTTATGCGTAATGACTGAAACATTGTGAAACAAATTCGAAAACGCACGAGTGAAATGTTTTCGAGACGTGGGCGATATATGTCTATATCCGTACTCTTAACACGGCCGTGACGTCACTCAGAGGCCATGCTCTGTCAAAGCGATGAAAATCTGTGTTACTGACAAAGCAAGGGTATTGTGTAGGGAGGATGCAGATGAACTCAATCTTCAACACGCATGCCGATCCTTATATCAAGGCATCGGACCCATTGTGGATCTGTGGCTTGAATGTACAAACTGAAACTAGGACCCTTGGCGTGTCGATCAGTCTTCGTTGCGATATGCCGCTATTTACGTTTATTGTACAATTCTCTGACATTGATTTCTAAGTTCTTATTTTAAAATAAATTCATATCTGTGTGAAATCTTCATACCTTCCGTATTCTAGAGCCTGATAACTGTAATGGTTTATTGCTAGTAACGCAAAAGATAATGAGATTAAATTAAAGGTACAATACACGGTAGTATTAGAGAGTAATTGAGATATGGCGAGATAAGAATGAGGGTTGTAAGTCTCTTTCAGCAAAGGCAATTGAAAATGCATTGCGTGTGATCAGGCTATAAGTTCAGGAACTTAATTTTTAAATAAAGAATCTGCATTCTTTTTTCCCCTATCTATCTTTTTCTTTCTTCCTTTGCTTCTTCTTCCATTTCGTCGTGGAGACAGTTTTTATTTACTGCCACGAATTAAAACTTTTTAATTAAGCGTCTGGCGGCAGTGGAAGTGGTACCTTGTCTTTCTCCCCGCCATCCACCTTACTCACAGCCACAGCCAGCGGTTAATGATTTTGAGCTTCACTGTCTTTTAGAATTAATGCTAATTAGACTTCAGCCTTTTTTTATTATTAGAAGAAAATTTCAATTTCCATCAGTTGATGAACTGCGTGAGGTTTTTACCCGTCTCTCCTCTATTGCCATCTTTCTTCAGAATTTTTCATCTTCACTTCATTGTTCTTTTATATGCTGAGGAATTTTTTAAAAGAAATGATGTGACATTGTGCAGATGAGGAGGTGCTGGTCACATGGTGTTTCAGAAATCATGAGTATAGCACTGCAACTACTTGTCTATGCTGCTCTGGCAACTAATGCACTGCATATTCTGTTTCTGCGAAATATAAGTAAATTTTTGGGGGCATTTAATGTGTGATCTGCAGAATGGCAAGGAAAAGACATGCTTGGGCGTCGGTCACTACACCCACCAAGTGGGAAAAATGGTCGTGGCGCTTATTCTGTGAATGTACCGCATGCAGTATATTTCTTGGGGTTTTGGCTGAATGTTATGTTTTATATTCTTGCGTAATTTTTGTCTGAAGGCAACTTTGTAATCAGTCGGCTACTGAACTGTTCCCTAGCGTTAGTGCTTCAAATATTTTATTTTAAATTTGCTGCTAAATCCACGGACCTAGTACTGCTGTCATGGCTTAAGTCTGAAGTTTAATTCTTCGCCGTTGTTAAAACTTTAAATTGCATGCAAAAAGCTCGTGTTTGTGACGTGCATTGAGTTGCTCATTTAGGCCGTCTGTATCTGTGTCAGGTCCCGAATATTCTCTGACTATTTAATTTCCAGACGCCTTATTTGTATTAATTGATTTGTGGTTCGCTTAAGGACTACTTTTAAATTGCACACGTACCTTCGAATTTTAGGATGGTTATGAACTGTAAGTTGGGCAAAATGTGAAGGGAAGCGATCGTGGCCTGATTTAAGGTTCTGTCTGAGTATTTTCTAGAAAGACTAAAATGACGAAAAATCTCGTCGGGATAACCAGTGTTTGGGCTGTAATTGTTTTTAGTTCGTTAAATAACTAACCACAAACTGGCAAAATTGTTTAAAAAATCTATATATATATATATATATAGTGGGCCGGGATAGCGCAGTCGGTATAGCGACTCGCTACGGGTTGGACGGTCCGGGGATCGAATCCCATTGGGGGCGAGATTTTTCGCACCCGTCCAGATCGGCCCTGGGGCCCACCCAGCCTCCTGTACAATGGGTGTCGGGTCTTTCCTGGGGGTAAAGCGGCCGGGGCTTGGGGCTATCCCCCCAACCCCCTTCTCGCGCCGAGGCTAACGAAAGGGTAGAGCTATACCTGTACTTCCTCTTGGGTCTTAATAGTCTGTATAGGGTCCCCTTTACCTTTTACGTGTGTGTGTGTGTGTGTGCGTGTGCGTGTGCGTGTGCGTGTGCTGCTTCCTTAATGCGAGGGAGAGGCGGAGCGTTGTATTTAACGGCATTGTCAGTTGCTAAGATTGCGTAACGTGAGTGGTAAATGAGTGAAAAATACGACTATGGAGCATGGAACGATGTTTTGTAGAGTTGTGTGTTGGAAGTATTTGGACGTAATAACAAGGACTGTCAGAATTCGTTTCCCCCCCCTCCTCCTCCTCCTCCTCCTGAGGTTATGTATGTGCACGCGCTGACTCGACAGTTTATCTGTTTACACAAGACCGGCAATGTACTATAACATAACATTGAGGCGCGTTCGCGTAACCATTTCTGTCATGTAAAAGCAATAAGTATTACATATCGTGAGTCTGTGCCTGTGACCGTTGCTAACCATCCTGCAAAGCGTATGTGCCATGTTATATTGTCCTCTGTGGCCTGTCCGGTTCCACCATATTTTTCCACATTATCTTATAAACGGTGCAATTTTAGGAAAAACGTTACTGAACATGAAATGTGTGTTTTAATGTTGTCTACAAGGTTTTTTGAAACATTTCTTATTATTTGAAGAAATCAATGCGATATTATCATAAATGTACATAGGTGTTCATGTGAAATACCCGTTATTCTTGTCAGATTTTAATGAAACTTCTTGACAGATTTTAGAAAAATAGTCAGATGTCAGGTTTCATCAAAATCCCTCCAGTGGGAGCCGAGTTGTTCCGTGCGGACAGACAGACAGACAGAGATTTAGAGACAGGCGGACGGACGCACATGACGATGCTAATAGTCGCTTTTCGTAATTTTGCGAAAGCGCCTGAAAATCGGTACTAATATAACAAACACTGCGATACAGTACAGTTAACTAACAACTTAGAGGTAAAAGAAGCAAATTAATAATAATAATAATAATAATAATAATAATAATAATAATATGGTGCGAGCATTTTGTAACCATCCACATTATCTAAAAATTCTGTACACTTTTAAATTTTTTGCCAGTGTTTTTGTTTCATGCTACCTTGCAAAGCAATGACCCTATTGTTGTGTCTCTCTTTTATTAACCAGCCATGTGACTGTGTTATTTAACGATACCCTATTATGAATACGGCAGGTATCATCCGTGATGATAATGGTGATAAGGGGATTTATAAAGACGTATTTATTGTCATGGCTGTTCATACAAGCCTACACCTTTATAATACTGGCGAGATATGTACCGGAGGTATTGACAATGGAATATCGGGTTTGTTATGTTATGATGGCGTTTGTACAGTGCGACTTTTTTATGGGATAAGTTTTAAAGTTTGAATATTGTATAAACCAACGAGATTGTGTTGGTTCTTTGTAAAAATACATATATAACATTCTTCCGCATTGATAACACAGAGAAACGTTCCAGGATGACGTTGCACGTGACAAATATTGCAACAGCAATTTTGAGATGCAAGAAGTGACAGCCGTTTCAAACGTACACGCTGTGTCGTCGAACTGCTTGTTGTGTCAGTACTAGAAGTAAGCATAAATGAATGAATTTGGTACTTTCCATGTCGGTATGACTCAGTACGAAATAGTACAAGTAATCTTATGTAGAGAAGATGGTACCTGTTTAAAGCTTTCGAACTGTTTCTCAAGTGGAGAGATGTACGTCAGTGGTCAAGGGAATGGGTGTTCGCTAATCAATAGTATGTACGGGGGGGGGGGGGGTCTGTCGGTATTGCGTTTTAATTAATGTGTTTCGTTTTGACACGTAACACTGAATGTTCTGAGCATAAATAATGCTTTGAGACAGGTGTGAATCAAGCATAACATTTTCATGTTTGCACAAAGTTTGTAGAATAAGTGCCCACAGGAGACTCGCGTCTGTCTGGAGTGTCTGCGTTGGAAGTTCTACTTCAGTTATGGGCGTTGTTATTTAGAATTTTGTATTAGGATTCATGCAGAATAAATGTAGGCCTATATAATGAAGTCCATTCTGAAGGTGGAGGCAACGTGTTCCTTTGACTTCGCGGTCGATTTTTCGTATGCCGTTTAAAGCAACATTTAAATATTCATCTAATGGAGCAACTGGGGAAACCCAGTGTGAAGAGAGAACACAGTTTTTTGTAATGTTCTCTGTTTTTTTTTTAGTGGTGGAGGGCCCCGCAGCAGGCGCTACGGACGCACCGCAGCCTTGAGGCTTCTTGTGCAATCCTGTGATGAATATGGTGGTGATGATTATTTTTTGTCCTTTTCCTAGTAATTGAGCACCGGTGGAATGAAATTGACAGGGGAAAACCGAATTACTCGGGGAAAAACCTGTCCTAGGGCCACTTTGTCCACCACAAATCCCACATGGACTGACCCGGCATCGAACCCGGGTCTCCGCGATGGGAGGCCGGCGGCTAACCGCCTGAGCCATGGCACGGTCCAATTTTCCTGTTTATACATAATGTTTTGCGATTTTTATGGGCTACAGAGAGGCTGATTACAGTTCACGCAGTCTGTTCATGTGGATTGTTGTTTTTTACTCCCCGTTGGGCTGTTGAGACATAAAAGGTAAAGGGATCCCTATATAGGCCTAAGGTCCAAGGGGGAGTAGAGGTATAGCCCTACCCTTTCTTCAGCCTCGGCGCTAGAAGTGGGTAGGGTGGCTAGCTCCACGCCTCGGCCGCTTTACCCCCGGGAAAGACTCGGTACCCATTGTACAGGAGGCTGGGTGGGCCCCAGGGACGGTCTGGACGGGTGCGGAAAATCTTGCCCCTACCAGGATTCGATCCCCGAACCGTCCAGCCTGTAGCGAGTCGCTATACCGACTGTGCTCTCCCGGTCCTGTTTAGACGTAAGGGATGTACAAACTATAGGAAGCGCGATACTGGCAAGAAATTTATGTGAATCATAAGAAATGATATAAAGACCTGCTGCACAGCTGAAGGAATTCGTATGATTGACAAGTGAATTTGAGAGATTTAGTGGAAAGCTCTAAATAGCAGATGGGGGGGGGGGGGTCTGCCTTGTACGGTGCGTTACTTTTGTTTTGCCTGTTTGCTGATCTGTTGTTTCGCGCTCCAGTTTTAGTATTTCGTTGAATCACTGTATCTGTGCAGGCGTTCCTTCATTCAAATGAACGTTGAAGTTTGGTGGGTTACCTGTATTAACCTTTTAAAGCCTAGCGGTAACTTTACGTACCACCAGGTTTAACATTAAAAAAATTCTACGTGGTGCCCACATTGCGTTTATGTGTTCTGTACGGATCTCAGAACAAACAGCAACTTTTGCCTTATAAAACATTAAGAGATTGGTTTTTATAACCGAAGTGGAGAGTGTTTACAGCGCGATACGCACCGAGTCCTTATATAAAACAGACACGCTTCGTCTTTAAATGGTTAATGGTGTCAGCACTTTAGGAAAATTTACACTACCTATGGTTTTGGTTTCGATTTGAGGCTTCAGAAATGTGCTTATTTACTGGAGTTTCTTGCACAAATGAATCAAAATCCCCGTCTGTATTATCAGCCACGTAAACTACTTAAGTTGATGGAGCAGAGTCCTCAAGAAGGTCGTAGCCTCTTGGCTTGTCCAGGAATTCCCCACTTTATATGCAACCGAGTGCATCATAATTTGTGAATTACATGCACGTAATGTTTAGTTACCTTATCTTGTTTAGTTGAACGCGACGACATTAGGGTTACGGAATAAACGGCACGGCTTTACTTTGTATGCAGTGATATAGGAAGTCAAAACCGTAATGAAATATCCATATTTTTATTTTTTAAAATTTTTGTTCTGTAGAATGAGTTTTTTTTGCAGTGCCTTCTTTATATGCTGTTAACTTCGGTCTGTCGTATTTTTTGTACAGACCCAATCATAACACCGGAAACATGCTGCACGTGACAGTTGCGTTTCGTTTATGGTCAAATGGCTTGAGAAAGGAATAACGCAAAATTGATAAACGCCGCCTTGCATATACTAATTGTAGGGCGATTAGAATAGTGTTTCTAGAATGGGTGAGGAAAGATTGGAACGATTAAAATTACAGGTGTAAGTTAAGACCGAGCTGTACGAGAAATACGCGCTGTATTAGAGTGATTGGGACTAAATATTAATCCCCGTTACCTAAAAAGTCTGAAGTTTATCGGAACTCTGTATGACTCTTCGGGGTATCAAAAACCGCTTTCACCATATTTAAGTTAACTAACAATGACCATTTATAAACTTGGAATTACTTTTTTCAACAATTGCGTCCCCCCCCCCCCCCCCCACGTTCCCCACCATCGCCCGCCACACAGCTAAATTTCTCATCCCTGTTTTTGCCGTGTGTGTAATATAGGCTATGTAAATGACCGCTATGTATGTGCGTGCCTTGGTTTATATATTTGCCGACAATAGTTTTCAGTACAGGAAACTGATGACGGGTTGTCCAGCTTTGTTTTACGCGGAGGGGGAAACCGTTGTGGCTGTATAGTAGCGTATACTCTGCTCTGCTACTGTGTATGTGAAAACCGCAAATGGCCCGTCCCAGGTTTTATGTAGATCCCCTATTATTGACTCGGGATTTGCACGACGTGCGGAGAGCAGTGGCGTCCTGTTTGCAGTTCGCCTGATCAGTACTTTGAATGCTGTCTCCCCAAAGAATTCCCCATTTAAAGATTATTGCAACCTTTTAAAAAGAATTTTGATACTTCTTTCAGTGCTTCACGTGAGACTAGTAAGAAGTGTAAATTCTTATTATACTACTTAATTATGCATAAAGGCGAAAAAAAAATTCTCTCCATACTTAAACAAGACCGTATTATGAAGGCGCATGGGGGACTGGAGGTATATCGCCAAGTCTTCTTTGCTATGGTACTGGATAGAATTGGGACGTTAGATTCATGCCGGTCCAATTTACCCCAGGAGAAAGAGGTCCTCGTATCCGCTGAAGGGAAAGCTGGATGAGCCCCTAGAGCCAGTCCGGAGACACTGGGTAAAAGAAAAGTCTCTCGCCTCTGCACGATTCCTCTTTCGTCCGTCCCGTTGCCTAGTCACTGTACCGACCTTCTATGCGTAATGTAAACCGGATTCCCACTACACTAACATCTCTTTGTATAAATTAAACATTTCTCACTATTTTGACATGTGAACAGCAGGCCTATTTCGTACAACATTTGTATAGTTTTGTTTACTTTCATACGAAATTTCACACGCCTAACTCCAGTGGTTTATTAGTAACAGTAGGCCCTAGGCCTGAAGATTTAGGTGCATGTTATTTGTTTACGTCCGAAAAATACCGAAAATAATTTAATACCTTTTGTTTGTTTGTCACCGCACAACATTTCTGAATTGCTGAATTACGTCGTAATAGGTCGGTCTCAGGGGCCTGTGAGAAGTTCCCACGTTTCCCATGTTGGTTATATTGTCGGTACGTTATATACAACTAGAGCTACAAAATTTGAGTCCCTTACAGCGGTGAAGAATCATGCTTTACTAGATCTTGGTGTAGTATATTGTCCCTAAACGTTGGTACTACCATCCTACCTACCTACCTACCTACCTACCTACCTACCTACATACATACCTACCTACCTACCTACCTACTTAACGGAGTAGCGAGTGCCATAACTTAGAAGACCGCAAGCCAAGTTTTTTGACGAGTGAGGAAGTGTACGCACAGCGTGACGGTTGGGACGTGTTTGACCCTGTTTGTTTAATTGGCCTCGAGTTACAGAAATATTCGATCGCGCAGACATTGCATGTTTCGTGTGAACCGTGTAAATCACTTCTGTGTTTCAGAAGGCTCTGCCTGTATAGTTGTTCCAGACCATTTGTTCGTTCGCCTTTTTCCACGAAAACAGCAGTTGTATTGGCTGACTCAAGCAACATACTTCTGCAGTCTGTGGGCTGTACAGTTTTCAGGCTTCACGGTCATAACCATCTCCACCCTGACATGCACTGTTCGCGTTGTTTAGACCGAGTAATCAGTTCACAGTAATCAAATGAGTTGTCACTCATTCTGATCGTATTTGACGTCATGTGTACTGTACTAGTTAGCTTGGAACTAAAACACACCTCAAATGTACAATGGCATTATTTTAATTCCCTAACAGCAAAGCAGTCTGATTTCTATTTGGTAGCTTGCGTCCATTTTTCCCAGCTTGAACGTACGATGACAAGCTTTTTAATACAAAATTCACATCTGAAAATGGAGTTATGTATTATTCGAAGTGGCCTCATAATTTAAACCTCACGCTTATAGACGTCGATTTTTCACTGGTGTGGTTTTTAAATAAGTAGGGTGGTTCTTGGCTAAGTTACACGTGATAAATATCTTACATGTGGCTTAGTGAAACAAACGCAACTTTGTATTTCTTCTGTTAAATTTATCCGACTGCATCATGTCTGCTTTTCTGCTTGCCATAGGTACTACTCGTAGTTAAACCTGTAATTGTTTGTTGGTTACAACATGTTCAAACGTATAGTTTCGTTTTGACATTACTGCTTTCAGCGTTGTGACGCAGTGTAGCGTGGTAGATACGTGGCACCGTTTCTGATGAGCGTGACGTCTCCCGATTAGCAGTAGATTCTGACGCCCTGACAGACCGTAATCCTCATATTCACATGCCTTGAAAACCTCACTTCTCAGATTTGTGCAGGTTTATATTTTGTGAAGATTACTGCCGTCTGAGATGTGACTCCGTTTAGTCTGGTTATACCTACCAGACTGAAAGATGGCACATATCAGACGGTAGTCATTTTCATAATCACCGCCTTTAGACTGCCAAATGCTACAAGTATGCTTGTGTGAATATATATGCGGCTGTTCTTGGAAACTTGTAGGCGGCAGTTCCACCTGTTGTGCTCGGTAATACTAATTGGCATTAACCCTTTAAAGACGAAGCGCATCTGTTTTATGTAAGGATTCAGTGCGTACCGCACTGTAAACACTCCCCACTTCGGTTATAAAAACCAGTCTCTTAATGTTTTATAAGGCAAAAGTTGCTGTTTGTTCTGAGATCCGTACAAAACACATAAACGCAATGTGGGCACCACGTAGAATTTTTTAATGTTAAACCTGGCCGTATGTAAAGTTACCGCTAGGCTTTAAAAGGTTAAGTACACGAGTGGAATGCTGCAGTCCGTATCACACTGCATGCGGCATCCACCTGCGTTGGGTGCATGCACCGTGGCATTTTGAACGCTACCGGCTGATCCGATTCCGACTGCGTGTTTCTCTCCAAAAAGAATTCATTTTGGAGTGTAGGTCTATGTTCATTTTTTCAAGCTTGGAAATTTTTTGCTGTACTTGTCATGGTTGCCGTGATTATTGCACGTTCCATGATAAGTGTATTTCTTATTGGTTACCATGGTAGCGGCATTCCGACAGCCCATTAGTGTATTTCCCATCACACAAGTTCATACGTACAATACGTTCTTCTTCGTGACTGTAAAGGTAAAGCAATCCGTGTGTACACCACGTAGGTGTACAGGAGAATGGAAATATAGTTCCACTCATTCTCAGCTTCGGCGCTGGATGGGGCGTAAGTGGTCTGCTTCATATCCCGGCTGCTTTACCCCCTGGGAAAGAAAGAACCTACGGTACCCGTAGAATAGGGGGTTGGGTAGACGCCATAGCCGGTTGGACGCCCTGGAGCCAAAACAAATGTCTTGCCGCTGCCGGGAGTAGAATCTCAAGTAACATAACGCTAATTTCGAATTTAATCAAAATCCTTGTGTTAGTTAACTGAATTGAAACATGCAGACCCACAGGTATGACCATCGCTGTATGGATCCATTTCATGCACATGTGCAAAAACACATAACAATCAATTGAGAATCTTATGCGAAAGTCTAATGGTATGGGGCACAACATTTCCCGCTATTGTTATGAAATAAATAAATAAATAAATAAACTATTTGAACTGGGGGTTTCTAGACACGTTCAGTACTTGGCGAAAAGCGGGTGTAGGCTTCTTCCTACCTGTCTGTCCTCATGCAACAATTCAGCTGTCCCTAGACGGATGTTCGTGAAATTTGATATTGGAAATTTTTACTAATATCTGTCCGCCAAATTCAAGTTTCATTCAGACTGGATCAAAATAACTGGCACTTTACATCAAGACGTGTGTGATATCTCGCCGTATACGAGATGAGTGCAGGAAACACAGTTGACGATTTAAATGTAACACAGCGTTACATAGGTGCTATTTTATGCTACTTAATTGGGGCAAAAATGCAATTATAGTCGTAAAAGTGCTGATTTTCTACTTGATTACCACCTGAGTAGATTCCGGAATGCAGGATCCGAAAGCTCTTCACTGATGCGTTTACGTATATTTTCTATCTTGTTTTTCACTGATTTGGAGTCAATTTTGTTACAACATCCATTTGCATTTTGTACTTTAAAGCAGTAAGAAAGGCATATTTAGTGAGACATGAAAGAAGGCCAGTGCTGAATATGGCATGTTTACTTACAGTGGCATGCTACTTTCACATCATGAAAGCAAATTGCACCGTAATTGCTTATTTTCACTGCATATATCACAGTTTTCTTAATGTTTACTGTTAATTACCTGCGTCTGTTGACATTGTCTGTTACGAGGTGTTTGCTGTGAAAGTGATAAACTGTAGCTGGTTTAGCGAAGTGAATTAGTGTTTTAATTCGATCACAGTTATCATTAACTGAAACGTGACAACTTTGTTTGAGTCAGATATCCCTTTGGTGTCACCTTGGGCGTTCTGTGTCCCTTCGTGTGAAGTCAGCACACCAGTAAGCCCTATTCTGACACGATCCTAGTACAGAAATTCGTCTGTACGGATTACAGTTGTGGCCTTAACGGGTAGATGGAAGATGGTTTTGAAACATATCTAGACACACAGGAACACTGCGCTACTGTATCGGATCACTATATACTGAAATAAAGTCAAGTAGTTTTTGCTGTGTATCATGTAGGAGTTAATGTAGGTACGCCATTTTTAACAATTTTATTTCCTGTGGCGCTACAGCCCAAACCGGGCTTAGGCCGCCTCGTTTGAGGTTCCGAGATCACACACACACACACACACACACACACACACACACACACACACACACAATTATACACATACCCGGTAGGACTCTTTGAACGAGTGATCAGCTCGACGCAGAGGCCGCTACCTACACAACACACAACAAACAGAAGAGAAGAACATCCATGTTCTCAGCGGTATTCGAACCCGCTGTCCCAGCAATCAAGCGGCTGCAGACCTAAGCCTTAGACCACACGGCCACCGGGATTGGCATTCGTTAATATTACCTCCACGAATTTGAGAAATTATAAACATTACGCAGACCAGTGAATGACAGTGGTGTGTCCCTAACTGCGACACTAATAACAGATGTATGTTGCAGGCTGTGTACTTACCGTGCATTTGTTCAGCTTGAGAGTATCTTATGTCAGTTTAATAAAACCTGAAAACCTACTGATACTAAATTTTTAAAGTTTCTTGTGCGAACCTGTTCTGACGGAGATGACTGACATTTGAATATAATGATTTGTGTTGCAATCAGTATGTTTTTGGAATAAGATACATCATAATTTTCTCAATTTTTGGCAATGTCCAGCATCCACTCAAAACTTGTCTGTTTGGTGTTGGAATTAGCATGTCCTGTTTCAGAGTTTGTATGATGGGGCTTAGTAATTCCGACATTCTGACGAGTTTATTTTCGTCCTTTTTATTTTCTGATTCAGCTGCAGATATGTGGGGCACTCCTTTCTTCGAATGGTGCCTGCTGTGGACACTAACTTTATTCAAACGTGCAGCATAATATAAAGGTTTACAAATAAGAACACATACATACCAACCGTAGTGTCGGAATGTCCGTCATATGACATCAATTGCGCAAAATATTTGGGATGTCTTAACATTGTTGCTACCTTATGAAGAAAGCACTTTGGCGGTGAGAAGTGCAGTGTATCTAATTAGACGTTCGCACAGTGAAACTTTTCCAGTGTATTTCACTGACACTGTAGGCAGCAAGATTTAATAATATCCAGCTCGGGAGATGTGCAGAATAACACCTCTCATAGTTTTACATTTAAGCTCGGCTATAATAAACGTGTACATAACTGTACATATGATGCTGATGGCGGAGTGGAATGGGGTGGTACATAAAATATACACTCAGGTATTTCAGCTTGTGGCCACAGTTTTGTATAGAGTGAGGGGATCCAGAAGGGAGGGGGTGAGAAAAAATTACGAGCACATTCACTATAACAACACTACAAATACTAGATGACCACACAAACATGCCACAAATTCACACATTCCCTCACTTCCCACACCTTCCACTTCTGTTTCACCACCATCACCGTTTCATTTAAAACAATCCATAAATCCCTACCAAAATACTCGTCTACTGTGTGCTTTATCGTAGAGCCTACAGCATGCCTCAGCAGTTGGGTAACGGAAATTTTGGGCTGCTCTATTGTAGACAAACTGAAGCTTCAGGAACGGTGATAAGGGAATATGTGTGGAATAAGTAGCTTTTAAAGCTAATCCATTTTGTCACATCGCAGTACAGTATTTGCACACGCATGACACTAAGTAGGCTACTGTCATTTCTGCCATGTGTGAGTGTGTAGCATGTTTTTTTTTTTTGCAACTAGTTTACTCGTGTGAACGAAAAGGCAGAGGCAGCCACTGTATTGTCTCCAGGAAGTCTGTGCGGTAGTAATAATAAATCTGTCAAACGTAAGTGAGGTATTGACACTTACGACAACTTTAAAGGACCGGAAATCTTAAAAAGGAACTGGTAGTGTGTTGTTTAAAAATGGTGTCTGTGATATGTAGTCATAAAATGCTCTTAATTTGGATCATTTTCCTTTCTTCAATTCAGAAAAACTCTGTTTAAGTAGCTGTAATGCAGTTTCGATGTTTCGGTTATTTTCGATACGATTCACCAAGTTGATCTCAGTGTCATTGGGGTATAAAATCTGACAAAAGTGGGGTATTTCCGCACCTCACGTATTCAGACTTATAGCCTCAAACGGAAACGTTTTGAATGCTGAGGGTGGTCAGTCGCCTTGTCTCTTAGAGGCGGACACGCACACACAAGTAATAGATGGGTTCGCCTAATAGTAGCCTGTACACATTAACATCAGTTCTAGTCTTCGCTGTTCTGGGATTTTACGCAGATCTGCGAACGTCTCGTTTACACCTCGACAGAAGCCTAAAATCGCGCATAGTTAGGCCGGTTAGTGCTGTATAGGGAAAGTTCGCTGTTCTGAGAACTGTGCAAAAACCAGAGTACAAAATGAACATGTCACCGTCCAGGAAACCCGGGTAAATAAATCGGTCTACTGTATACTTACGTTAACCCAAACCGGACGAGATGCGTCATACCCGTTACTCTGTTATACTGAGTCAGGAATGACCAAGCCTGCACTATACGAAAATCGGCTCACATTGTGAGCAGAGATGCTAGCGAGTAAGGTGTGTTGTGAGACCTTTGACCTTCGTAAGAAGGAAGAATATGAATCTCGAAGTCTTACATAGATCAGTAGTTACGTAAAAACCGTCGCATGTAATAAGGAGTTCGTGTTTAGTAATGATACGAGGTATAATTACAGTATTATATACGCAGGTTGTTCGAGGATAAACTTTGTAACATAATTCTAGTGACAGGTGGAGATCTTTTTGTAAAATAATTCTAGTGGAAGGTGGAGATCTTTTTGTAAAATAATTCTAGTGGAAGGTGGAGATCTTATCTGCCTTCTAACAGGTTTTAATTACGACAGTACAAGTTCCTCTGTGTGGTTTCTCTGTAGCCTGATGATGGCCTAATAACAAGCCGAAATTTGTAGCTGAGTGCATAAAACAAAACAGTTGGTCTGTGTCCACTTGTTAAACACAGCAAGGTGTGTCACATCAAGATTACCCTTTTCTGTTTTTGCTTTGTTCGTGCTGGTTTCGTAACTGGCCCTGCGCCGTCAAACCTGCATTTTAATAAATTGAGTTGATTTTAATTACTGCGGCACTGGGCAAGAAAGTGTGCTGTATCACAGAACAAATTATTTCATGCTGACTAAACTGAATGATGTCTAAAATATAACCAGAGGAATTGTATAGCCTAGCATTGTTAGTGTCAATTTGAAATAATATTGGTCCATTAGAGGTCAGCAATTTTTATAAATCAAAAGTAAAGATTCATCGGAAGTGGTTGTTGAATATGGGAGCGACACGTTGTCCCGAAACGTCGGTAAATGCCAATCAACGCAGCGTAACACCCCAGAAAAGCGAGGATCTAATTTACACCGCGGCGGAAGCTTGAAACCACGTATGTCACTTACTGTTGTCTTTACACATGCGGCCCGCGAACCAGCTCACGGAAAGGTTTGTGGCCCTTTGTCAGAGCTTTTTGGACGCTCCTGGCCCAGATAAAGGGCTATTCGTTTTATTCGTCCTCATCTTTAGCGCAACACCCGCTATCGGGCCTTGGCCTCTTGAGATGAATGACTCACAATCTCACATTGTCAAGTTTCTTAAATTAGCGTTAGTTAGGCCACTATTATGACCCATATACTGTACAAATACAGAGCCTACAAATGGGAATCGCTATTGAAGTGTGATATTTAAAGAAATTTTGTAAATTACACGAAGACTGGGTAGTATGCAAACTCCATTTCTCACTTCTAAACACTTGTTGCGAACGCACCCCACCCACCCTAACATTCACATGAAATGTTAGAAAATTGTCGCACAAAGGCCGTTTTTCTTCATTAAATATTTTCTCGGCGCGAGTATTGGGAGGGTAAAAGTTTTTTCCCCTTACTTAAATGCCCTTTGATTTCGCTTATAGCTGGAGCTGATCAGTTTGTTGGGGTGCTGCATAACCACTTTTAGCGTGCCACTGCGGAAGGTTTCAGAATCGCTGTTCTGAAGTATCACTTGCCACACGTTGGATACAACACCGGCGCTGAGCTGTGCACATTTGTGGTGACGGTTCCTGTGTCTAATGTATTTGCGTTTACTGTACGTACACACATACATCATTGATTCCTTGATAAGCATTAGCCAGCCAAATGTTTAGTTTACACTAGCAACGAGTGTGGACCGTGACCAGCTTGGTTTATTGATGTTACAACAACAATCAAAATATATGCCGCCCGCTTACAGAAATGATGGAAGAGTTTGCATTTCGCTTTCCCTCCTTCCCGATACGTCACTTCGTGTGTTCAAATGTAAATCGAATATAACAATACTTTACTTTGACTGGTATATATGTAATACAATTTCGTAGTGGGTTTTTGCTTTTGTCGTCTTTTTTATTGTTTCAGACTATTATTGACCTAACGTGAATGTGGTGAATTGAGAGGTTCGTATTAAAAAGAGTGTATGATTTCGCAAATATTAGCATTGATGCATTTCTAGACCGTCTTACAGTTCCATGCAAGAATAAACCAAATGTAATTTTTGTCGAAATTTAATAGTGATGATGATGACGACGACGATGATGATGATGATAATAATAATAGTAACAATTCTCACTCACATGTTACACTACTTAATCTCTTCAAATTCTGTGGTAAATATGCATACTGCACACTATTACATTAACAATTTTTCTTTTTGCTACAATCTGTTTAAGGATTTCATGTGATTCTTACAATAAACACCGATCATTTTCCTAAACAGCATTAACCACCACTCCTTAGACGTCTTTGCGAAGTACAAAGTGAACACCTCAAGTGGATACCACCTCATACTATCCATCAGTCTGTCCGTATGTCCGTCCGTTCGTCTGTGACCTGGCAGCAGTGACTGTACCGCCTGTCGGGTCTTTCATGAAATTCGGTATAGGAGTTCGTCAGGAAAAGTTGTCAAGCGCGCATGAGTTCTGCAATAATCGATCAGTGACAGCCATGCTTCTTCTCTTAAGGGTGTAAATGAATGTATACCCGTTACCTCCATACGTCTTGACTGATGTGTGGGAAATTCTGTCTTCACATAATGCCGTTGAGCACTTCAGATTTTCGTGAAAATCGGTGTAGTGGAAGGCGCACTTTACTTGGTATAAGCGATCTGCGCATGTGCTGTTGAGCATCTGTTAGTTTCGTGAAACCGTGTATGCAGGTAAGGCCGCAATTTTTCTTGGTGTAACTTAAGGTACGTTTATGCGCGAACTGTGAAACTATGATATTTTGAAACTAAAGAACGCCTTGTTACTCGTAGAATATGTGCACTATCTCACGGAGTACGCCATTTGCGGTCTTCTTACAATGGACACGGCCTTTGCTCTCTGTGAGGTGGGAACTGAATTTTTGGGCGTTCTTTACGAAGTTAAGAAGAAACACTTATCTGGAGACCATTTTCGTCTGTGTACGCATATCGATCTGCGACCTAGTATAAGGCGACTGAACCATTTGTACGATTTCATAAAATTTAGTGTAGGAGTTCTTGAAAAAAGTTGTCAAGCAAGAGTGATTTTCGTAAAAAAATCGGGCCATTGAAGGCCATACTGTACTTGAGGGCGTAACTGAACCTCTACCCTTGTTTTCCATATTTATTGACATATTTGAGTGAAATACGGCATATCTCCATGTAATATCATTATGGACTTGTGAGATTCGTTAACATCGTTTTTAATGAAAGCTGTACTTTCCATTAGGGCAGAAATGAAATTTTGCCCCTATTTTCTACATTTTTCGCTTAACTTCGATGTGTTTCGGTGTAGAAGATCTACACTTAGTTAGTTGTAGCCTATAGGGCATTTATGAGTTTCGAGGAAATCGACTGATTGAAAGTCGTACTTTACTTAAGGGAGTAAAGGAATTTCTGTCCGTACCTTCCACATTTATTGTAGGCCTACAGTTTGGGTACAGTTCGGTATAAGATCTGTACACATAATGATGCTGAACATTTCTGTTCCGTGAAAGCAAGTGACACACTGAAAATAAAGAACGGCTTGGTAAAGTCTGTGTGCTACGTCGCGGAGTACACCATTAGCAGTCTTGTTATGTTGCATAATCTATGTGAGTGTCAGTCTTTAAATGGTTAGTGTAGCCTAAGTTACTGTTCCAGATTCTGCATAAGCAATTACAGTATAACTCCAATTATCCGGATTAATTGGGACTGCTAGCAGCCCGGATATGCAGAATATCCGGATAATTGCATTTCTCTTTGAAAATAGGCTACATTGGCAGTTTAAAGTGCAAAAAGTGTCTACAAACGGCTATTTTTAGGCTACATATTTATTTATGTACAGGGATAACACCTTACAGTACTGTGCTCGATCCAATAACCTGCAATTTCAAGGGAAATTAGTTGTGTAGAATTCTCGACAAAGTTACCTGAAGGCCCAAGCTTATCCGGATAATTGGAATTCCGGATAACCAACGTCCGGATAATTGGAGTTATACTGTCCCGACTTGTTAACAGTTTTTCTTGAAGGCGCTGTGGCGTGTTCCAAGCACCGCTGCCCTTTAGTTGTTGGCGAAAGCTCGGAACCTTCAAACAGTTGTGCAGGTCTTCGGCACCATACCAGTGGCTGACAACTGTTGGTGTTATTGCTTCTTGTTCCATGTGCTATTGTTGTTTAATCTCATACTCAGATTTGATGTACTTTTGGATTTAGTTATCACGTTCCATTTCCCCATTTTCGGTACTAGGGACAGCTGTATTGCATGTCTGCATACTTCCTTTGGTGTTATCGTCTGTTGCAATAACAGGTCTGTTGTACTGTAGGCTATTTCTTGTCAGTTTCCAGTGTTTCGTACAAAGAAGTTTTGTACCTCTTGTCTTCTATTCTACTTTCTAGTGTATATTTGCATTATGGGGCTCAAATTCGTGTTAAATAATTTTCAGCAAGTTTCCCTGTTACGCCTTTCTGGCTATTCGGGTGTGTCATGCCGTATTATATATTCTGTTGCTACTGAAATATGACAGAAGTAAGATGTCGGATGGTTTCCTTACTAGAACCACATTTTTTGCATATGTTTCCTGTAACCAGTGGAACATTAAGTGTATGTTTCCTGTAATTTAATATATTGGTGAACTGATCTTGTGTGACAATCATAAAAGCCCCATTTCCCGAATTCATCTCTCCGTGTATACAGCATGCATTCGACAAAGCTTTGTTCAGTTCTGGTTTTCTTGAGTCAAGTGGATGTCGGCTATGAAGTGACCTTTGTTTGCCTACCAGTTTTGTCTTTTTCTGACCGTAATTTGAGTTCAGAAGGCAGTAGCCTTGACTTGCAAATAGTGTGTAGTTGCAGTCAGCATGAAGTTCTGAAATGTTGTCAGTTATTATTGTTATAGTGTGTAATATCTGGCAGTAAAAATTCTGTTATTAAAAACTGTTGTGTACTTGCCAGTCTTTTCTCTGTACTACTAACCGTGTCCTGGTGCACAACAAATGAGAGTAGATCCCGTTATAAGCTAATTCGGTGCCCATATTCGGTAATTTCTACCGAAAATCTGTGCTGTTATATTTTCTCCAAATCCTCCCATAAATCCACGATCAACCCTTCACTTTTTCTACGAAGGGATCGTCTAGCTGTATTTATTCGCACAAGGTTGCTATGTACATTTATTGACTAGACGTAGGGAATGACCCTCTTCCGCTTCAAACAGGGGTGTCCAAATTAAGTACATTACAAGTCAAAATGAAATTTAACGTAGGTAATCGACTCTGTGTGCGCGTGTGGGTGTGTGTGTGTGTGTGTGTGTGTGCGCGCGCGCGCGGACTTCGTTTGCGTTAGGTTTTTTCAGTCACATTGCATGTCGGCGTTTAAAGTAGATCTAGAAGTTTAAAGATTTTACTCAGCTCGTATTC
Organism: Coptotermes formosanus; assembly: GCA_013340265.1. Classification (NCBI taxonomy): domain Eukaryota; kingdom Metazoa; phylum Arthropoda; class Insecta; order Blattodea; family Rhinotermitidae; genus Coptotermes; species Coptotermes formosanus. The sequence goes on along the minus strand of BLKM01008356.1, from coordinate 3,292,185 downwards.
AAGAGTGGTAAAAACACAGAACATGTGATGGCTATGTGCTGGACCCGTGTGGGTGTGTGAAGGCTGAGGACCTCTTCTCCATTGTTCAGCTTCGAACAGTTCCCGCCCTCTGGATACTTATTTTGTAGTGCATGTCAAGCCTGGCAGGCTGGACGCTATGGTGACATGCCTAGTAAGTTATCGGATTGCCCGTCAGAGTAATTGACCCAGGAACATGCCGAATGTGAGTCATACTCATTGCCAAGTGTATGACTGTCCGTAGGGCCCACTGCTCTGTATCGACGTTTAAATGTGTTTCAGGTTTTAATTCGTCCTAGACTGGACATTCGTTATACAGATAGACCACGCGTGCCCCCCCCGGCCCCGCGGCCCACTTTTATCAACTGCCTACATTTAGCACACACGTAACAGGTATCTTTGTGCACTGCTGCTGATTCCTAAACGGCTGCTGTTGGAGATCCGTACACCATTAATGCCCCTCAGTGGCTTACAGTACCTGTAAACCTGACACGGTCTCCCCACTCCCGCCCATATCACAAGAGCTGCAGATTTTTTCCCCGAGGAAAAAAGAAACACAAGAATACACCGTCACGGTCTTGTTATTTATTGTCCTTGTGAGAATAACACTATTAACATTTTTTATTTCCAACTTAGGAAGGCCGCTAAAGGTGTAGTGTGGAGAATACAGAAAAGAGATCAGGATGGGGGGATATAATATAAAAGTCCCAGTGTGCCCACAGTATTTCGTATTGTAATTCAGAAACTTGTGTGCTTTATAGCAATAAAAACGTTCCGGCCGAGCTATCTTGCTCCAACTTGCAGCATGGGCGGTTCGATATACTCGTATATGCGGTGCATCATGGGGCTTTGCGACTCGCAACTTCGTACAGTCAGTTGGAATGTTGACCACTGAGATGCAGAACAACTTTCGCGGCAAAACCGGACATCCGTCGGCAGTTTTACACCACGTGCTATTATTGCCTGCATATACAGAGGAGATTATGTTGTTAACTAATATTTTTCGTGCTGTGAACGAGAATTTCACCTGGGAACACCAGGCTAAAAACAGACCCTCGCCTGGACAGGCCCTCATGGCCGTAGGATGTTGAGGCTCCCAGAATTTCTGGACTGTCGGCACATGAAGGTGGCAAAGTTGTCAACCATAGCACCGGCCGTCTTAACACCCCCAACCCCCCACCCCGCATCGGAGATGCAAACACCGGTATTTCTGTGTAAAACAACTGCTGAAATTGCTGAGGAACGGTATCTAATCTTATGTGAGCAATAAAAATTACTATGGATGTATAGCAAAGATTTTTTCCTTGGTGTGCTAGATGCCGTGAACAGTGTTTAATATCTGTAAATCCTTGACCTGTATATTTGCGTCTCGTAATGTGAGGTACATAAGGTGAAAATTTTGCGTCGGCGCCATGTCTTTATTTTCAGGGCACAGGAACGTTTAACGCACCAAAGGTCGGAAGGTACTAAATACTTTACAAGACGATCATTTACAGAAATGAAGTGTAAACCACTGGCACAATGACAGTGACACGCGGTGAATGCAAACAGGCATTACAAGAAAGGACACTGGGACTAATGCAGGGTGTTTATTGTATCTGACCCATATCGTTGGTCATTTCCTGCCGCTATTCCTGCCGTGAGTTGAGTTCCTTGCGTGTCATTTCAAGGTACGGCAGTTAATGTTGGGGTTTTACTCACCATACTATAGAAGGTTTTGGAAAATTTTAGTTAAATATATTGCCTTTTAGTAGCAGGTTGTTACTCATCATATTCAAAGAATGTGCTGAAAGTTGGCTACTTTGGCTTGTAGATATCCGTCAGTCTAATAAACGCGCTGTTTATCGCATGGCGAAGTTATGCTGGTGACATTGAAGACACCGCATCCTGAACGACTTTCTTCGTATTGGCTTCATTCTTCGGATTATTACCACACACTTCCTCATTTTGCATTCCACGTTCGTAAAAACTGCACGGGTTCAGATCTGTGGAACGTGGAGGTCACAATCCCATGCTTATTAATTTGTCACCTAGAATACGTTCTAAACTGCACCTAGAATTTGTTCTCATTGGTGTGAGCTGTTGCACTGTCCTGCTGAAGAAAAGGCGTAGTTTGTCTCGTAATTGGACAGATGTTCAAAGAACGTTGTCAGAATGTAATGTTAATGTGAATGTGGTATTACGAAAAGAGTTCAAGTAATAATAGTTGCACTTGTAACACACCACATGCCAACCTCAACGTCACGTAATGACACTTCGTGAATAAACATGGGATTTTTTGCAGACCATTACCTTATATTCTGAAATTTCACGTATCCACCGCGACGAGGCCAAGTTTCTTCGCCAAAGAGAATGGGTGCGGGGTGTAGTTTTGTAGCATACACGCCATGAAGATACCAGTTCACAAAATTCATGCTTCTCGATCTTGTAGCATGGTTTATGTGCCACCGTTCTCGTATACGGATGTAAATTCAGCAGTTCTGTTGCCTCCGATAACGAATGTTTCGGCAGGCCGGTACGGTGAATGGGCTTGATTTTGTGCGATTTGCGAGCCAACGGGAAGTGACCAACAAAAAAGGGGCAGATATAAAGATTCTCACGACAAGCAGTTGTCTTCTGTAGTATTATGGACACAGTACGAGGAGGCTCGGAATATATTTTGGCGGAACGGGAGTGTAACTATGCGCTTGCACACTACGCTGTCACCGAACACTGTTCCTGTTTCACAGACATAGGCCCACTTGAAGTCCATGTGATTTCATTCCCCAGTAGAGCAGGTAAAGTGGTTGATATTTTCCGGACAGAGCATGGAAATATTCTCCCGTCCCTCTTATGCAGCTCTCACTTCTCGTGGTGTGACCATAGTCTGCGTTAGTGCGTCAGAAGTCTCGCTGCAGGCAATTGGGTACGTAGTTTTGGTGACCGGATACGCCCCAATGACATGATATTCATACCACCTTTTATGGAAGCAGTCAATTGTTTCTGAACATGTGAAGGGGATATAGGCCTACACGTATCGATTCAGTCATACAGTTGACTAGTAATAAGGAACGAGAGGCTAAAACGAGTCCATTACATTAATAGTGTTTTAAAACAGTGGTCAGTGTTTGTTTTGCATTGAGTTGCGGATTTTCTTGATTAGCTGAGGAACTGTTTGTTTCTTAATGAGACTGGGCCGCATGGAATTCGATATGTAGCCGAAATAGCTCGGTCGGTATAGTGACCAGGTCTTGGTCTGGATGACCGAGGAATCGGGGTTCGACTTTTATTTCTTTAGGCCGTGTGTGGTCCCACACAATCTCTTTTTGAATGTGGACCGGTGGCTGTTCCCCAGGAGTGAAGCGACCGGGGTGTAGTGCTTGCCAGTCGCCTTTAGTACCGATGTTAACTGTGTGTGAAGATATGCTCAAATCCCCCAGATGCCTTTATATTGGGCTGCTTAACTGAACGCAGAGACAACGTTAGCTTTAGCTTATGTCATGCGACTTGATACATTTAGGTACCAACCAGTGTCCTCATGTAAAGCGCACGATTATGAAGAGTACATGTGGACAGTTTTAGGCGAATGTGAAGGCCACTAGGTCTATAAGTGCTATGATAGTATATGCCTCTCTCCTGCTTATTTGTGACATCCTTTGGTGAGGAGCCCCCATCCCGCTCTGATAGCACTCAATTCCTCTTGACCCTAAAGAGATGTCCACTACACAAAACGTAGGAACATTGCATAATTAGGAAGCTGCGAATGTGTGGGTCATATATTGGATATTTTAGTGGGTCCGTCATTTAGTGATATTCCGACAGACCGGCCTGTCTCCTGTGGTCGTAACGAGGATATCCTTATATACGCCTCGCCTAGGTGGCTGCGTCAGTGGACACTTTTTATCAAGGTTTCTCCATCCCTTGCAGTGATCACTTCTGATTCGACTCGTATACAGCTCAGTGATCCTAGGAGACTGATAAAGTTAACATACTGGTGAATGCCGCGATAGTACCCTGGGATATCCATTGTTCACAGTCATAGTAAGCCATTAATTTAATATCTATGTCTCTGTACTTCGGAGACAAAACATGGAATTCGGAGATGTGGTGTATCGACCTTCTCCGATTGGAAGAAACTAAAGCAGTGCTTTGGTCAGGCCGATCTGTATCGTACCTGAAGTGCTGAGGAGTATTGTTAATCGTCAGATGTTACAGCAGTCTCAGAGCTTAGATCGTGGTGTAATGGTTTTAGTAGTCATCCACGATTTTACAGTGGTTGCAGGCAAGTGCGACGTATATATGCCCTCCGGTCATGGTTCAAGGTTGCAGGCATTAGTGTCAATCGCAAAAGATGTTGCTGTTGCAACTCATTGCATCATGAAACACTTTATCTGCTAGCACTTTACTTTTAGATTATCAACACGTGTGCCAGCCCTGTGTTCTCTAAGTTCTTGTATGGGACACGAAACTGAGAAACATTCTGTTCTGAAACTTTTCGAGTGAAAACTACGCTACACGTTACATCTGTCGGACTGGGATGAAAATGTCAAATCCATTTGTGGCATCATGTGATTGATTACGCATTGTACAGTACTTGCATGTATTAAACACCGTATAAGTGAGCCTAGTTAATGTTATCAGCATAAACTGTGAACATTCATTTGCATAATGCAGCAGGTAAACAGCGACTCGCGAATTTTCTCCTGTATTTTGTTTCGTAGTCAACATAACCTGTCGTAGCGGGTTTCAAAGAAAAGCTGCAAGTTTCATTTAGGTCGTGTTATGTTATATGCACGTTTATTTACCATGAGGTGTTTTCTAAAAGCAAATCGGAAACTTCGATATGGGTTTCAGGGTCGAGTGCGATTTATGTTAAAGCGACGTGTATCTAAGCGAAATTTGCTCGAAAGCCGTTGTTGGGTTATATTGTAATGTCCTGTCCGCTTTCACAATGCACCTTCGGCTCAGACAGATTCAACAACTTTGTCATGTTGTGTAATACCGTCTGCGCCTTCCGACAAGTTGCTCAGGAAGGATTACTAGCTGCAGGTAATTTTCGGAAGTTCATGCTGTGCAGGTGATTGACTCGTCAAAAAAGTTGAATTGTGTGATTAGTTGCACCTAATCTTAGCAGTGTAGTTTGGCTGCAGATTGTGCGGGGTACATCGAGACGGCGCCGCTGTTTGAAGGCTGGTAGTGGCTGCTTCCTGTCTGAGAACGTCGTAAATTCTTCCACCTTTTCTTCCACTTCCGCGCCTTCATTGCTCAGCGTTCTGTGTAGGCTGCCTCTCATTAATTTCCTTCGTGTATCTACAAAATTATCAGTAATTTTGAATACCTTTTAATAACGAACTATTTACGGTTTCCCTTGTGATTAAGCACTACACCTGCCTTTCCTAAACTTATTTGGCCAGAGAACTTTTATGGTTTTGAAATGTTCAGACGGAACACGCAAGGGGTCTGGAAAGTAAGTCAGCAGAATCAAACAAATGGCACTTGTTTTCGCACCGAAAAGTGTCACACGTAATGCTCAAGTATACGTGTGATTTTTCTGATTTATTACCTTCCTACCTGTGCAGTGTCAAGCTCAGCGGTCACGAGCGTGCCTTCCTGCTTATTTCCTACCACCACCTTGTGTAAACGCCTTGTTAACAGAAGTCTGTGTCTGGCTGGTACAGCACGCGCAGTTCAGTAGGGCGCGAGCTGCATCCAAGTAAATGAACAAGTTGTTTATTTATGAACGCGAGCGGGTAAACTTTTGTTGTCATTGAAATTTTCTGCCGAAACCCTTGCAGACACCCCGCGGAACACGGTTTGGGAAACGCTGCACAACACCATGAAGAAGTATGGAGAAGTGGAGGTAAAGGATCCACTCATCATTAGCGTCTGTATTATGTGAATGATCCGCTTCCTGAGAAATGAGTACGTGGTGGTCCTGAATAGGCGGTTGGGTGGGCCCACATGTGGGCGAATATAAAAATTCTCAGCTCTGATGTACAAGGAACCCCGATCGTGCAGTGCACCGCCACTGAATGTTGCAGTCAGCTGTAACGTTTAGAGAAACATTTACGAAATCCATTTTCCAGTCCGTAGCAATGCGAGGCCTGTGGACGGTGTTTCAATTTGGTTGTCTCATCATTTGACGTAATAAGAATACGTCTTTCAGCACGGCCTCTGCATATCCCCAGTACAGATTTAAGACCGCGTAGAGTCTGAACTGCCATTTAAATGGATGCCGTGCAATCACATCTGTAAAGCAGGGAATCAATCTACAAAGGAGATTGGCTGGAAGGGGTGTTAGCATGTGCGTAGCGGGGCTGAAGTGCTGGAAGAGGGGGAGGGTGAGAGAGCCCAAGTTGTTTTGTTTCGCTAGGAAGCCACGAGAGGACGTTGGCTGTCGTATCTCGCAACTTGGCGTCGTCCATAAAACTTTCTTCATCTCCTATCTCCAGTCATCTAATGTAGCCTTTTCGCTTTTTCCTTCCTCTTGAATTTCCCATTTCTTCCTGCGTCCACTTTAGGTCAGTCTTTACTGATGCAGTAATTCTTCCTGTGCTCTAGATAGGAGGTCCCATAAGCGCGCTGTAAAGTGTAAACGTCGGAAAATTAAAAATGTAATTAATCATTTTTAAGAGGGGCTTCTGTAAATGAGATACGTGTGGCATCCCTTCCTTGACAGATGGTTGGACGCACCACCTGAAGAATGTTGAAGGAGAAACAGGCTGCTGTTTTAAGGAGAGTGGATTAATGTTTGTTGATTGCGCTTCCAGCACCATTGTCACAATTAAATGAGTATTAGGGTATGATTTTACCCTTTGAAGCCCAGTGGTATGTGCGTGCATGCGTGCGTGAAGGCGATCTGCTGTAATATTAATAAATTCCGGATTTTGCCACAGAGAGTGTTCTGTATGATTCCCACAATAAACAGCGATTATTTCCGTAAACGACATTACCTAATTTCTCGTAATAATGGAGACGGTGTGTATTTCCTATGATGCAGAAACTGAACGTGGACGAACGTCAGTCTTGAAAAGTTTAAGCCTGATATATCGCTGTAATATTTGCGAGAAGTTTGCGTTGCCAGTGATTTAAGACGTAATTCCTAGCATTGCATTAGAGCTTTAAAGTCCAGTGATAACTATGTGTACCCCAGTTTAATATTTAGAGACTCTGAAAGCTGGCTACGCAGTGTATTTATACGTTCCGTGCGATTCGCGCAGTAAATAACGATCATTTCCCTATATAACAGCAACTGGCTGGTTTTTGTAATAATCACGAAGTGCGTCCTGTGTGAAGTACGAACTGAGTTCTGTATATTGCGTAGATGAATTTCGGGCCCAGTCTTAGGCCGTGCTATGGCTGAGACAGTTAGTTGTCGGTCTGTCACCGCGGAGTCACGGGTTCGATCCCCTTTCAGCCCATGAGAATATTGTAGAGGACGAGGTGGCAGTGGGACAGGTTTTTTCCAAGTACGTCAGTTTTCCCTGCCAGTACCTCTCAACCAGTGCTGCATACTGATCTTCGACTTAATTGCTGTACTGCAAGCGGGCGAAGCACGGAACCTTAAAAAAAATGGTGTTTCGTATCTGGGGGCGCACTAGACGGAAAAGTACTTCCACATTGTTTTTCTTTCCGGACTCAGTCGATTAGTCGCCGGCATGTCAACGCGGAAAACCCGAGTCAGTCCTGGCCCAACCCATGTGATATTGTGGTGGATAAAGCGACACTGCGACAGTTTTCCCTTCACAGTATCTTTCACCAGTGTTCCGTATTCATATTCGGTTTCATGCTGCTGTTATCTTAAGCACAAAGGGGCGGATCCAGGGAAACAGAAGATAAAACAGCGCTATTCTAGAAATCGGGGGCATTGGACAGTACGTCACTTAATTTAATATTGGCTTCAAAGCGTTAGTAGCGTTTGTCTCCCCACACTGTAAATTAACATCACAACTGATATGTAGCATAAGACTGAAGTTGTGCCCCACAGTTTCAATCTTTTATGCTTCGAAACGTACGATATGCCCTTTAGGCTTATTGTGTGCGATTTATGCCGCTTGTGCACTTCGAATTGTACGATTTTGAGGATTTAATACACCGTGTAACCAATTTCTTTGTTGGGATTTGAGTAATTGCAGCAGTTAGATGGCAAGAGGACAGAGGTTCTAGAATGAATGTGTATCTAACACCATGGATCAGACTCACCAGTCAGCATGGACATAACTTGGCTAGTAACATCAGGGGGGAGGGGCATCAAGATCGACCATGCTTCTGTTCTGCGTCTCGTAAAACGCAGGGGTTTTTATTTTTTATTTTTCTTTTTTGTCTTTACACCACCCAAGTAATCATTGAGAAAATATTTCTAATTTGTATTTGCCCCTCTTCGACTCGTTAACGAACAAAATTCTTAAGTAGAAGAAACACTGGAGGGGCATCTGCCCCTTGTTGCACCCCCAAGTTACGCCTATGACCCTGAGACGCTCAGCTAGTCAAGAAATTTCCCGCACTTTATGGAATCGTAAGGTTCATTGCCGTGTTTACACGAGCCCACTATTTGTTCCTACCCGGACCCAGAAGATTCCATTTCACACATTCCCGTCCTCTTTGAGATGTACTGCAGTGTTCTCCCCATCTGCGCCTAGGTTTTCAAAGTGGTCTCTTTTCTTCTTATGTTTTGACGAAAACCCCGGGTACATTTATCTTCTGCTCCGTGCCTGCCACATGCCCGTATCATCGCAGGTCCTCCGTTTGATCATCCTAAAAGTGATGAAGCTCCTCCTTGCAGGGCTGTGGAGTCGGAGTCGGTAAAAATGTACCGACTCCGACTTCAATGTAAAATCTTAACTAGATACTCCGAATTCAGAGCCCTGATATCTACAATAACCATTAGACTTATACTTAAATATAGGTTATAAGTCAAAATATAACCTGGTTATTCAGGTGGTGGTGATGAAATCTTATAGGTTTACCGTTATTAATACGTACTGAGATTTTATGAAGGAGTAGGAGTTTTAAAAATTGAGGAATTGGAGTCGGAGTCGGAAGTTTTGTGTACCGATTCCACAGCCCTGCCTCCTTGTGCAGTTTCCCCAGCCCCTGTTACTTCCTGTCTCTTAAATACAATTGTTCTCCGCAGCACTCTGTTCACGAATATCCCTCGTCTATGATCTTCGCTTGATTTAAAGACAAATTTCTTAGAACGGATAGAATAATTAATGCCTTTGTATTACATTAACGCTTAAAAAATTAACACAACTAAACTTGAGATACACGTGAGGAAATAAACCAGTAATAAGTTCTGTTTATGAACTTGAAACAAGCCAGCAGGGAGTGGAAAGCGTTCTGTTGCGTTTGGACTGTCCCCTTGCCTGCCAGGTAGACTATGTCAACAAATTGCTTGGGTGTGTTTTAGCAGCGGAGACCATTAACGCTGGGTTCTTAACTTTTCTCGCCGGGACCCAGATTACGTTTGGGAGTAAGCTTGGCGACTCACAATTCAGTGTTGAATTAATAACGTGTTTCGCTGTAATTACGTTACTGCTTTTTGTAAATTAAGTATTGTTGGTACAGAAATATAATTAAGCTGTTGGGAAGTTAGGCACTTTTACAGGTAATATATTAAAACATGGTTAATAATTTATTAGTTGATAATACACAATAGTTTTGCAGAAGCACAAGTATTAGAAGAACGACACAAAATTAAACAGTTATCATGATATTAATGTGAACCCTCACTGTGCACAAGCTTTGAAGTTCTTCAGACCGTGAATATGCAGTCTAAAGGCTGAATCTTAAGCTATTTTCTGGCTGCATTCGTCTTCGAAGCTGGTTTTGTGATAACAAGTGATTAAAATCCTGCTTCACACAAGTAGGTTGTATCATAGAAAACGGCAGTAAAACTTTCAAAGCCTTATTTCCTAGATTTTTTCTTTTTTCGTTTTTCGCTTTGATCGGCAACGCACTCAGTGGTTTACTTTATATTACTCATCTCCGTGCGTTGACAATAATTTATAATTAAAACCAGCCAATTGAATAAATTATAGTATATGATCCATATCGATTTATTCTACTCCTCCGACATGTTTCGGTGGATCCACCATCATAAGGGAGGTACACATCGTATCACTGTAGAAAACATTAAAACAGGCGTCAGACTATCTGCTGCCTGACGTTGAAACATACACACAACTGCTAATAGAAACTGGATACTCAAACATCCTCGCAATTTTACCATCCATTCCATATCTTCAACCAATCAACACATCGTTTGTTTTAAGACAACAACATGTATTTCAGGATTTTGAGGATCAATCTCAATATCATATTTTAATACTTTAATGTTTTCTACAGTGATATGACGTGTACCTCACTGATGATGGTGAGTACACCGAAACATGTCGGAGGGGTAGAATAGATTCGTATAGATTATATTCTATAATTTGTGCATTTTGTTGGTTCTTAATTATACAGAGATATAAAAAAAGCACTCAGTATTATTTGCTTCGGAAAATTGTACCTCAGTGTCTCATCGTTTTAAATCTCGATAAACTGCTCTTGAAGGCCGGTTATGCTCGAAATGTCATCGGCCAAATCTTCGACGTCAGTGTCAAATGGTGTCACACCCAGCTGTACGTAGTCACATCCTCCAGGATGTAGCTGTCGAATTCCAGAGTTAGTTCTTCCCAGTGTTCCGCGATAACATTTTTTACGGCAGGAGATTAAACATATTCGCCTTCCAGAAGCAGGTTTAATGACGCAAGGACGCTGTCTTTTTCCTTTCACTTTGCTCTTCCACAATATCCGCTTTCCTTTAAAGGCTGTTTCCTTGTGTGTTAACCCCCTCACTGTATGATCAAGGCCTTGAATTGAAATGTTGAACTTCTTGATTCTGGCAAATATATATGAAAGATAGGCTAGGAGGGTGAGACCGTTAGAGAAACATGATCCTTTTTGTATTCGACAAAGATATTGAAACCTCATTGCATAATGTCACAATTCGATGACGGGGGTGTACTCGTGCAGTCGGAGTCAGTATTTGTGCGCCTGTAGCTAAAAATCCTCTTGTTTAACGGCCTGGATGGGAAAAAATATACATACACCCTGAATGAGCTGTTTTGTCAAGACATGCATGTTCTCGGAGAGCCTCCTGGAAGCAAGATTCTCCTTGTAGAGGAGAAAATGAAAAATTTTCACTTGCTGTCTTTTTTTCCTTCTGACACAAAAACTTCAGCAGGTTCCAAATATTGCTAGTGCACCATCATTGCACAAAATGAGACACTGATTGCAGGTTATACCTGGTTGATTTAAAAAGCCTATTTTGAAGCTAAATTTTCCCCTTTTTAATGGTGGTCACTGCCCAGCAAAAGTTCTAGTTCCCTTCTGTCAGCCTCATGTAGTGTACACACGCTTGAACTGTGCACCATCACACACGACATTTGTCGACCCATTGCACAGGCACACCACGTGTAACAACAGTATGCTTGTCTGGAAGGATATTTTAATTTATTAAAGACGGTCATGGCGACACATTCTAAACGGCATGGCCACCCGTTTTGGGGTCGTGACCTGTAGCTTAATTACCCCTACATTAACGTGTTCACAGTTTTATTGAATTTGTAGAAGTTTATAAATGAATAAAGTCATAGATTTATTAGTAGTCTTAGAAGCTACTACGCTTTTGTCCCGAGTTTACTAATTTTGTCTCAGAATAATTCACCCCGTCCTCCCTGTCCGAAATTTGGTAGGTAAATAAATACGTGTCTCATTTTTATTCAAGTGGGACTGCAACCTTCAGTCGTACTGAATGTGGCGCTCGCGGAAGCAGGAAGGGTTTATAATGACCAAAGGGTTTCGAAACGAGTTGTCCAAACGTATAGAAGTCATTTCATCACCTGTTGGTTACTCTCCTGTTCAGGAACACATTTCTGTTTTTGTTATTTCAGTGATGAGTTTTGTTAGCGGCAGAATGTGCTGCGACGAGACGAAAAGTCGGTCTACTCGCTTCTTCACCTGCGTACAGAGTACTGCGTGTGTAGGTCACAATAAACAAACGATCCGTTTCAGAGACATTCCCATGAACTTTGATCAGTACTGATGAACTGAAATATTTGTTTGATGTCTGCAATTTTCGTACCGGATCTTTTGGAAATGTTGAAGTTTGTGTAGCCTGTTTATTGTGTCTTATTTTCAGAAACTCTTCCAAGGATTTACTGGAGATCTCTGGCAGAGTGAAACAAAGCCACACCCAAATCAGGATAAATTACGTCCACTGGTCTCCAGAAAGCGGGTACTTCCGCGTAAGCTGCCACGCTTGGTATAAGGGTATATGTCGTTTTAAAAGACAAAAATATAAAATATTAATCGAAATAACCGGCATCAAAAATTCCGCGATAATGCCGCAGCCGCTGTGGCATTGACATGGCGCCTTTTTTCTGAATTTCATCCACGAGTAGAGTCTGGAGACGGAAAATTTTTGTACGTCCTGTAGTAGGCGTATGCATCGTGAAGGAAAATTTGTCCTACGGGAGTTATGCTGGGAGTCTGAGAGTTAAGAGAAAAGGAATGGCGGAACGAGTTTAGATGAGACACATACGACAAGGGAGTAAAATAACGTCCCCACCATAAATATTCATTACGTCCGTCTACGGGTTTGGACTTCTAAACTACATAAAACAGAATGAAGAGAAAGAGTCAAGAAGAAGAAAAAATACAAGGTCCGAGGAAGCTAGGGACGTCCCTTAACTATTTAACTTCTCCTGACTTTGTATTCTGGTATAGTAAAGAATTCGATCGTCTCAGCAACCCGACATTTTATAAATCAAGGTGTGTTTGGTACAGGCGACCCCTAAGTGTGCACTAACTGATAAAAAACTGCAACAAGCAACTTTGTTGCTCATGGAATTCAGAGCGAGAGTAATTTTTGCTGCTAATAATCTGCCTGGCCTTAGTTTAACTTGGTGACGGGGATTTGACGGTGGCTGCAGTTTGCTGTACTAACTTCAAGCAACATCTGCTAATTAACACTTTTAATTTGATTCGGTATTTTGTCTTAACGTTTTAAAGCCTAGCGGTAACTTTACATACCAACAGGTTTAACATTAAAAAATTCTACGTGGTGTCCACATTGCGTTTATGTGTTTTGTACGGATCTCAGAACAAACAGCAACTTTTGCCTTATAACACATTAAGAGATTGGTTTTTATAACCGAAGTGGAGAGTGTTTACAGCGCGGTGCGCACTGTGTTCTTATATAAAACAGATACGCTTCGTCTTTAAAGGTTTAATCTTAAGGTGTTTTATCCCGTTGCGTTGTAGGCCCTGAAACAATGAAACCTACTATTATATCCGTCGAACGCAACTTATATTTTAGTGACACAAAATCCAGGTTTCGGGTTTCAATACGCCATCATCAGGCTGTGAGTAAGAAAGTAAAATTACCAGCCTTTACTGCTGCAGTCGATATTAACTCAAGGTTGAAGTCTGAGTCTTGTTACAAGTATTCGTAATATAAACTATAAAAATTACGTAGCTGAAGACCTTCGTATATAGCATACACATAAAAATTATGGTTCGGGCCGTAGCTGTACGTAATGTAAAAGAAATTCTTATCCTTCCAAATAAAGTAGGCCTGAAGGCAGTGCTCAGATACAAGATAGATGCGGCAGGTGTGGCGCGTAGGCCAGGGGACACTTAGACGTAACTGTTGAACTGTTAATTAAAAATGTGAATATTAAGATTATGTTGAATCGATTTGTGGAGTGGAGTGGAGTGGAGTAAAGTAAAGTTCAGCTTGTAACCTGGCATGAAGACCAGAGGGGGAGTAGAGGTATAGCTGTACTCTTTCTTTAACCTCCATGCTAGATGGGCTTGGATGGTCAACGCCACGCCTCGACCGCTTTATCCCCGGGAAAGAAAGCCGGTGCCCATTTGACAGGAGACTGAGTGGGCTATGGCGTGAATTGTTGCTTATAAATGTGATTTAATTCTATAAAGCATAGCTGCCGTATATATTGTTGTATTCCGATATTAAGCACGTTGCTTGTTGGTGAAGTCTCAAACTTGAACAAAACTTTTTAGTTCCGTACTGTGGGCTGATACGTTTTCTTACAAAACGTCATAATATTACGGTTACGCGAAAACAGTCAACAGTTAGTGCCCGGTTTGGGTTATTGTCTTTGGTTTGTTATCCATGCTTTCTTCTTCTTCTTCTTCTTCTTCTTTTTCTTGTCCTTCTGTGGCGCAGCAGCCCAAATTTGGCCTAGGCCGCCTCTTTTGACGCTTCCAGATCACACACAAACAGCGACACACCCGCTAGGACTCCTCTGAACGGGTACCCGTGGACTACTGATTACGAATTGCGTTCAGACATCTATTTTAATATGCCGTGTTTTTACATTACATTTCGACCCACACAAGGTTCTCTGTTCCCGTGATTTTTCTCCGGTCGCCGACTGCTTATTTGGCTGCTGGGTCTTGCAGTCGGTAGGCAATGTGTATTAGATACGCTTGCTTAGTAGGTCTGGACTGCACCTTCCGCCCTAGCTCAAGGGCACGGTTAGAGTTAAACAGCGTACTTGAGTCGGTGCAGAGTTCAGATACTGTAATATTTAGGGACGTTTTGTCGGTCGTCTACCAGTTAGCGTCAGAGTTATTTGTCTGTGAAAATACAGAACGGACATACAGTGTGTAGCATCATATATGGAATTTTGAAAGTCAGACTCTTTCTGTTTTAGATTTCCGTCACAAAGTGATCAGTCTGTGGTGTTTTGAAGGAGGAACTTTCCGTGAGATAGAGACAGAGAAATCTGCATTTCCTTTCTTCTTTCCACCTGCTTTTGGCGGGTTAGAAGAGACAGGGGATCCCTGGGGAGCACTTGGCGTAGTATTAACCCCAGGCTTTACCCCCTCAACTACAACGACGAAGCTCCGACCGAAACCCTCTTCATCCCCGCTACTGCCACTTCTAGCCCAGCAAACACTGCTTTCGTGAATCCACGATAACTGCTATTAACTCCTATATCGTGTACTATCATAAACGTCTCACCCCACAGAAATACATACAAAATCATAGCTGTTATATACAGAAGGCCATGAGGATAAGCCTGGAAAGATTCACTTCAATTATTCACTAGTCTGTTTTATCACCCTAGCGGTGTGTGTTTGTCTCTAACGGAAGAAAGGTCGCCATACTAGTGCTATACAATGCGTCAGTACGTACGCATCTCATCGTAACATCTCCGTCGTCATGGTAACAGCCTGCTTGTGGTTTCACACGTCGTACAATTGAACGGTGAACCAAGTCGCCTGCCAGATGTCTTGAATTCTTTTACACGGGATCTTCATCGACCTGGTGTATTTGAAATATAGACAGATATGCAGAAACGTGGTGCATGGGTCTGTCTACCAGATCACACGATGACATCCCTGAAGGCAGTAGTGTTTTTTCTTGTGAAGTTAGTGGAAAAGAGTGAAGATGCATTTGAAGTATATGATTCTGGCCTACAGAAGGGAATGCACAATGTAAAATGCATCGAATTTAGTTCTAAATGTAAAGAAACAGGTTTGCATGAAGTATGGTTAGCTAGTGTGTTGTATCTCCCGCAGCCTTCGACAGTTTGGAAATTTGGCATGTTGTAGTTACACACGTTTGCATCGCGTCACGGCTTGGCACTAAAGCGCCCTGACTAATACACAGCTTTATGCCCATTGGCGGTTTTGTGTTAAGGCTTAAAGCCATATCTACGCAGCTTTGTACGTACCTTTACGCGATTTGTCGCATATGCGTCTGTCTTGTTTGTCGCTGAGGCAGAGGTCCTTATATACACAGCTCTGGTACAGTGACAATTTGGGGCGTAGGCATGGAGGTTTGGCACACAAACTGGCGTCTGTTTACTTTGTCGCTAGGGCCAGAGCTATAAGCATGTACGTTAGCTTTCATTCATTGTCTGGTTTTAAGCTAAACATTTGTAGTTTGCACACAGAACTTTGGGATTTCTCAGTGTTTGGTGCTAAGACAGGCACACAGCTTCACACTTATTCACGAGTTCGCCCTAAGGCTCAGGGCCCCATATCTACAAAAGTCTGTGTCCATCATTGCTCGGCACGTGGGCACAGGGCTTCAGGTAGCCCACACAACTTGCGGTTTTACTGAAGCAACAGAGCATGGCTAGACATTTGCACGAATTTACGTTTGACGCTGAGGCAGAGAATGCCCATTCATTCTATATCCTGTCGGATCATAACCGTAGAAACACAACTTGTCCGTGTGCGGTTGAGTACTAAGGCACAGCGCTTCAATTACAAGAATTTGCTCCCATATAATGTGTGGCGGTTGGACACAGATCCGTAAGTGCGCAACTGTGTGTCCATTTATTGTGTGGCGCGCCGGCACGGCCCGTAGTAACACATCTTAGCGAAAATGCGTGTTTCGCCGCTAACGTACAGATACATAAGTAGGCCTAAACAGTTTTACACCCTTTCACGGTTTGGTGCTCGGGCATAGTTTTTGTGCTGGATGTTACATTCGAAAGCTGTGTCGTCTGTCTCTTGTGTACGAAAATATAACACGCGTGATAAATGTGCCATACCGCTGTACTGTACAGTTTCATTTGTCCTGTTCGTTTGGGGAACAGGGTCTGCCAATAATGAAAAGATGAAATTTTAAAAATAAAACATATTTAAAAAGCATTGCAAACAATAAAATATACAGCGGAATGTTTACTGACTTCCAGAAAAATGAATATGTGAGCTATTGCTCAGGGTATGGAAATTGTTGGCAAAATAGAGGTGTAAATTGCAATGGATTCTGGGAAAATT
This sequence comes from Coptotermes formosanus, assembly GCA_013340265.1. NCBI lineage: Eukaryota > Metazoa > Arthropoda > Insecta > Blattodea > Rhinotermitidae > Coptotermes > Coptotermes formosanus. Next base: position 3,275,376 of record BLKM01008356.1, on the reverse strand, counting down.
ATACCGCTAAGAGCGAACTTTTTGAATGAAGGTTATGATCTAACAGGTACATACTGCTAAGAGTGGTCGCCTGAACAGGTAGTACGTGTAAGCGTCACGACGCAGTTACACTTTCGGCTCGTAGCATTACACAGAAAGTGTATTGTCGTTTACTGACGAATAATGTGTAATGGTTTACTGCGTTAACATGAAGTGGTAAGGAAGTGCAAGTCTGAGAATAGCTAGAAGTATTTAGAAATCACTGGACCAGAACCATGTTTTGCATACCCTAAGGTTTACAGACATAGAGTACTGTACAAGGGGTTTATGTTTCAGTTTTCTCTCCACCTTTTGTTCCCAGCATTATTCGCTGCGACATATTTGTAGTGAGTTGCGTTTGCAAATGCGCGTCGAGGCACAGGTAGGTCGCCAGGTACAGTGTTCGTTATAGTACGTTTTATCAAAACTGTTTTTTAGAGACTGTAGTAAAATGGAAAGTATAAAACCCCCTGCATATCCATTCAGCAGTCCTCGAATTGTTACAAGAGTACAGAAAGGCGGACAGATATTTGAAAGCTAACTGGCTCCCTTTTGCTGCTTCGTTGCGAACGCCGCCAAACTGGCAAAATGCACTCTTGAGGGGGCATTAAAAGACGGGGTCTTTTTCGCTGGCTACGTCTGTCTACTGGGCACTTAGCCTAAATGCAGTACGTATAATCGATTAGACAGACTAGAAAGCGAGTCGTTCTGTCTACTCTTTCCACGGCACACACTCGCTGTACTGGTGTTATGCTAGTAATGGAGCCGGCACGGTGCAGTCACTATCGAGACTAGGCTACGGGCTGGAAGTACGAGAAATCGTAGGAGAATTACGAATGTCTCTTATGCAAATCGTCCAGACCGGCTCTGGGGCCCACCCAGCCTCGTACTGAAAGTTTGCGTGGGGTATTTTCACCGGGGATAAAGTGATGGGGGCCTGAAGCTGGTCACTTACCTCTTTGTAGTGCCGAGGCTTAGAATGAGTAGAGCTGTATCTCCACTTCTCTATACTTTCATAGCGTGCACAGGGCTATCCATACCTTTGGTACTATAGTAATTTTATCGTGAACAGTAACACACGTTTGTTTTCTGGACATCTGTAACGTTTGTAATTGCATTTGTCTGTTAGACAGTGTAATTTCCAAACGTAATATTCCCGAAATTTTTAGTGCTTTAGAAACAGTTACAGAAATTAAAGCGAAACTTACTTGCACAATAAAACTGCAGTAGGGCCTATATTGAACCAATTAGCTTTTTTAGAGAGTTAACTTAAGCTGTTAAGTACAGTCCAGTTCCCATAGCTTGATACTTCGAAGGTATTTAAGGAATGCGGGTAGTGGGGAGGAGGAGGTGAGTATTCCCCTGGTGAGGCTATATCTGAGCGACAGAGACATTTATCACATCACTGTGAATGCATACACTATACACAAAAAACGCTATACTTATAAACGCAGTAAATAAACGCAACATTGAACAGTTAGCCAAGTTCAGATCGTCTACGTGCTACAGAAATCTCGAAGTATTCCATCGGACCATATATTTGGGACTGATATCTCGTGCCATAAAGCAGTTACTATCTGCATACCATGCCCCTCCCTCTCCTTTCCTCTTTCACCACTTCCTCACCCCGCAAGTTTCAAGATAGGACTGGACTGTAACGTGACCCTTAACACCTTGGATAAGATCAGTTGGACCGATCGTGTGAAGATTTAAGAAGTCTTACAAAGAGTTCAAGAGGAAGGGAATATGCAAAGACAAGAAAAAGAAGGAAGACTAACTCGATTGGTCACATGTTGCTTAGGAACTGCCTTCTAAAACACGTTACTGAAGGAAAGATAGAAGGAATGATAGAAGTGACGGGAAGACGAGAAAGAAGACGTAGGCAGGTACTGGATGACCTTCAGGAAATGAGAGGATACTGGAAACTGAAAGAGGAAGCACTAGATGCTACTGTGTGGAGAACTCGCTGTGGAAGAGGCTATGGACCTGTCGTAATACACTGCGAAATGATGAAGTAATGTGTTTGTTATAATGAACCAAAGTGAATCAGGTTGAAACGAACCGACATTAGTATAGGTTTTTACACCGAATTCGAAATATGGCGGTTAGTTTATACTCTGCTACTTTAGTATATTCTGGCTGGCTGATGAGCATGCTGAAGGTGCTAACAGGTGACTGCGAACTCTTTTCGCTGCATAGCTGAAAGTTGACAACGTGTTCGGAAGTGTCAAACGCACAGACATTCATATTACAGCAGTCCTGCTGTGTCTTACTCTCACTTCCACGTCGGGCGTCGACTTTGTGCCTGTCCCCATAGTACTACACACTTTTATTGGTTGAGAAACTGTGTCGTAGCCGCGTGAGTCGTCGAACCGAAGTCTTCAGATCAGACGCTTTATCTCATGTGTTTTAGTGGGGCGAAGTGATAACACGTGATCTGTGGTCACACACAGAATGCATGTAACATTTTTACAAGAACTGTCGTAACGTTATATGCCCCTGTCTGTCTGGTAAGTCTCCGCTGATAATAATGCGACAAAATATTGTATGCAGTCGTATTATAAATCTGTGAGTTTTGCACAGTTCGCTAGATATTTACGGATTATTCCTTGCTGCGCGACAGCACTTAACTGTCTTGAGAGTGAATTTCTTTATTCTCATATAGAAAGGCCCTACTATACACTTGGATTACCAATCAAATCTTAACAGTTGTTCTGCAGATTTACCTCATAGTTCAGTAAAGGCGTTGATGTGCGGCGGATAGACAGATCACTTTGTCTTGCTTCGCAGTGTTCCACCAGGGCTGTGGAGTCGGAGTCGGAAGGAATTTTTAGGTGGAGTTGGAGTCGGTAAAAATGTACCGACTCAAAATCCGACCTCAGTCTAAAGTCTCAACTAGATACTCCAACTCCAGAGCCCTGATAGCTACAGTAACCATTAGACTTATACTTAAATATAGGTTATAAGTCAAAAAAGTAGCCTGATGATTCACGTGGTGGCGATGAAATGTCTTATAGGTTTACCATTATTAACCTTTTAAAGCCTAGCGGTAACTTTACATACCACCAGGTTTAACATTAAAAAATTCTACGTGGTGACCACCTTGCGTTTATGTGTTTTGTACGGATCTCAGAACAAACAGCAACTTTTGCCTTATAAAAGATTAAGAGATTGGTTTTTATAACCGAAGTGGAGAGTGTTTACAGCGCGGTACGCTCTGAGTCCTTATATAATACAGATAAGCTTCGTCTTTAAAGGGTTAATACGTAATGGGGCTTTTATGAAGGAATCGGAGTCGGAGTTTTAAAAATCGAGGAGTCTGAGTCGGAAGTTTTCAAAATCGAGGAGTCAGAGTCTTAAGTTTTCAAAATCGAGGAGTCGGAGTTGAAAGTTTTAAAAATCAAGGAGTCGGAGTCGGAAATTTTAAAAGTCGAGGAGTCGGAGTCGGAAGTTTTAAAAATCGAGGAGTTCGAGTCGGAGTCGGAAGTTTTAAAAATCGTGGAGTCGGAGTCGGAAGTTTTAAAAATCGAGGAGTCGGAGTCGGAAGTTTTAAAAATCGAGAAGTCTGAGTCGGAGTCTGAAGTTTTAAAAATCGAAGTGTTGGAATCGGAGTTGGAGCTTTTGTGTACCGACTCCACAGCCCTGTGTTACGCCAGACACATATGAAAATAACGCAGGCCGAACTGGAGTTAGGTACTAGCTATCCACACGCATAATCACCAGAAATGATCTGTTACGATATGTTGTCTCATCGAAGCAAGAAAGGAACGATACTGGAAGCTGTCCGTCAGCCTTATTAAGTTTTCAGAGTAGACTGCATGCGCCACTAGGGTAAGGGCTTCTTCATGTGTACGTAAAAGAACCCGGTTGACTGCAGATTTTTATTTCCCTACTGGAAGGATTTTCGTTTGCGTGGGTCATCTCGGGCCGGTGTGTATCCCCCCTCAAGGGAATCCCTTCTGGCTGCCCTTATTCACTGAGCCAAAAGCACCGGTATGGGAGAAAAAGGCTTTGAACTCAACAAGCACTTCGCTAAAGGACCATCTTGTAACCCCAGTACAGCCGTCGCCGGTAATCAAAAGCTCTGTGCCGTACCCCAACCTATTTCTGTGTTGCCCGTTCGGCCGTTATCGTTTCGATTTCTCCCTTTAGCCCCCTAAAACCAGTGACTTGAACCTTTATCTCTTTGGGAATATCAAAATCTTCTCTCCCCTTTCCTTATACTTGTCCGTCAGAACTCATAGAGTTGCGAAGTATGAACGAGAAGAGCCAGCAGGTATCTCTTTCAGAATACGAGAAATGCCTCGTTCACGCGCGAAACCTTGTGTAGGTACATGTAGAAGTGATGATACAGTTAGACGGCAGTGAGGGAGCCTATGTAGAATAGAACATAGATTTGTGTAGCTTATGATTAGTTTATTTCTCGTTAACAAGAATGCAGAACACAATCATAGTGTGACGGCAGCTCATAAGCCCTGTGGCAAAGTTGTTATATTATTTGGGATCGACAGGAATACAGTAATTGGAATTTACATTCATGAAAAGGTTAAGAACAGATTGAAGTCGCGGAGTGCTTGCTACCGTTGGTGCAAAATCTTTTATGTTCCCGCACGCTATCTGAAAACGCAAAGACTAGGATATATAGGTCTTGAAGAAATACTGTGTTGTCATTATTTTGCTAGAATTTGGTCTCTGTTTATTTTACATTAGAGTTCAGAGGTGAATATCTGGACCGAAGAGACAGAAAGTAAAACGAGGCTGGATAAACTTGTGTGCTGGAGCTTTCAATTTGTACTGTTAAACACGTACAACTGAGGCGACAAAGTCAAGGACATGTTGGGTTGGACATGTAGCACTCATAGGTAAAATGAGTTATGCTTAAAAGTTTTAATGGGAAACAGTGAAAGGAAGCGATTAATTGGTACACTGTGGTATAAAGCAAGGTAAAGCAGTCCCTGTACAGGTCCCGATAGCTCCAGAAGGCTGAAGCTCCCAGAATTTCTGGACAGTCAGCACTTGAAGGCGGTAAGGTTGTCAGTCCTAAGCATCTGCCGCCTTTACCCCCCAGGAAATATTCCTGGTACTCATTTCTGTTAGGGGCTGAATCGACCCCAGGGCCATAGTGCGACCGACAGGAATTATTGCAATGAAAAATTTCAATGACACCATCGGGAATCTAACTCGCGACCTTCCGGCTTGTAACGCAGTGATACTGAGGTATATAGAGGAAAATATTATTAAAATTGACCTTGAAAATGGGGCTGTGGTGAAAAGGCGTGGATTGTATCGCACTGATTCGGGAGGGGAGGGGGACGTCAAGTGACGGTTGTACTGTAGTAGAACCTTTGGTTCTTCAACCCTTTAAAAACCCAGGCAAACAGGAACTGCATTTACAGGCTAAGATCCTACCGCGCATTAAAACACTCTCTGACTCGGTCACAAGAACTGATCAGTTAATGCTGTGAGGTAGGTAATGGCTAACTGCTCTGAAAACCGTACAAAACACACAACTGCACTCTCGGCAGAATATAGACTTCTTTAATGTTAAACCTGATGACACATAAAGGTTTAATAGTGGAACGGAGTGTTGGACTGTTTTTGACTAGTCAGGCCCGTGTCATTTTTGCGAGAAGGACTCTGATAGGCCCTTTGTTTTATGTGGGAGTTGCGCTTTAGTATTTATCTTAACTGAACGCTTTTCTCTAAACGTATTTACTTCATACCTTTTATGTTAACTTTGTCAGTTATTTCGTGGAGAGTGATAATGCGGATTAACCCTTTAAAGACGAAGCTTATGTGTTTTATATAAGGACTCATTGCGTACCGCGCTGTAAACACTCTCCACTTTGGTTATAAAAACCAATCTCTTAATGGTTTATAAGGCAAAAGTTGCTGTTTGTTCTGAGATCCGTACAAAACACATAAACGCAATGTGGGCACCACGTAGAATTTTTTAATGTTAAACCTGGTGGTATGTAATGTTACCGCTAGGCTTTAAAAGGTTAAACACCTGGCTTCCTGCCTGAGTGAGAGACTGAGATATGAACTGTGGTCTCCCACCTTCAAGGCCTGTTATGGATTTTAACTTGTTACGTAATTTGTCGAATCCGCACTCAGTTCGCCCCTAAAACATGAAGTGGAACTTTATTCGATGACAGTATCCTCGAAATTTGAACGACATGCCCAAAAATTCAACAGCCTGTAACGTGCATACTTTTATTGCCTAAAATAAGCATCTGTCGGACGCGACAGATATGACCTTGACCTCGAACAGCTGGATAGTTGCTTTGCCAAGTTTTTCCGCACTCAGCCTTCGTTCTGCCCGTGATAGCACTAAATAATCGTGTGATGATATTGCGCTCAAACTGGCCTCAGCATGTTTATTTCAGACGCACTTTGTCCCTTAGCTTTGAAAGTATCATTAACACAGAATCTTGAATTTACTGACTTGCAGCATCAAATGATTCGTTTGTATAAAAATTAATTTGAAACTAAAATTATAATTTGTGTATTAAAATGTTCCAGCGCAAATGGTGCGGATATTCCAGCTCAGGGTATAACCCGTGATCATAAAATGATCCTGATGATTCTCTGAATTACCTCGACCTTTTCCCTTGGTCTGAAGTGTATTTACTGTAAGCAACACTGTACGTCCGTTTTATATCGATTGGTTGTCATACTGATAGATATTTTACTTTTGAGCGTACTTATTTTGAAAGCATTGATGCGCGTATGTGTGTGCGCGCGCTCACTGTGAAGAAAAGAAGGCCTGGGAGTGTGTTTGCCCTTTTTCAAAATTAGTGTTAAAAGTAACTAGCCAGTTTATTCCTTGAAAGTGGATGGGCTACACGTAAAATTTGCGTGGCCTTTATCAGGTTTCGTTGAATAAGTAATGACCGCTTTAACGTGCCATTTTCGTTCACTCTGCCTTAACACGAAAACGTGAGACTGACGGCTCTTTTCTTTCGTGCCTGTTCTTCTGTGCTTATACTTTTTCTTTCTTTTCAGTCATTGTCTCAAATGATGTGTATGTATCATTTTTAGTTTGATCAGTGAGTGAGGGGACATTCAATTTTATTGTATTCTGCTGTATTAAATACGGCACTGTCTTAACTTTTTAAAGACTAGCGGTAACTTTACGTACGACCAGGCTTAACATTAAAAATTTCTACGTGGAGCCCACATTGCGTTTATGTGTTTTGTACGGATCTCAGAACAAACAGCAACTTTTGCCTTATAAAACATTAAGAGACTGGTTTTTATAACCGAAGTGGAGAGTGTTTACAGCGCGGTACGCACTGAGTCCTTATATAAAACAGATACACTTCGTCTTTAAAGGGTTAATGACAACGGGGCTCTCATTGAGTTCTAAAAGCGTGCGCATAAGTACATGTCGATATTTACATTACAGCTGAAACAATTTTGTTATTAAGTTCAGTTGAGTGTATTGAAATTTGGCTGATTGTACATAAATACTTAACCCTTGGAAAGGCGCTCCCTCAAGAAGAACTTTCATTTCTTGAAGGTGCAGGCTGGAATGGATGCCAGTAATGAACGATGCCACAGAACAAGTATTGATTTTAAATTGCCGTCTTCTTTCGTTCTTTCTTTCTTTCCAACCCCGACTTTCAGCCCCCTTCTTTCGTCCTCCAGCATCCCTTTCTTTCTCTGGAACCACTAGAGAAGAGGATGGGATGTTATTGCACCTGTCCTCTGGTGAGTACAAAGCATGTTTGTTTTGTATATCGTACTAGTGTTTATAAGATTCAGTTTAAAAATGGAACATGCTTTATACAGCGAGGAACAGGTGCTGTTGCCAGTTGTTATTCAGAGAAGATTTACATTGTATTGGAAATGTTGGACGGAAGGAGTAGGCTACATGCTTGCCCTAGGTTCGAAAGTGGGGTCTGAATTGTTAGTTGAGCAGAATGTCGGACTGTTCCTATTTTGGTCTGCTTTCGTGTATTTCGTGTGTTGCTGTTGTGGGCTTTAAACTCTAGTTACTAAAATTTTTCAGTTCTGCTATTCCGTTACTTTTTTGTAACAAAAACGGAGTGTGATTTGTATCGTGGTATCTCCTGTAATCTTCAGTGTTCGATCGCTTTATGCACTGCAGAACATGGAAATGCAAATGTTTGTAACGTTGCATTAATAGTCGAAGTGTACTACTAATACAGAGTTTGAAGTTCATGAATATTAGGCAAAAAGATTAATTTTTTTTCCACCTCCGATTCCAGTTTGAACTGAAAATAAATGGAAATGAAATATTGCCTACGCGCTGCGCCCTCGCACAAACACACACACACACACACACACACACACACACACACACACACAAACAGCTTCCAGGTCTGTACTTCATGTCATTGTCAAAAATATTCAGTGTAAATGGAAAATGTCAATTTATGGATGTTCATTGACATCCACGCAATATTTCTTAACGCTATTTCACTTCTTTATTATACGCAACAAAAATTTATGGTAACGGAGTTGGATGCGTGGGAAGTACGATGATGATTCCGCTGTGGGAAGCAGAGTAAGGATTTTTCTCCTAGTGCTTGTTTGCTGTAAGTGCTGTACGGCCTAAGTAACTCAGCCTTTCCATAGGCCTGTTATTGATTTCCGGATGAATTCTGTGCACTAAAGTCCGCCGAGCTTATACTTTCGTGTTGAAAATTTAATTACACCAGAAAGAAAACTTGTAATGCGCTGTGGGGTTTTGAGATTCTAATAGCAGTGACTGAAAAATACTATTCTCTGGGATACGACGCAGTGTAATCTGGTAGAAATGTGAACGAATTTATGTTAGTGGGGTAAAATTGTACAACACACTGCGGCCGGCAATACCATAATTTAGTATAAATTTATCAATGTTTGTGAGGAACCAACTGCTTCCATCTTCAGGGTAGAATAGTATCACATCCCAGAAAACTGTGCACATACTGTTGGTTCGTAAAGTGTTATTTACACGAGGTGCATGAAATGAAAGCTTGATGGGAATGTAATGCGGTCAGCCCTTGTTTTCTTATTTTAGTTCCGCATCTGTCTTACGAATTTTTATGGAATGTGTATTTGATGTAACTGGCGTGCCGTGTTAAGTTTGATTATGTATTTCCAATGAAAAACCTATTTTATGTGAATTTCATATTTGATTTCATCGCTTTCTCAAAAAATGCATTGTAGAAAAAATTGTGTGTGATTTAGCATGTGGATGTAATAAACTTCCAGCTTGCATTTCAGATAATTTTCCGCATGGTGCGTATGTATGAAACATGGGTCTTCAACATTGGGATTGTGGTTGTGTATTTACATTTCCTAACGCTTGTGCTGTTTGTCACATAGGTACTGCAGTACAAGCTTAGGTACGCGGATAGAAATGAGGAATAAAACTTTGTGCCCGTTCGAAATTGTAGAAACACTCGCATCTAAAAAGTGCCTGTTTCTAATGTCTTTGTGTGAAATATTTAATGACGGACACAAGCAAGGTAATGCATCAGACTGTTTTCAGTAGCTTTGATATCAGTTGTCATTTAAGCCCATAGTGGTTTGTGGTAGAAAGTTTTACCTATTGTTTGTGCCACGCGACTGGTTTGTGTATGCAGTATATGACCACTAAGACCAGTGTTTCCCAGTCAGGGTTCCGCATGACATCATTAGGGGTGCCACCAGAAATCGTGGGATAAATACGTTACACTTTTTGAAAACCGCGAAAAATTCCAAATATACCTCGAAATGTAGCGGGAATTTTTGTGCGGTGGTTGGCAGTACTGAAATAATCTCCGTGGGCTACCAACTGCCTCTTTGTTTTCTGGTCTGTAAACGTTTTCATAGGTAGAGTTTTTTTCGGGATATGGAAAATTTTGACACCATTACAACAACAGGAGAGTAGAATGTACACAGTGCGTACAGAGCATGGATAGAATATCTTGGTTGTAAGTTAGGCTACGTGCAACACTGTACCTTTGTAATTTCTTCCTGTGATTAATTGATACCCTTTATTTATGGCCCAAGAGGGGCCGAAACACGTAGGAGGTAAGTTGTAGACAGATAGGGGTTGCTCCCTAATTTGATGTATATTTGTTGGTGTAATGAATATTATGCAATAATCTGATGTGTAAGTCAAGTTTTATTTTTCTCTTTCTTCCTATCCGGAAAATGCCCGAAAAGGGATCTTCATAGACTTCCGTAGGCCCAGCAGGTAGGCGGAACTCCTGGAGGGAAGCGAAAATCTCCCTTACCCACACCGTGTCTTCACCTGGTGATAGATGCCCCGTCGCAGTAGATCTTCACCACTGATACACGTGCTCAGACTCCAGATATCCCTCTTTTGTGTCTTCCTTGCCTTCTTTTCTGCTAATAAAAATCCTCGAACGGCCAAAAGAACTTCTATTATGTGGACAGGTTAACTGTGCCTTCACTGCGAAGTTCGAGTTATCGGTTCGTTACTTTTAACGCAATCCTATTAACAATACCGGCGTTAAACGTTGGGCAGGCTGTACCTTACCAAAAATCATGTTCAGCATTGTGGTACTGTACTGTTAGGGTACGCTGTATACACGTTTCTTAGTTCGAGTGTTTTCATCGAGCAGTCGCGCATTTAGGCGAAGTCGGTTAAGCCAAATTACCAAATCAGGTTGTTGAGTCCATTTCCATGGTCATCAGATTACCTGATTTTTATTGTACACACGAGCGGGCTTGTGTAGTGGTAATTGATTCGAACTGGTTGTACTTGCTAAATACTTTTGTTATTGCACGTGAAATTTCAACGAACTTGTGTATCACCATCCTATCTCAGCATTCATGTTGTATTAACCTTTTAAAACCTAGCGGTAACTTTACATACGACCAGGTTTAACATTAAAAAATTCTACGTGGTGCCCACATTGCGTTTATGTGTTTTGTACGGATCTCAGAACAAACAGCAACTTTTGCCTTATAAAACATTAAAAGACAGGTTTTTATAACCGAAGTGTCGAGTATTTACAGCGCGGTACGCACTGAGTCCTTGTATAAAACGGATACGCTTCGTCTCTAAAAGGGTTAATGAGCAATAAGAAGTTCGTCAGTAGACGGACGTGTTTCCGGCTGAGTTCGTTTTTGTAATTGATGTGCTCATTTTAGACGTCTTCTGGTGTGTCTGCTCTGTCTTCGCTTTCACTGGGTATTAGCTGCAGTTCGTCTCCCGTTTAGTGTAAATTTAGAACCGAATGCTGGGTATGTGATAGGGGTACTGACGCCACCTTCAGAATACTTGCTTTCTCATCACACACTCTTGTTGCAAGTCTAACTCACTTTATACTCTCTAACGGCTGCAGTTGGAAGAGCGTCGTTAGACAAAGCGCACGTACGTACACTTTCTAGACTGGGCGTGTTGAAGAAAATACCAAGTGTAGAAGTCAGGGCAAAAAGGATGTGTGTGTAATACCATGTGTGTCCATATTAACTATTCACACAATACGCTCGGTTATTTTCTACGCAACCGCTGAGAGTAGACGAGTTGCTACCCACAGTGCATTTGACTGCTCGTGCGAACACGTGTAGACGTCCTGACGTATAAATGATGTATGTAACTACACAACAGTATCTGACGTGACGAAAATCACCAATACTCTCCGCTGACTTCGCCTTCTTTTTCTATTGAAGCTCTCGATAGATGATGCAGTCTGCTCTTCTTTCTTCAAAATTAGAAATCTAAGATCATAAGAAAGAGAGCTTTATTACATTATGGAAAACGCCTTTCCCATACTTTCGTAATGAGGCATTAAAACTAAGGTGTTTGGAATTTTCATTCGTATAATTCAGTTACAGAATTCCTAGATGGGAGGACTGCTGTAATTAGAATTAGATTATTTTTTCATTATGTACTTCAGCTCGTGCCGTACGTCTGACTTCTTTTGTTGCATTCACCTTTTCAGAATGGTTTGAAGTTTGTTGCTCCTATCTAATTTCATAGACATGCAAATGGATATGACAGAAGGCAGGAACAAACGTGAATAAATTGAAATTCGAGACGCAAACGGTGCCGTAAGAATTTCATATGCATCCATTTAGACTAGCCGGTTAAATCAAAGCTGTTACTGTATTCTACTACCTGCATTCACAGTTAAGTGTCTCTGCATTGTGCCCACACAGTGTATTTATATGTAATCGTATGTTGCAGTGAACAGTGATTATTTTCGTAAACAACAATAACCGTTCGGTCTTCATAATGGAGGCACATTTCGTCTTGTGTGAAATAAGCAGGGCTGTGGAGTCGGAGTCGGAAGGAATTTTAGGTGGAGTCGGAGTCGGAAGGAACTTTTAGGTGGAGTCGGAGTCGGAAGGAACTTTTAGGTGGAGTCGGAGTCGGAAGGAATTTTAGGTGGAGTCGGAGTCGGAAGGAACTTTTAGGTGGAGTCGGAGTCGGAAAAAAATGTTCAGACTCCGATTGCGACCTCAGTCTAAAATCTTACCTAGATACTCCAACTCCAGAGCCCTGATAGCTACAGTAACCATTAGACTTATACTTAAATATAGGTTATAAGTCAAAAAAGTAGCCTGATGATTCACGTGATGGTGATGACACGTCTTATAGGTTTACCGTTATTAATGCATATTGAGCTTTTATGAAGGAGTCGGAGTCGAACTTTTAAAAATCGAGGAGTCGGAGTCGGAAGTTTTAAAAATTGAGTAGCCGCGTCGGAGTCGGAGCTTTGGTGTACCGACTCCACAGCCCTGGAAATAAGAACTGGCTTATTCTATCACGTATGGCCTAATTCGGGCGACTTTTATGCTTCGGGGGGGGGGGGGGATTGGCATAACTTGTGCTGTCCTTTTCTTAAAATGTTTCTCTTCTGTTAAAGGTTTTATGTAACTGCATGTACATGTTCCCTTGCTAGTAGTTTCCCGTAAATGTCATGTTACGTTCTCTTTCTTCGAACAGTCTTAAAAATATTATTATTTACGAATTATATCGCTCTTAAACAGCACAACGTCTGGATCGGGTAACTTCAATGAAAGGTTTTATACGGAGGTTTAATTAATTTTCTAACTACAGTTTGCTGTCCATCTCAAATGAGGTGCATTTACGTTAGTTAATCTAGACAAGCCATCGGCTGTCAGTTTATACTTGGCCAGTATATCGGAAGGCCCTGCTGTAAGAGAACAAAACAGTTCCAGCAGAGCTTAAATGACGTTTGCTCTTCGTCAGGTGAATCAGGCCCTACACTGAGTGCAATAAGAAGTCCGTGTATGTGCGTGTTGTACCGTATTAACCTTTTAAAGCCTAGCGGTAACTTTACGTACCACCAGGTTTAACATTAAAAAATTCTACGTGGTGCCCACATTGCGTTTATGTGTTTTGTACGGATCTCAGAACAAACAGCAACTTTGGCCTTATGACACATTAAGAGATTGGTTTTTGTAACCGAAGTGGAGAGTGTTTACAGCGCGGTACGCACTGAGTCCTTATATAAAACAGATACGCTTCTTCTTTAAAGGGTTAATGGCGACCCATTTCTGAATCGTTTCCACTTACAGACCCACTGATTCCCACTAGCCTACAACAGACTTGCCAGATACAACCGAATTGTTCGTTTTTTGTAATTGTGAATTTACGAACTGTGTTCTCCAAAGCTTCACATTCGTAGCTTAAGTGTTTCGTCAGTAATTGCTGACAATTTGAAATCTAAACGTAGAATTTTAACGACTCTTTATGTTATGGTTTACAGTCTGCAAGAATAAATTGTTTGAACAAAGGTTTCATTTCGAAACTGTCACAAATTAAATTACTCCTGCAGAGAACGATTGGAAATGTACACATTTTGTGTATGAGCAAAGTACTGTGGTGGAGTCGGACCGCGGCGGGGGGAGGGGTGGGAAGGGGGGGGGCGAGGTCTCACCGTGACTATGATTATACCAGTGACACTGGGTGTAGTTGAGCAACCTGGTGAATATTTTCTGTCTGGGTTATAGCTAGGTCCCCTGCGAGCGCGGTGTCTATTAAGGCAATTAGGCAAAACGCGTCTCGACGGAGTTGACGTCGCAGTAGTTAAAGTGTCGTCACGGGAATCGGTCACTGTCCCTTCGCTCTCAAACTTTTTTGAAAACTCTTTATGAGAGAAGGGACACATTTAGCATTCTGCGCAGCGAGTTTGTGGAATTAGAACGACTTTTCATGTTTAGGTGTCTGAATCCCAACGCGCCTATAAAGTTAAAGCAGTTGGTTTCTTAAAAGAGGCATGGGAAGCCTTGTGCAATTAATTCGGTGCATGCAGTTCAGATGGATCAGTCGGTCTACACTACAGGCCTCCCATCACTCATTGCCTGGGTGTTTCGATGTTGGACGGAACTCCGTTGTGTAGAGCATCGCGATTCTGTCCCGCTAAACCAGCACAAAATATCTGTGATTGTCACTCATTAAAATATAGTCATGCTTCAGGGGTTGTGCATTGTAATAAGGGAGACTTTTCCATGAAGCGGAAACTAAAATACACGTACAAAAACTTTAAACACCAACAAATGCACAAAGAGTTTATTCTCGTCAATTATAACTCACTCCTACATGTTTCGACCCTGCTGGGTCATCTTCAGGGAGAAACCTTCCGTTGTCGTTACACTATGTTGCACTATACAGTCTAGCGAGAATGTGCTGTTGACTGTGCACTGCGCCGTTTCAATAAACTCTTTGTGCATTTGTTGGTGTTTAAAGTTTTTGTATAATATAGTGCACGGACATGGAACACTTTAAAATACACGTATTTGTATATGGGGCTGTTCAGGGACAAGAGTAACGGGCACAACATTGCGAATTAAACACGTATATTCAGAAAAATGTTTACACATTATTTTGCTCTTGAAAACTGGGAAGCGACCACCTGAAAGATCGAGGTGTAGATGGGTGGTAAATATTAAGAGGTGTCTTAAGGTCACAGGATGGGAGAATCTGAACTGAATCTTATCTGGCTGAGGAGAGAGACCAGTGATGGGCTGTTGTGTGCACGGTAACGAACCGTCGGTTTCCATAAAAGGCGCAGCTTATCGACTTGTTAATATTTCGACACAAACTCTTTCCATTGAGTTATTGTGGGAAAACAAAGGAGTTCTGAATAGGTCTCGTAAAGCATACTTTCCACAGACCTTAGTAGCACAAATCATGCACTGTTAATACCATGTGTATATAGTACGTAGTCATAATCTCATAATGAAATGCAGTTTAACTCACGGGTCGGAAGCTGTACTCATGCGCAATCAATGCTACCACCCGAGTCGTATTGGAGTCGAATTTTTACTTTGCTGCTTCAACAGACCGAATGGTGGTGGTGGTGGTGATGATGCATTCGTAAAATAACTTAAATTTCTATTCAATTTACGTTAAACTTGTCCGTCAGAAACTCAGAATTTCTCACCATCTCCGTGTTGGAATTGTTCATGTGGGAACTGTAGAGGGTAAAGGAACTACATAACTAAAATTCTTGAGCTAAATAAATACGAAAAACGCAGGGAATCGAATATATATTAGATGTACGTACATAAGCAGAGAAACTATATGCATGGATAAGTTATTTCAGAACACTAATGCACGATTTTAGGAGAAAATTAGGTAATGAAAATTTGTTCCAAAATAGCGGAATATACCAGTTACAATATCCTACCTGGTTTGTGGTTTGTGTTTAGCAGAATCTGATTCAGTTACCCATGCAGTCACTCAGTCGCGCCAAGGGCATTACATGTACGGAGATATATACATGGACAGAGATGGCAGGTTTTCAAATTGTGTATCAACAAACTTGCTTATCAAAGTGAGTAGGTCTACTCAAGTGCAGCGTATACGCTGGGCTTACACAGCGCAGTGTAATGAAAACCCTGTAGATATAATGTATATTAAAATTACACCCGCATAGTATGTAGTTACTCTTACTTTCAGCATCTGACAGTGGCTTTAATGGTCAGAATGTGTGTACACATATACCATGTACTTTCACTTATAAGGTCCTTCCTGTTCAATTTTCAACGGTCATTTTCCGCTAGTTAAGCTTATTAAGGGACATCGTATGGAAAATTACGAACAAGGCGTGTCTGTCTTTATACAGTTATGATATTCAGCCCCTTCCCTCTCCGCGTGAGACGATATTAGCAAGGTTTGTCACGAAGTTCAAATCGGTTTCACCTAGGATCTCAAGTTGGCTGCTGTAATGACCCATTAAAGAAATGAGACTGCAGACAGTGAAGGCTAGGCACGTCTGTGCAATGATAATAATTGTGTGCCAATGAACAAAGCTTTTATCGATCTTATGTTTATTTGCACTGTTTATAGGGTGAAGTAGGAATGCAGCTTTCTGTGTAGAAAAAAAATTGTGGTAAGGGAAAACTAAGCGTAGATGAAATGAAAATTAATGCAACTGCCTACCGAGCGACGTCGATCACGGTGACCACGTCGTCGAGGCGCCGTTGTTTTCAGCTGCTCGAACACGTGATTGCTATTTCGAAACCCATGCTGGGCACAGGAGTAAGTGCAGGCCTTGTTATGGGCCAATCAGCCGTTACATGTTTTAAGGGTCTGTAATTGCATAAGTTAGATGTGAACTGGAGCTGAGCACAGACCTAATTCATGAAGGCCGAAGAAGAAGAAGAAGAAGAAGGAGAGAAGAAGAAGAAGAAGAAGAAGGAGAGAAGAAGAAGGAGAAGGAGGAGGAGGAGAAGAAGAAGAAGAAGAAGAAGAAGAAGAAGAAGGAGAAGAAGAAGAAGGAGAAGAAGAAGGAGAAGAAGAAGAAGAAGAAGAAGGAGAAGAAGAACAAGAAGGAGGAGGAGGAGGAAAAGAAGAAGAAGAAGAAGAAGGAGAAGGGGGAGGAAGTGGAAGGGGGAGGAGGAGGAGGAGGAGGAACAGGCTGAAGAAGATTGACGAAGACTGAAGAACTACTGTAATTAGTAACTACGTCGATTACGCTGCTTAACAAAAGCCTGTCGTCGGATTACCTCGAGCCAATCCAGTCCAGTTTACGTATTTACAGTTTATGTATTTATGATCCTTTTTAATGTTGTCCTTATGCTTACGACTGGGGCTCCCAAATTATATCTTCCTTCAGTCTCAACCAAATGTGCTACGTCTCCCATCAGACTCATCATTCGATCGCCCTAACTATGTAGACTGTGTAGACTAGGCTGCAAATTATGAAGCTTCATATTCTATAATTATTTTTTCCTTCTTTTATTACATCATGTATTTTAGGCCGAAATTCCTCACCTTATGTCTCTCGAACATCCTAAATGTGCATTTCTTCTTTAGACTGATAGATCAAGTTTCTCAGCCATGCCAGTTACGTAGTGAAATGATCCTTTTTTATATAATCGCCTGATTTTAGAGAGGAGGCGAGTAAACCTAAATTTCTTGAGTTTAAGCTGCTCTTTTTAATCATGTTTGTCATGTCGGTGTATCATAGCACCTCTTAAATGGTTTTCAGTTTTCCTCGTTTCAGCGGGTTCATTAGCAGGTAGCAATTTGTAATGTTGTCTTTCGTTGTCTTTTAGTCCTGTGATAAGACAAATACCCACAGGCCTACTTAGTAACCTCCGAATTTGTTGCAATACCATCCTGCTTGCTCCTTGCTTGCGGAGTCTGAAGGTTGCACATGTTAAGTATCATATGTACATTAATAGCTGATATCTAAGGAATATAAATCCAGCTTACTGTATTGCGTTGTGTTCCGTATTGCCTGATGTAACTTTTATTTCAATTTAATTTCGGAATTTTACGTTCGTTTGCTGGTCCAGTTTGCCTTGGTCCTTTCCAGGTACCCGAAGGTATAATTTTATCAGTGTGTTTTCTTCGCACTTTATTAAGTTTCCCGGTCTTTGAACCGATGTGGAACGTTATTTTCTTACGCGGAATTAGAAAGAAACCCGTCAGAAAACAACCGTCTACAGAGGACGCCAACAGATTTCAGCCAGTCCAGTACAACCAGCCGTGTCTGCTAAAATAGTTTTGCCTGTGAGGCACAGTGCCGCCAATTAATACTGTTGGGTGACATCCATAGTTTTCTTACAATGACATGCAACTAATATGGGTTTAATATTCTGATAATAATAAACCCTAAAAGGGAATTATAACTCGTAATGTATTTGGTTTTTAATGTATGGTTTATTGGAGAATACTGTCAACAGCTCAGGCTGTTTTGCGTCGAACAGCAGGTGCCTCGCCAGTTATGAAATGGAAAGGACACAATCATGACGTAATTCGAGGTACTATTACCGCTTTTATCTGGAAGGATGGAGGAAGACCAAGAAACCCGCTGGGCACGGTAGTCTTGGTTCCCTGTCAAAGTTTCGAACCTAGCACTCTCAAATAGCTTACAGGTCTGAAGAGTCACAACTTGCGGTAGCGTGCTCGCTCTGTCTTCCAGTGCACAATACTATTTACCGTGAAAACGCACCGTCAATTCTTATGTCATTTTCGGATACGTATTGCAGTTGGTCTCAGCGTGCGGAGCGCTGAAGAACCTAAGCTGTGTGTGTGTGTGTGTGTGTGTGTGTGTGTGTGTGTGTGTGTGTGTGTGTGTGTGTNTGTGTGTGTGTGTGTGTGTGTGTGTGTGTGTGTGTGTGTGTGTGTGTGGACAAGAGACGCAGCTTAGAGCAGGTGAATTCCTGGCACAAGCTGCTCACAGCACGTTGATATTTGTAGTATTTGCATTTTCAAACTGCGGCCTTCGGTTACATTACTAACGATACTTGTACGTATTTTTTCACTGGAGATACTACGATTTTAACTTGGCCCTGTGTCAGTGGTTTGTAGAGGAAAGAAGGTGATATGGCAATCTTCCAGCACTGTTTTTCTAATTTCCTCTTTGTGCTTTGTCTTCTTGTCTATCTGTAAGAATGACACAACCTCCCCAGATAATTGTGGGTTGTCGTTTTCAGAATACCAGAAAAAAACCATCAGTTCCAGTAACCATTGTGAGAAGAAAGATGGAAGGTGGGTGGGATTAAACATGAATGCCAGGGAGGGGAAAGTTTATTTAGCAAACCTGGCAAGCCTGCTTTTGTGGCAGCTGGAACGACTCAAAGCAATTCCACGTGTTAATAAAAGAAATTAACCGTAACGCCAAAACACGCGCGCTCACTTACGCCAGTGCGTCTTAACGTTTTTTACATTTTAAACAGCGGAAGTTGTGTCGGTTTCAGTGCCTTGTGCAGTCTGTACAGTACGGCACTTTCGTGTCATTCGATTCAGTTCTTGTTAAATGCATGATGTACGCCATTTTGTGACTCTTCTTAATACTCCTTTTACAAAACACCTGTTTATATTTTTAATACGTTGATCTTAACATTTCGGTTTACTTTTACGCCACAGGCACTTTACGGACATCTTTGCCATGATTACTCGGATTCCGACACTCATTTTGTTCTTGATTGCTTAGCGTACCCGGTTCTTTGCTATCAGGTACAAGGTTTAAATATTGGCCCTGAGACCGGATGTTAAAGAAATTTTTGGATTTCCCATCCCGTTGTGCGTTCTGTCTACAATCTATACCAACAGACACACTTGGAGACAGTGGTATAACGCACAAAGGGATGGGAAACCCAAAAATTGCTGCAGCTGGTCAAGCTTACCGCATCAGTAAATACAAGCACCTAAAGGAAAAGGTGTTACAAGGGCAATTAGCCTGTCGATATAGACGGGAGATACTGTATGTTGTTGTTTTGTTCATTGGCTGCCGGCAAGTACCGCGACTGCTTCCTTACACATCCTCTCCTCATCATGTTTCACATTAGTCTTACCCTTCTGTACATTGTGTAGCAGGGATGCTGAAAGAGGGCAGTTAAATTAACCAAAAAGTTAATCGAGTCTTTCTTCAGATGAAAAGAGTGACTAGTACGTCAACAAACATTTGTGGTATGAGATTTGACGTTCTGATGGCTGTAAATTTGTACATTACGATGCTGTGAGTTGTAAACGGCTAAAGTAATTGTCGGAACCGCATAACTTATTTGAGAGCACACGTAAAATGGTTTCACATAATCTAAATGACATACGCGTATCAAAACATGGAGTTTGGTGTGTCGATGCTGACCAGCCTGCTCCGTACGGAGGTGTCTGTGTGGCAATGTAAATATCGTCATAAAGCGCTTAGAATGTGTGTAAGTGTAGAACAGTGCATGTTGAGTCTGAAACAGCCTGCAAGTGTGCCAGTTCTATAACTGAACGGAAATGCACACCACTCGTGCCAAGTCTGATCGTGAACTGGAGTTCCATGTAATCGTTACGTTTAGATAGGGGTGCACAACTTGGATTAAATTCTATTACTTACCGGGTACGGAAAATGGTAGTTTGTTATGTAATGAACCAACTTCTAACTGGTGTCTTAACTGTTTAGTAATTAATGAGTAGTGTCCGTTAACTACGTGAGTAATTAACCAACTAACTCATTTTGTTTACTCTTTCCGTTTTGTAACGGAAAGAAGTGTATGTCACATAACCGAGTCTCGTGTGTCGAAATTATTCCAATTGCAGGGAATTCTTTTCTGCAGAATGCAACAACGTAGTAAATTGGTACGGTACAATGTACTGCAATTTATACAAAACACTTCCAAGAAAACCATATGGTATACAAAGCAGTGGGTTTTGTGTAGTCAGCGTAGAATAAGTGACAGAGCCCCCTGTTACTACATTCCGTAATCGACTTTTGCTTATGTGTATGGCATTGACTTTATATCTGCATATATTAGCATTTTTTTGCTCCAGAATCATTGAATTTGCTGTTGCTCTCCAGACGGTGTGGGCCTACAGGTAAGTTTGAAGTGGATAGTAGTTCTACGGGAACGAAACGGTGTACCTACAAGTTGCAGCACACGTAGTAGGCAATTCTAGCAAGTGCAAGATGCAGGGCTTTGCTGTGTCCCGAATAGTAATGGTTCTGTGCACGCGGACACACACAAACACACACACACACACGCGCGCGCGCGCGCGCTCGACCGATGAATCCTAATTCGATTCCCAACAAGGCGCGAGACTTTATCCAAAGCGCACAGCCTTGTGTTCAGTGAGCACCGGTGGAGCATTCTTCAAGGGTAAAGCGGTCGGGGCGTGAACCTGACCCGTCACCTCCATTAAGTGTGGAGGTACAGAATGCGTGAAGCTGTACCGCAGTATTAAATGCTCTGTTCGATCTTGTTTTTGGACGATTGTAACAGAATTTGTAGCACAAAATTAATACTTAGAACTTTGGTGTTTGGCACCTGTTATGTTTATGATTGCAACAACAGCCTAATTAAGCGTTTCTGTTATCTTAATATTGTAACTGACCTGTATAAAAACTGACGCTATGCGAGACGACTAAACGAATGAGGATTCATAATAAGTCATCCTGGCGCGATCAACCGATGATGGTGCGAGAGCTGTGGGTCAAACCACAGAAAGACTGCCAGTACCTGGCAGTCTTTCTGTGGCCCACGGGAGTGTGGTTCTGTTTGAAAGATTTCATAAACTTTTTTTTATGAACAGGACTATAAGACTGACATACTAATAAGCAAATTCATTAGTACAGTAGAGTTTACGTCGAGGAAAAACTGGGCAAAAACAGGCGGTGTCGGTAGCATGTCATTCGAACGGAGGTTAAAAAGTGTCCTACCAGCGTAACTGTTACGTCAGTTCTTCGCACCATTTAAGTTCGGACGCCGTCGGAACACTTTATCTGTCGTTCGTCCTTCTTTTTCCCCTCTATGTTATTTTTCTTTTCCTTTCCTGTTTTATTTGTTGACAGAATTTATTAACTCCAAGCACAAGGGGAGACATTTAAATCAGTGGCGTACAGCATTAGACGTTGCCGAAGATTAACAGAGTGTAAGTTACCGCTGCGTACTGCGAGGTTTTAGAATCTTTTTGGAAAATTCTCTCTTTCTATACTAGAGTCTCAGGTTTCGTTTTCCTACCGTTTTACCGTAACTAAAATTGTTAATGATTTTTCTTACTTGTGGTCCATCATTTTGTCATTCGACGCCTATTTTAAGCGAAATAATCTGAACCTAGTGCTGATGCACAACTACACACCGCTTTATAAATGTGATATAAGATTTTCTCTTAGATATCCCTCATCGAATGACGGTATATTATTCTTATGGTTTTTATTCATGTGTTTCAGGTAAGTGACCACTCAGAGTTATGATTTCTGCAGTTAGACAACCCAGTAAGCCCCTATGGAAACCAGCAATCAGTTGTCAGGTGAGTCAGTCATAAAAGAATTAATT
Organism: Coptotermes formosanus; assembly: GCA_013340265.1. NCBI lineage: Eukaryota > Metazoa > Arthropoda > Insecta > Blattodea > Rhinotermitidae > Coptotermes > Coptotermes formosanus. The sequence goes on along the minus strand of BLKM01008356.1, from coordinate 3,253,140 downwards.
GGTCTTATTTTGCTTTCTGCTGCTTTATTTGTTTTGTTGTGTTGGCAAGAGCGTTTGGCACTCACTGGAGACTGCAGAACACAATGGATTGCATTGTCTTTGAGAAGAGAATGTCCAGCCAACTTACTGTCTGTTTGCACAGTGAGATCATGCATATGAACAGTGCTTACCTTGCTTCGTTGGCGACCCGGACCTTAACCAGATTTCTTCGTAACTGCATACAAGAAACTTGGGGCATAATTACAGCGCTGCGTTTTCCATAAATGCTTTTGTTTGTAGAGAGGGTAGCTGCAGTTGTAACTCATTGCTTTAGTTTTCTGCGTGTTTACCTCTAGTACGTTTATTCAATAATTTGCACGCTTTTGCTTATTACTGCCGGGGTCACGGATGTTAAAATTTGGACACACGTGACATACGGAAAACATTTGGGTTCGAAAACGTTGGTGGAAGGGACGACATGAGGATCCTAGCCGCATGTGGTAGGATAAATATAAAATTGCTCTCAGAGAAGTAGGCTGTAAAAGTGTACACGTATGTTATTTAACCGTTGTTTTATCATCGTACCGAGCACTGCAGCCTGATCGCATAGACAGCCTTCGGCCGCCGGGAAATCCCGTGACAGGTGCGATAGTAGGAAGATTTTGTAACTGTGACGGGTTCTTGTGGAAACATCATTGAACATTCGGGTTACATAAAACAGGGATGTCTTTACCAACAGGATAACTACCGGATTTTCAAAAAATTCATTCCTTATAGTAGAAGTATTTCTGCCACGAAGAGGGAGACAGTAGGTTCCCTCAGAACATTCGTAACCATCCACCATGCTACACAGAGCTGCACAGATGACTACAGTTCAACCTGCCTGTACCTACTGTCACATATTTATTCATGGTAAATAGCTGGGCAGACTTTGCAGTCGCACAGCCGCTGCACACTAACTGCCATGAATCAACTTTCTGTTGAGAAAACGCTTTTGCAGTGAACTTAGACACGAAGGTTGCTGTCTTCTTGGATGTAGTCTGGTAGCTAGTTACTGGCGATTCGCAGGAACTAGTGCCTTCAGCTTCAGTGTAAAAACAGGCGATCTTCGTAGCCATCACAGTGACTTGAAATCTCATTGATTTAGAAACGATGATGTTGAAGAGTCAGGTGTTTTGGGGTGTGATTCTTTGTCGCCAGGCAAGCAGTCCCTGGTTTTTCGAAGCACGATAGTGCCTTCAGCTTTAGGTTGAAACAATCGACCTGCTGGAAGGCACTGCGATAGTTCGAAATGTCGGGACTGCTTGCCCAACGGTACAGCGTCACATCGCAGAAGAATCTTCTGCAGCACCAGTGCGAGAAACTCAGGTCTTGCAACTGTTATGTTGTTTATTCTGATATTTTACTATGTTGTGTCAGTTGCTGACTCAGATGTGTTAGCATTAGGGCTCTATCTAGTGCCGAAATAATGTGTGGTAGCTTACAGGTCTAGTTACGTCCACGTCCACCAACAGCGGTTCTGAACAAATTTCCAGTGGCCGAATTTAGTTGGATAATACTACGATAAGGTTGTTAAGTGGCAGGATCTTAGTTTACAATCACGCAGACACAAATAGTTGCACCTGCTGTAGCCTGTGCAAAAGGGATTCTGTGTTTGGAAGGATGCTTGGCATTACTTTGCTTGTGACTTTTCATCATTGCTTGTCAGTAGGAGCGCTAGCCATAAGGAGAATCGTGCGCTTCATGTTTTCGGGATGTGAAGCCATGCACGCTGGCAACTGCGTTTCGAAGAAGCTTACTGCCTCCATCTTTAGGGTGGACCAAGGAGAATGACCAGTCTGGAAGAGAAGGGAGAAGTATTTGTACCTAATAACAAAGTAACAAAAGAAGTAGTTTACGCATGCACAGTGCGGAGCTTTATAATTTGTGTTTTCGTCTGGCGTTGCGCCAGTGGGGAAGATTGCAGGAAAATTAAATGGACGGGATAGGGAGCAGGCATCGGAGAGAGGAGACTTTTGTGCAAAATATGAGTTTGTACACCTTGAGGAAAGTGACCGTTTTGAAGACGTCGGCGCGTGTGTGTAATATCAAGATGTGTCAAATATATATATATATATATATATATATATATATATATATATATATATGCCGCAGAAGGCTGAGCATTTCTTAACCAGCCAAGCATCTAAGAACATAAAGTGAAAAATGCAATTAGTTCCCAGAAAAGTTACGTACATGCACGATTTCGTATTATTTCTNTATATATATATATATATATATATATATGTCACAGAAGGCTGAGCATTTCTTAACCAGCCAAGCATCTAAGAACTTAAAGTGAAAAATGCAATTAGTTCCCAGAAAAGTTACGTACATGCACGATTTCGTATTATTTCTGCAAATTTTATCTGTTTCGTGGGAAGTGTAGACATGATTATTCAAACTATGCACTAATCTTTCTGTTCAACAAGATGCAGGAGCAATGTGCATGGGAATGTGGTGTTTGCGAGGAGGGACGTGGGGGGGAGGCAGCAGTCTGGCAAGGAAGTAACACCTGGTTGTTTCAAGAAACAGGGTCGAAATTTTTTCATTATCGCCACAAGTATTAATGCATACTGCGGAGAGAAGAGCGGTGGGTTGCTGCTAGCTGTGAACAGGCGCGAAGAATAATGCCAGTACCCTGGTAGTCCACGTGTTCAGTGGATGCAGGGATGCCAATAATGCGACAGAGGTTGTTGCATATTGCTTCAAGTAACAGCATATTTGTTATGATAATGGTGCCACCGCTTTTGGGGCTTTTAGGGAATAAATGTACGGGGCACGTCCGCCCAACTACTTGTTTCGCCAACCATGGACCTGCCTGCATTAATTGTTGTTGTTTTAGTGACGGTTCTAAGGTTTGATAGTGTGCGATCAGTCTGTTAACTTCTCACCCTTTGAAGCCTACAAACAATATGAAAGTTCCTTTCCGCCCAGTGCTCCCCGATATCCGAAAGAGCATGGCTTTGTGTGGATATTACCGGGCTTTACCGTCTTGTCCTTCTGCTGCTGGTTGTAGTAGGAGGAAGATGGATACGGACATTGTTGGAATGATACTGACAGAGGAAAACAGATGTACGTGGAGACAAATCTGTTCAATGCCACTTGGTCGACCACAAATCTCACGTGAACTAACCTGGGGTCGAACCCGGGCATCCGCGATTAGGGGCCGGCGATTAACCGTTTGAACCCGTGAAAGCTAAATTTAAACTGAAGCACCGAACGATTTAGTTGGTTTTGAACTGTAAGGACACTTTGTCTGTGTTACAAGAATCACTAATTTGAGGGAAAATAATCGCTGATTGTTGGGGCATTCATACAGGACGTTTAAATACGCTCTGTGGACAGAATGTAGAGTTCTTGTGTATTAAACGTGGTTGTTCGTAAAGTAACCACTGTAGTTTGAAGGATGACATTCCAGTGGTTGCATGTAGCACCATGTTGGACGGAATGATACCTCCAGTGGCGCGCGCACGCACGCACGCACTTCCCCACCCGCTTCTCCATCACTCTAAGCAGGGTTTTAAACCTCCATTCTAGGCCAACTTTGTTATTCTGTATATGTGCCATGTTTACTTCAGTCGCCTTCACTCTTTGTTTTCACTAAATACTTGGCTTATATACGTGCGTAATGTCTGTGACACACAATTGACTGTTACTTTTGGAAAGTTACTTTACACATTATCTAACCTAGTAATTTAATTTATGAATACGAAACGTCTAAATTTAATTGCTTTTGCGGCGCTAAGCTTCTACTGCTACAGCTGCTATTATGCGTCAGCCACTTAATACGAGTGTTGTGAAAGTTCAAGTCTTCTGTCGAAATAGTCACCGACGTCTCGACAGGTGTTTTTTGGAGTGCGTGACCCTGAAGTTGAGGTCACTGCAATAGTTGGAAACGTCTGTGACTATGCCGGTTGACACGATGTAAAGTGCCAGAAGACTTCACTGAATACAATGCTTACGCCCTCCGCGTTTCGTCCAGTACTTGACCGCTTGAAGTGTGTGTAGTATTGTTGTGTATTAAACTGCTACTAAAATGTCACGTTTATTATCTTACTAAAAGTGAGACGTGAAGTCTAAGCTTGTTGCCACACGTCTAGTTCACTCCAAGTGACGGCTAGACCGATGTTTTCTCTTTACCATGCTATGAAACCTTCCTGCAGGTCCTGTCGTTGGTTGTAGAGATTATTGTATTGCGTTTTTTATGAACTGTAATTGAAGTTTTCGGCTCCTGGCCTGTACTTGGCAAAGGTAAAAAGAAATTGTGTCGAGGGTTTATGTATGTAGAAACAGATTCAACTGGTTTCATTGCGTTTATATCCCATCACGTGCTGTGCCTACCTACATGTAATCTGCTTTCCATGCATCAGATGTTTTAATAGGTCGTATCCCCTGGTGACCGTGTATGGAAATGTAGTGCCAGTTCATACTGCGTGCAAGAATGCTACACACAGCAGTCATAAAATTTGTACACATTGTTCCCCACCTCGTCCCTTCCACACTGTCAACAACTTTCGCGAATTCAGAAGCCTTCATTTTACGTTATTTAATTACTACTGTTTCCTGTAATTCTTAGTACACAGTAAGTTTCATGCCTCATTTGTAACCTGTTGTGTCACTTTCCATTCTCTTTGAAATTCGTCTTTTTCCCTTGCTTGATAATACCCAGCTTTTCTGACATTAACGTACGTTTATGAGCCTGAATCGGATTTTGAAATTATAATAGGTTTTAGCAAATTGCAGTACATTTTAATTGGTATCTTGTGTTACTTTCATGCCCTTCGTTTCGATGACGGATTCACAGATTAGTGACATCTTTATTAATTATGGACCGGCGCAATGTATTCGGATGTGTAAATAATAAACAGATTAATTTTATTACCTAACTTCAATACTTGAAAGTTGTTTGTGTCCCGCCCACTAGGCCTCTGTAATTCAACGGATTTTAGAATATAAATTCAAAATTTAATTTGTCAGTGATTGCTACAAAATGAAAGTGTGGGTTTCGTTTTTCTGTATCTCAGCAGTTTGGTCGTGAAGCAGGTAGGCCTATATTTTAAATGTTGTCTCGCGTCGTTCGTCGTGTGTATGAATTTTTGTTTTAGTAGCCGAATAAAATCGTCGATCTTTTGTCGTTTTTAGCTCTATTAATTTATCCCAGTTATTCGTGAATTTAAAATTCGGTTATCAGAATGTCTTCAAATTTCGTGTCCGCATTCAATATACTGTTAATATCACATAAGGTTCAATGTATTGTTGTGTGCAGAAATAACGCTTATGTCAAAATTTTACTTATCTAATGAATTTTTATGTAGAGGGTAGGTGCGAATATATTGAATAAGCAGTCGCGGACGGCCGACAAGGAGTGGTGGTTCAGCTTGTGGGTCGGGCGGGGTGCTAACAACTCCTCACCGTAAAGACTTACCATGCTACGAACGACTGACAAATGCCTCGGGCATAGACTGTTTCTTTGGCGCGACGTACTGAGGCAGGAGCATAGGCTGAGAGTGTCCGAGAACAGGGTGCCGAGGAAGACATATGGGCTTAAGAGGGTCGAGGTAATAGGGGAGTGAAGAAGGCTACATAAACAGAAACTGTTTGATCTGTACTTCTCACCAGATATTGTTCAGGTAATAAATCAAGAAGAATGAGATTGGCGGGACATGTAGTACGTGTGGGGAGAGGAGAGGTGCATACAGGGTTTTGGTTAGGAAGCCTGACGGAAAGAGACCACTTGGAAAACTTGGGCATCGTATTAAAATAAATATTCAGGAAGTGGAATTGGAGGCATGGATTGGACTATTCTAACTCAGGATAGGGACAGGTCGCGGGCTCTTGTGAGTGTGGTAATGACTTTTCGGGTTCCGTAAAATGCGGGAAATTTCTTGATTAGGTGAGGACCCTTTTTAACTTTTCATGAAGCACTCTGCTCCATGGAGTTCGTTTGGTAATGATTTTTGTTCTCACTGATAGGCCTAGCCTGTGGATGTAACTCACAATGAGCAGGCATTGATCAGTCGTAACTGGTTAAGGCTGATCAGCTCTTCTGAGTTCCTTGGGTTTTCCTTAGTCCCCCAGGCAAGCGTTGGGATGGTACCTCTTCCTTCCACACCCCTTAAAGCCATTAGTCTTTAATACTTCTATCACTCCATGCTATATGATCTGAGTTATTGAAAGCTTCATTAAATAAATCAGAGATGCAGATAAAAACGTCTCTTTAACACAGCGTTGTACAAATCCCAGGCGCCAGGTAACCCGGACAGCTGTTTTTTTCCCGCTGACCTTTGATATTTTCAGCATGCACAACGAAGTCTTCTTCCTTACATAACAGTGTGTAACATTTCGCGTGCACCGAGCAGAAAGCGCCAGGTAACGGTGACATTCACTGGTCACTCCAGAATTGTGGGTCCTCGATATGGAAATTAATGTCACCCTTCTGGCGCTTAGAACTTGGAGGTTGCTCCTAGATATTTAAAAAACTGTGGACCCCTTGTTTAACGGAGTTGCGTATGTTATCTATATCTATTTCCATACAACGTAACCGACACCTCATTAAATGTCAATCCTACTTTGGTATTTCGCACAACCTCCATGCTTGTGTCACTGAGGACATGAAATTAAGGAATACAGCCATGGAGTGGCCTCTAGTGGCATTATGTTCGTATCAAGTTTCATGAAAATCTGTCCTTTCTTCGAAATTTATCACGGGGACACGCACACGGACATAAATGTACCAGAACACAGAACAAAGGAGGATGGCTGCTGGGAACCTGAGTCCAAAATGCTTGCTGGAGGTTTGCCGAGATTTGTGTGATGCATTTTAACCCTTGCTGCTTTCACAGCGTTGTTGGTGATATGACGCCCTGTCAAATGACAGTTACCGACGTTTCGGAAGAGCTTGGTGCCTTATCTTTTTCCTCTTCTTTCTGTGTGTTCCCTTAATATAATTTACTTAACTTCTGTTACTTATTTTCTTCTTTCGTTTGTCTTTCTTTCAGCGTGTCTTCGTTTTGTCCCTACGTTGGTCAGCCACAGCGTCTTGTAAAACTCTTTCTTCTGCATCCTTTGGGCTTTTCACGGTGTTGTTACACTACCCTAAAAATGCAGGTTGCAGGCTGCTCCAAAATATCGGCAGCTGGATTACCAATCGGACTTGTTAAAGGTTGTCGGTGCTTGAATGGAAAGTCATTACTTTTAGCTTAAGTTGACGTAATTATGCGTTGAGTAGGCATACGTCGCTATTGCATTGAAGAGTGCGTGTATGAAATGTGGTGGTCGTTGCGAATAGCGGCAGGATGGGTTAAATGAATGGAGCGATCATGTCGAATTTACGTGATATAAAGCACTTGCCAGGACTAGGACGAGCGACGGGTACTGACTCGCCTCGCGGGATACGGACTGGCACGCCTCACAAATTCGCAGTGAAGTCTTCCGCTTTGTAATTACACAGTTCTTTTTACAGGACGCGTGTTGTTTTGACAACAATTAATGCCAAGATAAAACATCGTCGTGTGTATGAAGTCAGTGACAATTCCTGTGGACTAATACAAAATTTGCGGTTAAATGAACGTATAATTCTATACACACGAGATTTTATTTCCAAGAACTGTACAAAGTTTGTTTTTTACTCCCCCTACACGTTTCGGCTATCCATATTAGCCATCAAAATGTAGCAGCCTAAAAACTAATTTTGTGTAGTACTTGGAAATAAAAACGTGTGTTTGGAAGACTACTGCAAAGAATATGTATAACATTACGTTCATAACTCTGTGTTAGTGCTGAGGTATAAAACAAGGTGGCATAATCAGTCACGGTCTTTAGTTTTGTGTGTCATTGACGCATGCTACGTCCATACGAATAACACAGGGGCGTGCTCGTTTCTGAATTTGAAGACGAATAGGCTGTTTATCCCCACGTAATTTTCGTCTTTCTGTCGTAAAGTTTAAAGATAACGCAAAGAGATAATTTCTTCTAAATGAGTGGACGCTAAAATAACGCTTGTTTTCTAAATGTGTGTCCTGCACAAGTAACACGGCGTCATTTATCTTGTTTTTATTTGGTAGCTTTCTGATACCTCACGACACAATTCGGTGCACTATTGCAGACGATACAGCACCTGTGAACGCCACACGTGTGTATGTATTTGATAGTTACGGTTTGAGAACTCATGAGGGGAAGGAAAGGAAGACGCTAATAGGTGCAGTGTTGGGGCTTATAGTATGATGAATCATTAAAATATGTGTGGGTTCTGAAAGCGGCTTGGAATGTGCCTACGTGACTCGTCAGAACTGAGCAGTACATTTAAGTCTGTACTTGCTAAGCAGAGATCTTATTTATATCTTATAATCGATTTTGTAGACACAGTGACTTCGATTCCGAACACAATTAAGTGCGTATTCCAGATTTTAATTGGAATCCGGTTTTGAGAAATTCATTAACAAAAGTTTATTTTATCTTTTAGAGTCCTGTTGCCCGTTGTGTTCATATGCCTGCCTGTTCAGCGTCAGTACTTTCCTTCGTAATCAAAATGTGGCAGAAACTAGCGCTGTATTGCATTAGTCCCAGAAATTTCACAAGGACGTTTTTAAACGCCTCTGTGACCCTATGTAATGTGTAAAATGCAACCATTATAATGTTCTTACAAAATCCTTTACAATGTGACGTTACACGTTTTCTAGTAATACAACATTTTGCCAGCAATTTTTCAACTCATGTAATCACTGATTCTGGAAGTGTTCGTCCGTCTCTGCTTTACCGTCTTCAGTCATCTGTAGGTACAATTCTCCAATATAAAGGTATGTTTGGCAGCTAAAGTTATGTCTCTGTTGTACTCTGCCAAATGTTAAAAATCTGCAGCAATGTTCACTCCATTAGCTTCCACCATGCACGGAGTCACCATACTATAAAGCTTGTTTCCCCGCCTCTTGCCTCTACCCCTACACCAAAATATAATAGGCAACCCGCATTACGTGATGCTACAATCCAGTTGATGATGATTACTCCCAAATGCCGTATAATGAAACTGTATGTAGGTGTAGGCTTGTTGTTTGCTGTGCTCTGAACGTGTGAGAATATGGAACTGCAACAAGATGTTTTTGCTGGAACTTATGATTTTAAATCGTGCTGCGTGTGGCAGGCATTGCCCGTACCGGCCTGTTTAATGAATTCGCTTTTGATTTAGCCATACGAGTGAGTAATAGATACTAAGAATACTGTGAAAATCAGTTTTGTTTAACCCTTTAAAGACGAAGCCTGTCTGTTTTATTCAAGGACTCAGTGCGTACCGCACTGTAAACACTCTCCACTTCGGTTATAAAAACCGATCTCTTAATGTTTTATAAGGCAAAAGTTGCTGTTTGTTCTGAGATCCGTACAAAACACATAAACGCAATGTGGGCACCACGTAGAATTTTTTAATATTAAACCTGGTGGTACGTAAAGTTACCGCTAGGCTTTAAAAGGTTAAATAAGCTGAGTAATAAATTTGAACATCCAAGGGATCGTGTTTCTATCCCCAACAGAGATAAAGCCTTTCAAAGCTTCCAGAATGGGTCTGGGGCCCACATAGCCTCTTTTGCGGTGGGTGCTGGGAGCTCTTTCCCCAAAGGTAAAGTGGCCTGGGCGTGAAGCTGACCACTCTCCTCCATCTAGTGCTGAGGTTAACAATGATTGTTGCTGTAACTTCACACCCCCTTATGCACTGATGACTTGCACAGGGACAACAGTACCTTACTAAATTTGTGCAAAAGTAGCCTTTACCTTCCTCCTTCTTAGCAATGGAATTTGGACACTGGGTAACGCAGAGGGGAAGAGAGGGAAAATACTGACAAAGGAACTGTATGCATCCAGAGCCATAACTAAGGTTCTCTGCGGCTGAGGAGAGCCTCTGAACTGCCACCTCCCCCCCCCCCCGTCCCTCCCCGTGGAAAATTCTGAAATTTTGATATTGATTTTATTCACTGCGCCTGTTGTTAGTCGCACTGGAAATAGGTTATAATAAAGGATTTAACTTTCCGGTTTCGCACCTGCAACGAGTGCCTCATATCCCCAGCCCTTGTTACGGAGACGTATGTTTTAACCATCTGTTGAGTTTTTTTTCTGGACAGTTCACATGAAAGGTCTGGTTCTACGCGTTTTCAGCTGCATAGTCTCTGGAGCGTCAAGTACTTTGGATGGGTTGGTGCGAATAGGGAGGGAATAAGTTGTGACATGTTGTAAAGTTGATTGTTATAATTTGCCTGGAGGGACTGAGGAAACCTTCGAAACAGATACAGTAACCACGGCCCCATCGGAAATCTAGTCACTTCTAGAATAAATTCCAGGAGCTTTAAAGCTGAGCCAATGTGGATCATTAAAATGCGGGTCAGTCACGAGTTCGATGCTAAGAAGAATTTAGTGACTTGTATTCGTCTTGGTTTTGTTTAACAACGCTTTCAGTTGCTAAGAGTATGCAGCGTCACATGATATGGTGTTTAGAATTGAATATAATGGGTTCGAGACCTTAAGGGCCGGCTGCACATAGCCCTTTTTTTTAACAGGCCCCCTAAAATATAACTGCTTTCGTAGAGTGTTGGCGCCCAATATAAGGCCACAAACGCTCTAAGTTATATGTAGCAGAAAAATATATCAAGTACAGGTTCCGGCCCAATAGCCATATTGGCCGAGCCGTCCCTTCTTTGATACCTTTAGGTTCCCTTTATGGAGCCCCTGCAAAAGGAACTGCTCCGTTTCCAGAGCCTCCTGATGCACGTCTCTCCGAGTCCTCAGGATGGGAGCCCTCCCTCCAGGTTCCTCTCACGGAGCGTCCATTAGAGAGAGATGCTCCGCTTCGCAAGCCTTCCCTGACATATTTGTCAGCGTCCCCAGAAAATAAATCCCCATCCAGGTTCCCGTTACGGAGCCCCTACGTGGAGAAGGATGTTCCATTTCCAGAGCCCTCTTTGCGTATCTTTCAAAGTCCCCAGAAAAGAAACCCTTCCTCCAGGTTCACCTTACAGAGCCCCTACGTAGAGAAAGATGTTCCGCCTCCAGAGCCTTCTTTACATATCTTTCAAAGCCCCCAGAAAAGGAAACCCCCCTCCAGGTTCCTCTTACTGATCCCCTACATAGAGAAAGATGTTCTATCTTCAGATCCCTCTTTACATATCTTTCAAAAGTTCCCAGAAAAGAAACCCCCGTCCAGGTTCCCTTTACGGAGCCGCTTAGTAGAGAAGGTGTTCCATCTCAGAGTCCTCTTTACGTATCTGTCAAAGTACACAGAAAAGGAGCCCCCCTCCAGGTTCCCCTCTCAGAGCCCCATAGAGAGAGGGACGCTCCGTCCCCAGAGCACTCTTTTACTCGTCTCTCAAAGACCCCAGGGAAGGAGCCCCCTTCCTGGTTCCCCGATGGGACCCCCCAGGAGAGAGAGGTCCATTACCAGAGCCTTCATGAACTGAATATCTCTCGGTGTCCGCAGTTAAGAAGCTCTCCTGTAACACATGGGGGGGGGGGGGGGGGAATACGGTCACCGTCCGCGGAGCCCCACGCGGACGGAAGGCCTACATACACCGGCGTGCGGCCAGGTTCCCCAAGGGGATCGTTTACGACACTGCTGTTGACTACCCTAGTGCCATACAGCCTTCGGCACGGTACCTGCCACCTTGGCTTGGGTATACCAGAGCCCCGTTAGCCAGCGTGTGTCGCATAATCCCCTACAGGGTATCTCCTCCACACCTGTTACCACCTGCCAACGTGACCCAGGGTACAGATTGCCAGCATGTGTCAGGGTAAACCCCGTCAGGGCACCCCCCATAGCTGTTAGCATGTGTCAGGGTAACCCCCTTCAGGGTACCCCCTCCGCACCCATTACAATCTCCACATAACCCTAAGGTGCAGACGAGGGGTTGGATTTATGGGAGGCTGATATGGTGTTTAGTGAATAAGGAGCTGGGAAGACTGTGCAAGGAAGTGGCTCTGTCGTAACTTCAAGGCATTGTCCCTGAATTGTCTGTGGGGACTTAGGAAGACCCCGGAGTCTGATAAGCCTCCAGACATAGTTTTGAAGCTCTGCCGGTTACAAATCAGGAGTCCAAGTTACTCCATCGAGGTGTTCTGTTGAAATAAGTGATGACGTATATTTCACATAACGAAGCGAACCGTGTTCAGCGTTCAGGAGGGAGCAGGCCAAATGTTTCGTTCAAATTTAGTGAGATAAATAGCACGTTGTTTTGAACCTCAGATAGTGAAATGAAAAATTAATTACACATTAGTACTTAACTACTGTCAACGGACATGTCTAATATACGACACTGAAAAGTCAAGGAGAAACCCTCAGGGGAGACAACGAAATAAAGGGCATACCCTCAACATTGAAAATGTTACGTTGATCTGTCACATATTTTAACAGTTTTAAGGTGTTATGCTGACAGGCAACATGTATTATGTAGTAATTACAGCATTGAGATCTCAATATAACAACACATAAATGAACATACAGTTGTAAATTATTTTTATGTAATCAACTGGCCTGATGATGACCAAATCTTGGTTGAAACATGCTGCACTATGATCTGATATTCTGATAGCAGTATCAATAAATATTTGTGTATATGCCAATACAGTTCTTTCTCCGTGGCTCGACAGGCCCTAGTGGGCCAAGGACTCCTCGTTTTCGAGGCTTCACGATCACACTCAGAGATACCACCCTCGGTAGAACTCCTCTGGACGGGCGATCGGTCCCTGGCAGAGACTTCTACCTGACAACACCCAACACTCACAAGAGACAAACATCCAGGCCCCGGCGGGTTTCGAACCCGCAATCCCAGCAAGCGAGCGGCCGCAGACCCATGCGTTAGACCGCGCGGCCACTGGGATCGGCGTTGGTAATTAAGTACTACTTTGTAATATTATACAACACAACGCGATGTCCAACATAAAGAATTAATTACAACTTATTTACTGTCTAGGAACCTGATATCTGCAACTAGGCTTCTCTCCATTCCAAAGAGGTTCAGTGGCTGACCCAAAAACTGGGCGTTTTTTTTTCTCACCACTTGAGCAGACGCACATAAATTGGCAGCGATCTGCTGACCCCGCGGTTAGCGAACACTTGTCTAGTTGTAAGCCACTAGTGCAGATGACGTCTCTCCAAATTTCTTAATGTTCCTGTCTATGTCAGCCGGGTTACCGTGTGTACAACCATAGAAGTGTCAAGTATCAGTGGTTATTTGTTCTTATAAATGCAAATGGCGGTAAATCTTAGCTGAGGCCGCTACTGTATCTGAGTCTATTGCGTACAGTCTCTGACTAAAATATTGTCATATTGTGTCTACCTTCTCAATCCACCCCATAATTTTACCTCCTGTTTTGTATGGGTCTGTTACTGGCCTCTGTTCGAAGGGAAAACGCTGTTTGAGTTTTTGAGAATGAGAAGAGTAGCTGTAGCCATCCAGTTTCTTTTGTTGAGTAATAACTCCTTTTATTTGATGTAATTGGTTACGTGTCGGCACAGGTGTATACCATTATCAGATCATTACAAAAAGTAAAGGTGCAAATATGCATTATTGTATGCGTAGCGTCCTAACGGGATCTCTTTCCCACAGTGATGCAGCATCCTACAGGACATACCACACGTCGGGCGGTGAAGTCAAACAGCGGTTATGTTGTTCCACCATCAAGAAGCACAATTGTGTTGTGACGGGCTAACGAAATTACTTGAATGTTAGCAATGGTTTGCAGGCCGCTAAGGTGACTGTGTGGAGAAATAACTGTATAGAGATGAACAATAAAGTTAAAGAAGGTTGCCTGTTTTAATTTTACCAGTTGTACCCGTGCGAATAATTCGCACACAGAAACAGTAAAATATGTAATAAACAAAAATTATAGTATCTCAATAAACATTAAAAATTATACTTACTAATACCTGACGCTGGGTGCTTTCTTTCGGAGGCAACGGATCGCAAGCAACATGTAAATAAGAAACAAAAGCTTCCTAGTAGTGTAAACAAGACACACAACTTTGAAGTTGACAGTCCTGCCTCAAGCGAAGGCCAAGTGAAATATATGAAATATGTTAGCTTTCCTTTGCCCCCGCTTGAGGCAGCACTGTCAATTTTTAACCGTAGCCATTTTGTTAAAAACAATTTGTTGAGAAGTAATTAATAAAGACACAGGACACTGCCGTCAGTACCGAATTGTAAGCTTTCCGAAAGTGTCTGTCTTGAAGAAAATCCTTTCGGTAGTTCAGGACATCATGATGCCGCAGACAGACCTTACCGTATGATGTGTGACTGAAACGTGTGTAGTCACTTTTATGGACTGCATGAAGTCTTAGTAGTTTTCATTGCTGCCTTTTTAAAAATTATATCCGGCACATGCACTGGTAGTGACTGGATGTGCCATTTAAGTATAATTATATTGCGAACATGCACTGGTAGTGACCGAATGTGTCATTTACCTACAATTATATTTGGAACATGCACTGGTAGTGACCGAGTGTGTCATTTAAGGGGAGACAAGCGTCATGAGGGCTCAAAAATTCGATTCTTGGTTTTTAGCATACTTAAATACCCCTCTGTTGTGTGTGTCAATTGACGTTAGTTTTATTAAAATCCGATGTCTCGTTAGATTTTAGGAAATTATTATTTAAGGCTATATCCTTTAAATGTCGCGTCCACTTTTTGCAGTGCTGCAGAAGAAAAGGTTGAAATTCCTAGAGTTTCAGGGTTAGGGGGATATTTCTTTCGTCGATGTGGAGAGGAATGTCGGTCTGTAATGTTTCACACCCTGCTATTTGTATCGATAGTCGTATCTAGTTCTAGTGTTTTGTTTCTTGGAAGTTTGTGCCTTTGTGCGTGCGTGCGTGCGTGCGTGCGTGTGTGTGTGTGTGTGCGCGCGTCATGTGTTCAGTTTTTATTTGAAAATGACTAGAAGAAAGAGATTTTCATCGAAATCAAAATTTGGAGGAAAGAAATATGTACGTGTTAACAGGAACACAGGCGCTTTAGAAAAGACAACCTCTATGTGACCAAAGTGGGGAAAGCAGTTGTGTAAAACATAACCTCACAGCATCAAACAAAAAGATACATGGCACTTCTGTGAATACTGAAATGAAGGTAGGTGAGAACAATTTCAGTAAAAGTGGAAGTAATTTTACTCAGGATGGGAACACTGTAGGTAGTATCAGCCTGCTTTGTGCCTTTATACAAAAAAAAAAACAATAATTACAAACATTGTTGGTGATAATATTTCTTTTTTGAAAATCCATAACAGTAGAGAGGTTTTGTAAGCAGTTTGTTCATTAAATGCTGTAAATGTGGTCATACTTCAGATATAATAACTTCAGATATTACCAGGAGCAGGTTCTATGATATCAAAATCCGTTTAGTATATGGCCTAAGGTAAACTGACAAAGGCAGTGACGCAGGTAAAATGTTATGTGCAGTGCTGAATATTCTCCAGCCTCCAATAAGTTTTTGTATTTATAATAAGACTACTGGTTCAGCTGTGGCTGATGTGAGTGTATCCTTCATGGTGCAAGCAGCCAGAGAAGCTGTAGCAGAGAATGAGGAAGATGGTCCATCACATATAACTGCCTGTTTTGATGGTACCTGACAAAAACGTGGACACACTTCCCTGAATGGCATTATATCAGCTACCTCTCTTGACATAAGGAAGATGAGAAGTAGAAATAATGCGCAAGTCTTGTTTTGTTTGTCACAACAATCCAACCTCCCAATATGAGTGTAAAATGAACTATGGAGGAGCAAGTGGTGGAACGAAAGGTGCTGGTGTCATTAATTAATTAAGTCTGTAGTCTCTCATACGACAGGTCTGTAGCCTCTTCCAAAGCGAGTTCTCCAGAGGGTGCGATCATTTCCTTAAGGTCATCCAGTAGCTGCTTGCGCCTTCTTGCTCGTCTTCCAGTCATTTCTGTCCGTCCCTCTAACTTTCCTTCAATCACATGTGGTTTAGAAGGCAGTTCCTACGCAAGATGTGACCAATCCAGTTAGCCTTCCTTCTTTTTATTGTTTGTAAAATATTCCTCTCCTCCTTGATTCTGTGTAATACTTCTTCATTTCTCACACGATTGGTCCAACTGATCTTCTCCAGTCTTCTGCAGCACCGCATTTCAAAACTTTCCAGGTATTTCCGATCGACTGCGCGAAGTGTCCACGTTTCGGCACCTGACAAAGCTATATTCAAACAAAGGTAGCACTCTACTAGTTTCTTCCTTAAATTTAAGTCCAGTTTGCTGGTGAGGAGACTCTTCTTCTTGTTGAATGCTGCTTTTGCCATGGCAATCCTGGACATAATTTCACATGTACATCATGCATCATTTGTTACCATGCTACCCAAGTAGAACTAAAGTTTTAAAAAACATGAGAAAAACATTTTACACTGATTTAAGCCTACACCCAATCACGTATTTTCACGCAGCTTAAAAGTACTCCTAAATGTGTATCACATCGCAGATTTTCAAGCCTGTGGGTTATGTGCAAATATGAAGAAATTAGAAAAATTTACATTGGATGTATCCAGTTCTTGCACTCAAAAATATTTTCAAAGACGTCAGAATAAAAATATTATACCAGTGGTTAGTTATAAATTTAATACTCATAATGAAGTTACAGAATTTGAAAAATAAGATAAAATAAATATGTCATATGGCAGTTTAAGATCATAGTTTTTCCTGCAATCAGCCTTCTTCATGGTATGACACCTCACTTTGCATGCCTGTCTTGGCTTAATCTACTGCGTGTAGTCATAAGCCTGTTATACCGCTTCAAGTGAACAGGCGATACATATTTATGGGCCTTTTGGTGACGTCATCGTACAGTTTTTAGTTGAAAGGCAATGCACCTTGGTATGCTTTTGGTGCATCAAAATGAGGACTCTTCTGCTTTGTATTGAAGAGGCACTCATAGTATCTAACACACATTTCTTGATATTGTTCCACTGCACTTCCACAGCCCCACTTTCATATTTGATTGCACCGAGTTTGTCTTCCAGATTATCTTGCACTTTCTGTCGCTGCACATGTAACTTCTCCAAATTCTATCTTGGCTTCCGCTTTTGGAATCATGTGATTTTCTTCAGTCTGGTGCTGATCTTTGCAACCAGTAAGGTGTGGTCATGGCCAATATCTGCTCCAGGCAGTGCTGGTATACTCAACATTTTTAATCATTCTCTTCATACCCAAGGTATTTGTTACACAAAGTATCTTGGTGATGGAGCAGCAAAGCATATCAAAGGGTGGTTGCAGGGAAGCTGTATGATCCCAACATAGCTGTAACAAAATTAGAATATACAGGACATGTACTGAAAAGAATTGGAGCAAGACTGAGGAGACCTGTGAAAGAAAAGAGAGGAATAAAATTGCATGACAGGAAACCTGGTGGAGGCAAAGGTTGCCTCACTCAGTCTGAAATAGAGAAATTACAAAATTATTATAGTTTAGCCATCAGGAGGAATGTAAAAAATTTGGAGGTCATGAAGAGAGCTGTGTGGACTGTCTTTTTTCTTGAGTTTTTAACAAATGAGAAACCCCAAAATGGTCTTTGCCCAAGTGGTTATGACATTTGGTGTAAATTCAAGAACAGTGCCAGTTCAGGGGTTGCATATGAACATAAACATTCTTTACCAGCCGCTGTGATGGATGCAATTAAACCAGTGTTCAGGGATCTTGCTGGTGTAGATCCCCTGAAGAAGTGTTTTCATGGGAAAACCCACAATCCTAATGAACTTGTGAACCCTGTTATTTGGACAGGGATATCCAAAACTGTTTTTGTAAGGCTTGACACACTCAGGGTTGGGGTATGTGATGCAGTATTGTGTTTTAATGATGGTGTAGCAAGAAGGAATGTCCTAAACATATTGGGCGTGAGATCTGGCTCAAGCCAGTGAATGCTGTCAAACAGGTAGATATGGAAAGGATTTGGAAGACAGAAATAGCAACACTGAGCATCTAAAGAGAGGCAAGGAAAAACAAAACGGCACAAAAAAGAAGAAAATAAGATAAAGGTGGTCCAGATGATCCAATATATGATGCTGGGAAGCATTAAGTATGAGTCTGTATCATTATTTACCATCATTTTGAGTGATGTTAAACTTTAAGTCAATTTTTCTTAAAACTACAGTTTCTTAACTTCCCGTACCAATATCTCATGAAGTGTATGAGGTGGAAGTCTGAAAATTTCACCATCCGTTGACAACATCGTGGTAGTCAATCAGATGAAGATGTGGGGTTGTAGTTACTGCAAGTAGCTGTGTGGGTGTAAGTGAATATGAAAAAGTACTTTAAAAGTAAAAAAGAAATATATAAAAAATACAAAAAATGTATTATGCAAAATGTACTTCTTGAAAACAGCTAATTCTTTATCTGATTGCGATCACGTTAATATACTACCGGTGGTAAAAATTTCAAGTTTTTATCTCGAGTACTTTCTTCAGGATGTGTACCTAAATGAAGCTCAATTTAACGTTGCTGGCATAGGCATGTACGCTACCTGCCGTCTCCCGTTAAGTATAATTATATTCGAAACATGCACTGGTAGTGACTGAATATGTCATTTAAATATAATTTCGGACAACATAACTGAATTTATTACTTTCGTTCAGCAGGAAACGCGGGCAAAATTTGTAAGTTACCAGTACTTAGGCCGTTCTTTGATTAACTCGTCGACTAACCGTGGGCCTACGTGGTGTGGGAATCAACTTACAGCTTCCTAAAGGAGGTAGGGGCTGGGAGACAGAAAGAGTAAGAAGACTTGATTATGATGTTAAAAAGGTATGAGGCAGAAAATAAGGGATAAAAGAGCAAGAGAAAGAAAGAGAAAGAGTGTGAGTGTTAGGTCTGCGGGGTAGGGATACGAAATAAAATTACAACATCCGTGGTACTTCCACAGAAGGGTGGGAGAAACGTTGAAAATCGAGCCTAATAAAGTAGTAGAGAAAAAAGAGGCGGTAAGAGTTATATTTTACATGGACGATGACACGCACTCGTGTTACTCGGTAGCAGAATGCTATCTCTGTCCGTGTACTCTCCACTAACTGTCAATTAACATATGAATTACTACACCCAAGCTTCCACTTTGGGCCGCCCAGCCGCTACTAGCACAGCATATAGAGCAATAATGATAGCCCATACGAGAACGTCGCAGCTTGGTATCAATAACTGAAATTGCTAGGTTTCCAAATTCAAACAACACTTCCAATTATAATTCTTAATGACTGTATAGAGCTACCAGCAGAACCGTGATATAGGATGCAGGTTATTTGATTATACTCTGACCTGCATGGAAGAATGATGTATGTCAGCGTTTTTATAAAATGGTGTGTTTTAAAGCTTGTTGTGCACCTCTGTAAGTATTGTACCTCTTGTTCCATTGTAACGCACAACTGTTTGGAGTACCTTTTATACCCTTTTGACACAGATTGAATTAATTGCAATATAATTCGATTCTGACAAAGGTGTTTCGAGTCTGGAATTTTTAATGAAGAGTTATAAAATTATACATTTTTGGTTCGGGGGGGGGGGCCGAGGGAGGAAGGGAAAGAGAGAGAGAACTCTTATCAAAGGGTCATGGGAGTTCTCATGAAACTGTTCATATTAATGGGGCTGGAATAGCGTCGAAGGTCTAACTGAAAGAAGAGTATAAATTTACCAACTCTGAACATTGGGAACTGTACTGACGAGACATTCAGACTGATGACATTTTAAACAGGTATAAGTAAGACAGTGTTCAAGCAGGTGTATGATCCTTGATGTCCGATGTTTTAGAAAAGCTGACAGCGACACAGATCGGTGTTTGGTGATTTCAGAAGTTAAGGAGAGAGTGTTCATACTTTAATGAGACTCGGAATGTTTCACATAACAGGGGTTGAATCTGAGGGTGGTAAACAATGTGCAAAACGTATTTTAAAAATCTCAAATGTGTTTGCAGCTTTGGAACTTTTGTATGATGTGGAGGTCAGTAGGGGCTTGAGAAATTACTAGACGCACCGTGAAAGTTTGGGCTGAAATGTCACGCGAGGAATGGCGAAATATTTGGAGACAGAATGCCGAAACCTAAGAGAAAATTTATATGCTTAATTCTGCGTAGATATGACGTTTCATTAAGCTCTTAATTTTTTACATTCCTTTGACGTACGTAGTGTATTATACATAAATTATTACTTGCGAAGTTGATGAGAATTTTGTTGTTTAATTATAGCTGCTAATGTTGTTTTATCAGAATCATAATTGGGCCTTTTCAAAATCACACAGTCGACAAATCTACTTATAAAATCTCGGTATGAAACGAACTTTCACATTTGTATATAGATGAAAAATTTCTGCTGCTGATATTTGCTTCCCACAGCGCGAATTTTTGTTGGTAAAGAGTGCCACGGTATTGTCACTC
Source organism: Coptotermes formosanus (assembly GCA_013340265.1). NCBI lineage: Eukaryota > Metazoa > Arthropoda > Insecta > Blattodea > Rhinotermitidae > Coptotermes > Coptotermes formosanus. Next base: position 3,232,738 of record BLKM01008356.1, on the reverse strand, counting down.
CATCATCAAATTTAGCTTTGGTTTAATTTGCGGACCGTCCAAAACGTCTTTATTTAGTGCTTAGCTGAACAACCGACAGCTAAGCGAGTTAGCGTGAAATTCGGTTAATTCGTTTTCTGCGTTAGTTAAATCAATCCAGTGAAACAATGCATGCTTCAGAGCTTCCTGCTGTACGGAGTCGGAGTACTTCAAAGCTTCAGCTACATCCTTCACATCCTTAGGTTCTTGCATAAGTGTGTTACTTTAATTAGGGTCACGGAAAGAATAAACACACTCTGCGTCAACCACGCGCGCACCCAAAATTTGGCGGGGGGGGGGGGGGGGGCGCGCGCTGACACTGAAGGTATAAGGGGAAATCAGTTTAAACTTTTGATATCATAATATCTACAAAATCTGTTTTTTAAATTTCAGTTTTGAGGGGTTTGGGGGACTGCAGCCCGGCATCCTGGCGGCCCCCCCCCCCCCCCCCCCCCCCCCCCCCGGGGTGCACCCTTGGCGTCAACTGTGTGCCTAGGAACTACCTTCCTTCTGCCTGCACTTCCCACTCCTCCCTCTTGCTATATGTGTTGCGGCTATCGGCCCCCGTACGTTTACTTCCGTGCATCACCGTCATTGATTCTTTCCCTGACCCGAGTGTAGTAAGTACCTGATACAAAAAATATGAGTTTCATAATTCCGCTTTGTGTGCTTGACTTTGATAACTGTCCTTGGTACTGCCAACTTACTCCACTCTATCGATGGCGTTCACTAAGGGAATAAGTTTCAGGAATGAATTTTAGCACGCCTTTTTTTTATGAACGGGTGGTATGCGGCCAGAAATGTCTGTGGTGGCTTCAGCGTTTGATGTTCAGAATTATTGTTTAGGTTTGTCAGAGTTTTGTCCTCTTAATTCATCAGTCTTGTCCCCTTCCTTAATACCAGACGTGCATCCGTTTTCCTAGATAACAGGGGCACAGTTTTTTTCGCGGCTATGAACATACATTGCTATTTGCAACGAGGAAGGTTCCCTGTGTGTGTGAAAAACATTTATAAAAATTCTTCTGTCTGCGCTTGCTGACGAGGCAATAAAGGTGTTAGCATAGCGTCATTAAAACTACGCCGCTGCCTGACGCTTGCACGACATAGGCCCAACGTTTTGCCCGCATTGAGTATCATCTTGTTGATTATTCACAGAATGCATGCTGAGCTTCTTCAGTACCGTACATCGGTTGTTTATTCATTGACCGATGCATAAATAGGAATGTATTCAACTTCCTACTTCTTGTTTATCTAATTCGTCGTTTTTTAAAACCTGTGGGCTAATGTAAAATTAAATAAAAGCGTTATTATGACTTTAATTCTCCTTTTGGCTTGCCTTTCACTTCCAGTTTTAAGCTGCAATGTCTCACTGCTTATAGCGCTAGTATGTATCTGAAGCAGGAACTCTTCAGATACTTGAAGTAATGAAGGAGTACAATAGTGCTCTTTCAAGAAGTAAAACATCCTACGAAAATTGTAAAATTATTCAGTTTGAAATGTTAAAGAAAACCTTTGCTTTGGACTGGATTCAGAAAAATACATGAAAAAGATGTAGACGAAGGAAGTGGGGCTGGAAGATTTGTTCACCAGGTGTCCCGTAGGATCATCTCATATTCTCTACTGCAACTCTGTTTCTCTCCTGTTCCCTTTTCCTTTCGTCTTCCATGCTGCATACCTATAGCAACTCCTTACTTTCCTCCCTTCTCAAAAAGTCTAAAAACCTCAATCTTTCCCTCTATTCCTTCCATTCCTTTATCCCCCTTCCTTTTATTTATTTTTTCTCAAGGGTGCAATACAGTTTCTTTCCGCAAGGATCGGGCCAAGGGGGAAAAGACTCAATTCCGGGAGATCAACTTTCCTCTACCTCCACCGCTTCCAACCTGTTCTGAAACTTTGTATATAAACTTCCACTTCATTCCACCGTTCACCTCTATCTTCCCTCCTTCTCTTCTATTCGCCATCTCATCTGATCAGAAACCTGCTAAAATAAGATCAAAAGTAGACATAGGAAACGAAAGGTGCTTTGAAAGAAAGAATGGTTTTGGTGTTATCCACAATTGACTGATAAGAATGTAGGACTGAGGTAAAGAAGACAGAATATGCCACAGCTCTGGGGGAGAGGGCTTGATTTAAGAGATACAGTTTCCAAGAATGGGACAGGAAAGTTTCCATCACATGGGAATTAAGATATCTGAACTCCTGCTAGCGGAAGGAATCAGTAGGTGGGATGTTACTTCACTGCTGAAACAATAGATATAAACGGACCTTTTTAAAACTGAGCCACATTAAGCTGTTTTATGTGAAAGCCTAATCTTTTCAGCAGCCATACTCTCGTATTCTTAATGTTTCGTGCCTTTCAGTCTGTTACCTTCGTTACAGTCATGAGCGAAACAAAGTTGTACTGTGAAGAGCAGATTTATTTCATGCAGACTTGCTGTAATAGGGCCGCTTACTTATGGAATTTTACGTCTGTTTTTAAGTTTCGCTGTTGTCCTCACGTCAGGAGTTGTTGCGTTCGCCAGTCTTATTACCGGTTGCAGGAAATTAGAAAATACCTGGTTCCGATGGCCTAACACACAGCAGTTTTCGTCAATATTGGTCTGTTTATTCAAGAATTGGGAGGATGACCACATCGTTCCCTGACGACGGAGGCATTTTCTATGTAAACTAATATCGATGTTTCATAACTTGTTTTTCTGAACAGGGCTGTCAGTCTTGATGCTATACATTTCCGCGCAATAGACATGCATAGGCATGTTTATTACCGAAAAAATTGCACCAGTTAAAATATACAGGATTGTTACTCCGACATGTTTCGGCTATTGAGAGTAGCCATCCTCGGGGAGTGCATTTCACAAAGGAAGTATATGTGGCAAAACATGTCGTTGGTAAATGGTGAGTGGAACAATTCACCATTTACGAATGACGATATGTTTATGGCCTGTTGTTCCTCCCCGGCCACTCAGCGTTCAGGCCTGGGTTTGATCAAAGGCCAGTTCAAGGGGGATTTTTGGTGGATTAAGGGGGCATTGGAACAGGTTTTTCTCATACTCCTTCTGTGTTTCCCTGTCAGTATCATTTGGCCAATGCCCTGTACTGATAGTTCGTTCATCGACCAGCGATGCTATATAATTTCAGCAGTTGAGAGCATCACTGAATGAAACACTTCCGTCATCATATTGCGACTGTGTGGACGCATGTTGAACTGTGCGAAATGTTGTGATGTGACCTCAGGTTGAAGTGATTGTTATGACGATTTTATTACGTTCATCAACTGCTTTTCGCGCGCACCTCGATGAAATTTCTGCGAGGCGCATAGTAGCGTCATCCAGTCTGTTCACAAATGGTTGGCACCTTCCTTTGCCAGCCGAGTTATACGAAGATTTGTCGAGGAACTAACTTTGCAGAAACGTGGAGGAATTAGTTCCATATGCTGTGGCAGGTTTTCTTCACCTTCGTTCCATCACACCTTCGAATTCCCCACTTCTGTCTACATTCTCTTCTCACATTCATTCATCCATCAGTCTCTTCATGTATTCTCTCTTTCTCTGCCTCCATATACCTTGATGAAAGAGCTGTGTTAGGAAGGGGGTGGTGGCACTGGTGGTTAAAGTACCTTTCCCCACCGGCATCCAGGACGACGGTGGAACACTTTTATTTCCACCTAAGTTCATAATGGATGCAAATTACTCCTTCAACCCCCTTCTTTAGACCTCATCAACCCTCTCTCTCTTCTGCAAACACTTCATGATAGTTAATACTAGGTGGATTAAAGGCATGCTGCTTGCCCAGACTGTATAGGTTACCTCTGGATTATCTGCGTCTGGTAGCACTGCACGGAGCTCCACAAATTTGCATGGAATTTCGGGAAGAGAGAGACTTCAGTGAACTGTATTCAGTCCGTTCTTTAAATGAAGTACTAATGTTAACTTAGTTACTTATCATTTTGGGTGTTCCTGTGAATAGTAAAAGTCCTTCTGTATAGTGCATAGAGGTTTCTTCTTTCCGACGGTTGTCGCCCTGACTAATTCTTATCGCCAACACGTAACTCAAGAGTGACACATCTTTTATTTTCGGGGATTTTCGCAGGTCTAAGCTGTCGAAATTGTATGGTTCTGGTAGCTGAATCCTAACGTCTAAGAACTGTTCGAGGTCCTCACCGTCTTCTGGGAGGTGACGCCGTGTATGTAGGCTGGTAGATATGGGCCCGGGGAAAACTTCTAAGAATGTGTCAGGGTAACCAGACTAGTTCATTTGAAGTTCCTGATCATGACACAGCATTCGTAACTCCTTAATATTCATTTCGTTAAACTCTATGGTCGATCATTTTATTGAACTACGGAGTAATTATCAGCGTGACGCAGTTGAATGGTAGCTAAACGTGGAATGTGAGTGCGTGACACTGTAGCTGCGGCAATGTCGGCCTGCTAGATACCACAAACTCTGTGGTTTATGATCCCAACGTACGACTAAAGTGATTTTTGCATTTCCGCGTCTTATGATCAGTACTACCTGTAATTTTAATTCAACAAAGTGAAATGAAACGTTGTTACCTTTCTGTCCACAGCTGTGAATGTATTAAACACGCAGCCCGTTCTATTAAGAATTGTTCCATCCGCTTACGGTAGAGGCGCCCTGTGCGCCGCGCGCTGAGAGAAGGGTCAGTTATTTTGTAGCCCCGCCATTCAGGTGTTGTGTGGCGCAGTTTTCAGTTCTATGAAAATTTGTTTTAAATTGTCTAGGTCAGTGGGTCCCAAACCGTGTGGAGCCCTTTGAAACCGTCTCGAAAGGAGAAATTTATTCATACAGAATTCTTGAACAAGTAATGTGGTGTGAAGATAAGGAGTAACTTTCCGTGATTTTAGGCTTCCGCCGCGATGCTGATGAGATCTGCACTCTTCTGGGGTATTACGCAGCGTCGAGTGGTAATCCTTTACCGACTTTTGGGACAACGTATGGGTCCCATCTTCAGGGACCAAGGAGTCTTGGACCATGTCCGTCAGCCCGTCCGTCCGTCCGTGTGTGTGTGTGTGTGTGTGTGTGTGTGTGTGTGTGTGTGTGTGTGTGTNCTGTGTGTGTGTGTGTGTGTGTGTGTGTGTGTGTGTGTGTGTGTGTGTGTGTGTGTGAGAAAGAGAGAGAGAGAGAAAGGGAGAGAGAGACCTGATGTCAGCGACTAAATCATTTGTCGGATTTCTGTGGAAGTCGATCTGAGGGTCCTTTACAAAACGCTGTTGAGCAAACAGGCATTCCGTGAAAATCGGCTCAGTGAATTTCTGCCCGTATTTTACACATTTCTTGGCCAGTTTGTGTGAAACTGAGTGTACATGTCCACGTAAATCCTTTGGCTAGTTTTGAGTTTCATGAAAGTGGGTACTTAGTGGCGTAAATGAAATATTACCCTATTCGATAAATTTTTCTTCCGATTTGGGTAATATTCGGTACATGATGTGCCCACAAAAACTTATTGAGCGATTGTGAGTTTCGTGAAAATTGGCGCAATGAAAGCCATACTATTTAAAATAAGTTAAGTACGTGACACTGTTCAGAATTTGCAAGTTTCGCGGAAAGCTGTCTTATGGGTGGAAGTTAAATTACGTTTACTCTTGCACCGGGTAGCCGTACGATATTTTGAAAGCAAAGCACACATAGAGAAGGTCTATAACTGCAGTATATGTGTTTTATAAGTATGGGGATCTGTCAAGTTTCAAAATCTGAAACGTTGCGTCGCAAACAATTTGGCGAAGCACTGGTCTAAGTTATTCATTCGTGTGGAATTCACTGACAGGTTGCAGTTTCTGCGTTTATATAGATTGAATATAAACTCGCCTTCCAATAAACTGAGAATCATGTAAGGCGCTTGTCACTTAGGCACGTCGTAACTTCATTAATTGTAAGTGTGAACGATGTTTCGGTATATGAGTACGGGCTTTGTTCTCTGTGAGGTACGGACTGCACTGTTGTTACACTAACTTAATTCTTCAAAGTTAAAAGATTCGAGTTGTTGACCGATATCGCGTTCCGGCATTTAGCACGTCATCGTTGTCCGTAATTACGCGCCTCATCGGGTCAGTATCCTAACGCTACTTATGTACTTGAGATATGGTACACTCTGACATCTTTAAAATTATTGAGCCTCTCAGCATGAAGAGTAGTGAACGTTGTGATACGCTGAATGTAATTTTAAAGACTTTAGATTATTCGGAATTTCTTCTCAAGCCGTTCAAGCGCGAGTAGCAGAAATGTTTGAAGACAGGCAATGTTTACTTGGGCATATGTCTGGTTTTCGTAATGCAAATAAACGCGTTTCTTCACTGCTATGTTTGAGTTTCTCACAGTGATGTTGAAGATTCAAGTCTTCTAGTATGCAGTTACCAGTGGACACGGCAACATATTCCAGAAGGCTTGAATCTTCGTGGTTATTCATGTCTAATTCTTCGGCAGTTACGTGAAGTGAAAATACTGCCCCTCTGTACAGTCGTTCATCGCACTTACTGTGTTCGTTTCACTTCCTACATATGACGGAAGGGACCTCATTCAAGGTTGATAGGATACTGACAAGAACACCGCTAGAAATGTTTACTGCTGCAACCAATCGACAATAACCAAACACACGCATACTCCCTCACCTCTAATTTGTAATGATCCATATATCACACTCTAGTAAATCATAAGCATATGATCGTAAATCACTGGGGGGGGGGGGGGGGCGATTCTGTGCGCCGTGCACTGTTCGTATGATGCCGACGAATGTTCGGAGTGATATTGTTTTATTATGTGTAAATATTGCGTGCTAGTAGAGCGATTTATTGCCTGTAGGACAGGGGCACCGGGGGGAGGGGGTCTTGTTTGTCTCAATTGCTCGCTTGCTCCATTACTTGCCGCTGTGCTTCTAGTTGGAAAGTGCCGGCCAGCAAATTAAATTGTTGTTACACCGCCGCCAGATGTAAACGGCAGTATATTTATCTTCTGACCTAATTGTCGTTTCGTTTTTGGAATTTCTCACGGTTTTCCTGTAAACAATCATCCATTCATTCGTTCAGTCATTCATTCATTCATTCATTCATTCATTCATTCATTCATTCATTCATTCATTCATTCGGGACTTTAGTCGAGGCATGGTGGTTCAGGGCGGACCGTCGATACATTTGTGGTGCCAGGGCGCTGTACTGGCATCTACACTGAGGGAAATTATGCCGAGCAAAGAGAGGGCAGGCATTTCTGAAATGTGATGTACAGAAGGTGAAGCAGTTCTGCTATAAAATTAAGGCAGAATACGATACTCTACTCTATTATTAAACTTTCGATACTTACATCATTTGTTAGAAATGAAATGTGGGAAAGAAATTAGGAACGTACATATGACTAGATTCTGGAAGTCTGAAGATTCGTCTCCGCCGTCATTGTTTTATGCATAACAGAATGCCGTATCTGATTCTCACCGTGAGGCAGGAGAATCAGCGTTGAACTTTGTGTATCCCGTGAATTGTTTATTGTTAAATTCACGTTATTAAGTAAATGTCATGTCATTAAGTAAATAAGAAGACTGATTGTTGTCATGGTTTGTGCCCAACTGTCCGAGCATTTTTATTTAATGCACTCCCGTGTCAAGTAGTTGTAATTCTGTAGTTCTTTTGTATTACGTCGTGGAAGAGTTGTATTTAACTACTTTTAATTTCTTCCCTTTATCATTCCGACAATCAGCTTTGAAGTTACAGGCACACAGTAAGCATATTTCGTTATTAAATGAAGCGTTCAGAGTGAATGCAGTTAAAGGGAATGATTGTGTTGAAGGAGTCTTCAGTAGGGTAAGACAGTGTACCGTAAAATAAGGCACCGCTCAAGTTAGTTGAAGGAAGCCGAAAGTGTCAAATGTACGTCTGGATTTGGCCTTTTTATTATTTACGTGGCCTGCTGAATTTGGCCTCATAAGGCCAACTTTTACTCCTTACTGAAGTGCAACTACTGCGGCCAAATTGCCTTTACCCAACAAATATACTCTTAGATTTGTCTTTTGGAAATATCTGAATTGATAAGCCAGTTCACACCCGATTTTAGTGAATTCTATAAAAATGTGGCAGATTTACAAACCTCAAGGAATATGAAATGCCTAAGCATAAATGAGAATGTCATATTAAAATGGATCATAAATAAATAGGATAGGAAGCAATGAACTGGTTTCTGCCAGTTTGTGAAAATGGTAATTTCTTGCCTACGTCGGCAATTTTTGGATTCTTAAGGGGAAGTCTTGCATGGAGTTAACTTGTTATCAGGGAATTCCGTGTAGCGATACTATATTTCTTGTTATGCATCTAAATTTATTTCCGCTTTTATCTGCTCCATTTTTGAAGCCGCCTATTTGTGGCTAATGACCTCTCGCAAACGTCACAGAATGTGTTTACGACCTTGCTTCGTTCTTTGATGACCGTAAGCTCAAAGTGAAGTAACTGGGAGTATATCTCAAGGAATATCACAGTAATTTATTTTTGAGTTGCGTGTAGACCATGTAACTTAACAAGGTGCACGATGTTAAACGCGATGTAGCGGTGAGGACATTACTGTCGGTCTCCACAACTCCTTCCGGGTTGTCTCCTTACTAAAAATTCAGTTCAACTTGCAGATATCTTCTTTAGTACTGGGCGAGTGCGAGTTCATGCCCATGGGGAAGTAGGTAAAAAGAAAAGAAGGGGAATGAAAGCCATTACTGACAGTGATGGAAGAAAAAGTTTCTTTCGGTACACAACTTTTTAATGCCTTTATCCTCACTATTTTTTTTTTTTTGCAGTCTCACCTCTTACTTATTTCTTTTCATTCCGATTCTTCCTCGAGCTGTATCCATTCTTTTTATGCGTTCATTGTTTCTTTCTATTTTCTTTCGATCAGCCCCACCAGGTCTTTCAATTCATCTACCGCCTTTCTTATTACTTTTTTGCAAGATTTCATCACTTATAGCCATTGGAACGCCTAGCGTATACACTGACTTTAAAGAAACTGCCGTTGTCATATTGTGGAACCTGCGTGGTCTCTAACCAGCATGTTCAGAATTTTCGTAAACGCACTGCTGTGCTAATATGTTGTTACAGGCAAAAGGCTCCTGAAGAACTGGATTCGCGGGTTCAAAATCTGAGCAGTGAATCTGTGTATTTCAGCAGTGTTTTATCGTCGTTACGCCTTGCGGTTCCCTGATCTCCGTCCATGGAGTCCCGCGGGTGTTTTTTTATCCCAGTCAGATATACAGTATATCCCACTTGGCCGTGTGCGCTTAGTGCCACATTGAAATTGTAATGACAAATAAACTGACGCAGTTGAAAGAACATCGCAAAATAGGGTAATCTAAGGCCCAGTCAAATAGTGTGAGGATCACCGTCTTCTAGCTCCTGATGCCATTCAATCTGGTAGATATGTATCGACGTTTCGGGTAAGCCTGCAAAACTACACGTCGTCGCAACCCAGAAGACAGTCATTTTCATAGTTACGGCCGTGAGAACCTCAAATATCAGACTCAAATAGTTCGACTACCAGAACAAACTTACAGAAGCGTAGTTATGTTTAGGTTATTAACTGCAGTTAGTGTATCGAAAAGCAAACCACTTGGTATACTGTTTACCTACTCCTCATAGAAGAATATTTGAGTTGGTAATAATATCCTACTAGAAACTAAAGTTTATTGCACATTTTCATAGAGGCATACATACACCTTTCGACTGTCATAAGGTCATCCTTTGTCACATACAAATATGTGTATCAGCTTCATATCCATGTTTGTATGGGCGTTTCTGGTACATGTATAGAACAATTAAATCTAAATATTAAATATAAGATGTTTAACTTAAAACTTGGTTCAAATTGTTTTAGTATTTGAACTTATTTTATAACCATTCTCACCCTGATAGCCGGGGCAGTGTACCATGTACATATAGCATGGTTGTATTTCACGCCCTAGCTTTCATGTCACTGGTCACTGTGATTTCAGTCACTCGTAATAACACATGTAAATGTTTGTGCAACTCTTGGCTGTGAGGCTTTATATGTATTTCGATTTAATTCGTCGTACGCTCGCCTACACTTCCTGCTGATGTCACATTGTCATGTTGTGTATCGATGCGTTAATCGTTGACGTTCTTGCCTATGGTGTCTGTTATATAACAGTCTGCTGCATTTTGTAGTTCTTCTCCACGGTTATAACCATTCACCTATTTTTGTAACTTGTGGTTTTGTTTACAGTGTTTATCTTTTCTACTTTATTGTATTGTTGTACCTAGAAGTGCGTGTCTCTATATACAAAAATGTGCTGTGAAAGGCAGTTGTTGTTGATAGCTGCGAGTACTGTATTTTTAGACTACTGAAGAGCAGCAAGGTGTCAGAATCTGTAAGACCTGTGTATAAGGTGCGGCGTGAAGATGTGAACTTATATTGTGGGCTTTGTCATATTGAGCATGAATTGAAAGTTCCCAGAACAAGAAATGTATGGAACATAGTGTTGTAGGCGCCTCGTATTCTCAGTAACACTCATTGTCAGTTATCTTCAGGCGTGAAATACGTAAACCCTCATGCAGGAAACTGTTTCACAGACGATATGAGTGCGGTGTGTGTGGCTGGCGATACAACCAAACATAGGCGAAAACTTAACTGTGTAAAAATGTGCAGCGGTTGATATGTTATTCCGTAATTACCTCTAGCTTATCGATTGTCATGCACCGCTTCAGTAGAAACTAAAACGTGTAAACACAATGCACCTGACAGGAGAGATAGTTGAGGAGCCCTGTGACCACGGAGTACCGCGAAGTGGAGGGTGCTGCTGCAAGAAGGCACTCAAGTAGAAATGCGATAAGAGCCAGGTTACGGCTCATCTTGAAGGCGCTGGGCCTCGTCATACACACCTTAAGTTCCTGTAACGGCTTACTTGTGCAGCGAAGTAAAGTAATATTTCCAATATATATATAAGAAGTGAAATGAACCAAACAGGTACTGCGTTCGATATAGCGTAACGACTTGGGTTGATGCAGGACAACGAGTATCATGCCGAGAAATACCGGGTGTACACATGACATGTGCACGATTTTAATGTAGTACTGGTAATGAAGTAAAGAGTACAGGGATGGAAACTGAATATGTCTAGGTAGCTACTGTAATCAAGTTTCGAAATGGCACTGCTTGAGTTTCCAAGTCTTGCCGTCTGTTGCGCTCACAGTGCAGTTGCGGGAAGTGGCATCACAAGTGCAGAAAGCTAAGTGTCTGCGCTCGGGCATCACAAGTGCAGAAAGCTAAGTGTCTGCGCTCGGGCATCACGAGTAGAAGTCGGCGGCTACTGTGCAAAGGGGATTTCGTGCGGAGTTTCGTAGGGAACGGCCAATGAAAATGTACACGTAATTGTGAAGTGAGGCTGGTTGCATTTCGTAAGACGTGGGGCTGCGGTAAACAAACAGTCACTGACTTAAGGTGGATGAATTTAACGTGGCTTTTGTTTGCAGTCCCAGAAAATCGACAAGACAAGCTGCCCGACAATCAGACATTCCACTGTCGAGATTTCACAAGATTCTGCAAACTTTTTTGTGGTTAGAACTTACATATATCGATTGTTGCAACATGTAACAGCACAAGACCAAGAAATTCGTCCCACACTTTGCCGTGACGTTCTGTCGTAACTTGAAAACAACGAACATTTTGCGTTGCAGATAAAGTTATGTACGGTGTCGAAGCCACTTTCCATCTGTTCTGTTCTTCTTGAGCGGTATTAGTATACATTAAAATCGTCTACATTCGGTATATTACCTGTATCTGTAAAACCTCACTTTATTGGAGGATGGCGGTCAATTGAAATGCTGTATGATATTTGTATTTGTGTTCACAGACTTTCTTGGGCGGTAGCTGAGGGTGGCGCCATATCGAATTTTCCCCGTGCTACGTACGAGTGTATAATGCGTATAAAATACGAAGTATAGGTTTGCCTGTTTTACCTGGTGTTAGTGTAGAAGGGAAACGTCATATTTCACTCTAAGGCAGGGTGCGCAAACTAATTACGCAGGGCCTCACTTTTTAGCTGTGCAATTAGCAAGCCCGCCTTGCCTGATGTAGTTCAAATGTGACACATATCGGTTGAACTTAGAAGAAAAACACTTTCCCACATTTTTATGAAACGTATGTTGGAATTTATAAAGAATTTATGTATACTTCTATTTACAGTACAAGTAAGTATCAACACGCATAGGTGTACTTAAAACATGTTTCAAGCTTTAGTAGGGTGGGTGAATTTGAGGTCCAGCGGCAACGGCATCCGTCCTGGATTTTGTTCCAAAGACTGCTAATCTGAGCTTCGGTTCGGCGTTCAGACAGGAATTGATTTTATTTCCTGTTGTTGTTAATTTGTAGAAATTTGCTTCAAAATGGCAAATTGAAAGAGTACAGTACAGTAGCCTTCTCAGGGAACTATGGGTAATCATTCTTTATGCTGGTAATGCGTCTCGCATTTAATTCCATTTCTAGCGTGGAGTCAGTTGATTAAGCTGTCATTACGAAAAACGAGCCGAGAGAACGGGTCAACCGATTGTTGTCATATAAAATATTGAACATGTACGCGTTATAAAGGAAATTTGCTTTGGTTCGCATATAATCTGTTTTTGGCGTCGAGTTGATCGTGGCTTATCGTGCAACAAGCTGGCATGTAACATCAAATATAGCCTACGTCTGATCCTGGAATGCTGATTTATCATAAATATTTTCTGATGTTATGAAAACTTACTGAAATAAACCTCCAAGGGAAACCAAGTGCTATCACTTTGCAGTGCGATAGGTCTACAGACTTCTGTTTGTATCTGCAATTATAAAGATCATGGATGCGTAAAAAATCATAAAGGATGCATTTTCAGGCGCGTTCACCAAAGAAATGCGAAAAGCGACTGTTAACGTCGTCATATCTGTCCATCCGCCCGCATGAAACAACTCTGCTCCTGCTGGACGGATTTTTGTGAAATTTTATACTGGAGACTTTTATTGAACTCTGTCGAGAAAAGTCAAGTTCGGTTAAAGTTGGGATAAAAACAGTCAGTTTGTGCCGTACGAACTGAGGCCGAAGAAACGTTTGACGATATAAACACAATCCAGCATGATGGACTCGGTATCTGCCGAGCGAGCAGAGCAGAGCAGGAGAAAGCGTCGAGGTGTAATAACAGAGCGAACCCACCGGAAGCGTTACGCTGTGTAGATATTTCGTAATTTCCTACAAAACTGGTGTACACGTTTCCACTTTCATTAATGTATACAACTCACGCCAGGTACTTATGCACGGGATCATAACAGCTCGTGAACTGAGGTGTGCGGCTGTGGTGTAGCAGCGTGCACCGTTTGATGCATGCTCTCATATCATCAGTGTAAATCTGCTGGTGTAGGTAGCATGCCCAGGTGGGCTGTTACTAGGGTTATCATAGTAGGGTACAGAACAAACATTTTCCGTGCTGCGTACGAGTTATTCATTGTAGAAACAGTGAACACTGTAGAGCGGGCTGATTTGATGTTTCGGAATTTTGAGTGAAATAAACGTGTCCCGCCGTCTGAACATTTAAGGGCAAACAATTGATGGTTTTTTAGCAATAGAAGTTATGCTTTCGTATGGAAATACACTGACGGAAGAAGGTTTTTTTAATATGGCAGGGAGCATGGGATGGGTGAAGAATGCAGTGCCTGAACATTTCACTGCTCAGTTTCTTTGGTCGTGTAAGATTGATTCCGGTTTATTTTGAAAAGTAACTTAATATAAATCCTCACAGGAGTGTGAGGAATTTCGCGAAGTCTGTTGCTCACAATTTGTCATTCTGTATGTTAGTCACTTCTAGTACCGTATATTTTCAGTCTGCCATGGTACGCCCCGTGACTGAAACTGAAAAGTAACAGTAGTAACTTCTGCGTTGTTTCATATTTTACAATTCGATCAAATGACTGTAGTTTAGGTTTGAAAATTAAATTCAAAACTTTCTTGCTTGTATATTAAAAATTGCTTTGTTTATTTTTCATAAGGGAACATTGTTGGTTTATTAACCCACTGACATGCTGTGACAACTGCCCAACACAGTGACATATTATGACAACAGCCTAACGTACTGATATCCTGTGACAACTGCTTAACCCACTGACATGCTGTGAAAGCTGCCCAACCCACTGACATCCTGTTACAATTGCCTAACCCGGTGACATGCTGTGACAACTGCCTGACCCACTGACATGCTGTGACAACTGCCTGACCCACTGACATGCTGTGACAGCTACCTAACCCACTGACATGCTCCACTAACTGCGCCACGTCTCCTAGTTTAGGTGATAGTTATCCGTACTACGTGTAAGTTCTCTGAATTCTGTGAATATTTTACGGACCGGCAAAAGATGGATTTTAAGTGTGAAACGTGTTTAAATGAGGATATTGACGATCAGTAAGTATTTCGCAAAAGAGAAGACGCTGATTCCATTAGGACGTTTGAAAATTAACTTGTACCTAAATTGCGTGATATTAGGTGCATCTTATTACTTATGCGCTTACAGAAAGACAGACAGACATATGAAGTGACCAAAATGTAGGCTACTACCATGTGACACACGCATAAAAATTGTCAAGCAAAAGAAACGTGCATCGGAGCTGGAGTTTCTGTCTCTGCATTGTAGCGTCGTTGTAGAAGCAGAAGTTTTGTGTGCCAGTGTGTCTTCACGCACTGCCACCTTTGAATACGAACCGCAAATACTGTATAGAGCAGGTAGCAGGCTTCCAACTGAGCAGCCCCAAGTTTCCTCTTGTGGCGACCTGGTCGCACTGAATAGGGGTGTGCACAGCGATGAAAATACTTCAGTAGCGCCTGCGTTGCTATCTACGGAGGTAAAGTTAAATCTGTTGCTCTTCTTAATTAAGCACCCTTCCATGAAGGCATATAGGGATGTGGAGGTAGAGCTCCACGCATTATTAACATTGGAAGTAGATGGACGTGGGTGGTTAGCTTCAGTCCCCAGCTGGGTGGGCCGGCTGGACATCACTGCGCGGAATCGAGCACCGATTTCTTAGTCGCGCAGCCCTTAGCCTGCAGTGGTTACTATACCAACTGAGCTTTCCTGTCTCCTGTTTAGGCAGCAGCACTCTATGACGACGTCAGCCTTCAATAATGTTATTGTAGAGCAAAATGGATTCCTTGAAGAAAAAGCTGGACTTTTCAGCCTCTGAGTTCCGTTTGATAAAAATAAATATTGCACATCAGAGGAGGTTTACCTGAGTTGTTTCCTTCTCCAGATTCTTATCTTGTTGATATAGGGTATTATTGCTCTTCTAGAATTTAATGTGCTCTAAATTAATCAATTTTACCATCTGCGTTATTTAAGAAACTAAAGGAACGGCAAATCTCTTCGTTATGAGCCGTGCACAGCGTTTTGTAATCTACGTAAGAATGACAGCATCATAGTACACACTTTGTGTGAAGGTCTTATGGGTAAATAAATTACATACATTGTGAACCCAAATGCACGCGTTCCTGTAACTTTCTTGAACAGCCCTAACGAGAGCGAAACCTTCACGCTAAACGTATTAGGGCTAGCGCGTACGAGTGTTTTGAACCGCCGCGTTTTCTTTGCCGCTTCGATGAAACGAGTTTTAAATGGAAGCGAGCGCACGGCCGGCCGTTTCATCGCGGCGTTTTTCCAAACGCAACATGCTTCATTTTTCTGGGCGGTGCGGTGGCCCCTCAGCGGTTGGCGGGTGGCAATGCAACTCGAAAGAACTTACCTTCTTGCACGCACGAGCGATAAAATAACCGCCCGGCTGCCAGGCACAGGTGCCCTCATCACAGTATTTGGTAGGTAATACTTGGTGTATTGATGAACAACATCTCGTCGAAACTGTTACAGCTCATTCTAAAATATACGAAGAACTTACGCCGAAGCATAATCAAGTCTTCATGTAACCTGTGGAACTGCCCTTTCAGTAATCTTTGACTAGAAGCGGATGAACCCAAAAGTTCTTTCTTCGTTTTGCCCTAGTTCTTAGCAACACAGCGTACACAGCAACCGACTCAACAAAATCCGTGCTTTAGCCAGTATGGCGCACATACCGTCTGCACAAAATTCAACTCTCAAATCTGAGGAGAACGTAAGAATTTAGCGTTTCTTTCACCGTCCGTGCGCACAACCAAGAAATAATCGGCCGCCGCGTTTTTTTTCACCGCGAAGGCAGAAAACCGCTTGTGCGCGCTAGCCTTTTGCCAGGCTCTCTCGGTTAACGTGGACGCTTTGCGTTGGTCCCTAAACCATTGACTTATTCTGCACAGTGGCCTAAAGCAGCTGTTATGTCGACGGTCTGTCGCACCTTGTTGCTGTTTATAATAAGAGTACCTCTTCGTTGATAAAATCTGGAAACAAAATGGATACAACAAAAGAAAAATAAGTCTTGTTCTTCTGCCCATTTCCGGGTGTTAGATATAATTGTAAACTTGTTTTCAATGTGTAGTTTCGAAATCTGAAAGTTTTTCTGGTAGAGTCACGTTTCGGTTTAACCTTTTAAAGCCTAGCGGAAACTTTACATACCACCAGGTTTAACATTAAAAAATTCTACGTGGTGCCCACATTGCGTTTATGTGTTTTATACGGATCTCAGAACAAACAGCAACTTTTACCTTATAAAACATTAAGAGATCGGTTTTTATAACCGAAGTGGAGAGTGTTTACAGCGCGGTACGCACTGAGTCCTTATATAAAACAGATACGCTTCGTCTTTAAAGGGTTAATTTAGGTTACATATTAGACAGGTTTCACGTTACAGGCCTACATCCAGCCTTTTTTGATTTCAGAAGTATAGTGTATGATACTGCGTTTATGAAGAAACTACTTTCAATTACTGATTTCCTCGTGAAACTGCTTAACAACACATCTTCAGCTGCATGTGTTATGCAGCGTCAAGTGACACAGTGAATCAAAGTTTTGCGTTCGATGCTTTACCACATGTCTGGGAAACAGTGTGGACTACTGTAGGAACACTGACAGCATCGTATCATTTCAC
This sequence comes from Coptotermes formosanus, assembly GCA_013340265.1. NCBI lineage: Eukaryota > Metazoa > Arthropoda > Insecta > Blattodea > Rhinotermitidae > Coptotermes > Coptotermes formosanus. The sequence continues at coordinate 3,215,703 of BLKM01008356.1, read as the reverse complement.
CAATAGTTTAGGCGGTGTGGCAAAATTAAATTGTTGCTGGTGGATGTCAGCTAGGTGGCCGTACAGTCAGTAAGTGATTCCGTGGAGCAGTCCTCCTAGAGGAGCCGATAGTCATTCACACATTCAAGAAATTGCCTACTCTTTATTTAGCCCGAATTTTCATTACTGTGTTCACAACAGCTCACTATCTTTGCTATCGTGAGCGGGGTACTACTCAGAATTTAGTCTTTACATTTCTACATAGCAGTCAGGGTAGAAAATTTCTAAACTGACTGGTAGTTAGCATTCTTCGAATTTTATAAGCCCTTAATTCTCTGGTATTGTTTCAAACAAATTTTGACTGTGCTGATCCTGACATTTTGATTTCCAAATCCCGTGTCTCTTTTCATTGTTTAGGTCATTGTTTCCCAATCAGTATTCCACAGAACATCGTTACGGGTTCCGCGAGAAATCGTGGAATAAGTACATAAAATTTACGGAATACAGCGAAAAATTCCAAATATCTCTCGAAATATCGCGGGAAGTTTTGTCCAGCAGTTGACTGTACGTGAGTAATCTCCGTGCGCCACCAACTGTCTGCTTATTTCGTGGTCTGTAAACGTTTTCATGGGCAAGGCTTCCTCGGGATATGAAAAAAAATTATTGTAGGGGTTCGTCTATGGAAGAAATGTTGAGAAACACTGGCTTAGGTCGTTCTAGGAAACTTGTCCGGACCTAGGTCTATGTAACATTGCGTAATATGCTGGTGTTTTCTGTGAGAAGTTGCTAGCCCTTCGGCCAGCCTGCAAGTTGCAGGCCTCATTCAACATATTTACAGCTATGCTTCATGTGTTGAACCCTCGCTGCCTTCAGTATTCACACTGAAGGGAATGTTGTATCAGGGTGACAGAGACCCTCTCAGCATGTTGCAATTAAATTAAACATAATGATGTAAAATAAAATGTGAATAAAACCTAAGTAGCATATTATCAAAGGTACACCCGAAAGTCGTGTGTGTCATTTTCATTCGTTTTATTCATTAATTGCCGTGTTATTGTATGTTGGTTACTTTTATTGACTTTTGTAATAGTTGTAGACCGTGTTGAAAATGGATTTCTAATTGCTTAATAAATGTACACGTATTGATACCTGGTACTGAAGTGGGGAATCCAGTACAAAACAATAACAGTACGTACGGGGCAAACTCGATTATTGTCAAAGTGGCCCGTAAAGTCCGACATGGTGTTTAGTGCATTTCCACTGTAGCAGCCCTCGGCGCGGCTCACCTGAACATAATCCCGCAGGGGAGCACTGCCTCCATTTCGGCCGGATAGAGACGAGACTTGCTTTCAGTGCATATGCAGGGTATTAAACAAATGGGAAATCAAGGAACGGAATAAAATGGAGGCGATCCGCACTTCAGTAGAAGCCTACTTTAAGCAAACTGAAGGGAGTTCGAACAAAAGACAGTATAACTCCAGTAGGTAGTGGAGAGATGAGACAAATGAATAGCGACAGGTAGTCTGCAGACGAGCAGAATATAAGAACGCAGTGCCACTGAACAAAAACCGTGTACGTAGTAATAGAAAGAAAACATTGTGCAGTACAGATAATGCTGCCTTGCTGGATGCGAATTATCGGAACGTTTGCTTTTTCTATTTTGGAGACGAGGGTTACGTTTTGTGTGTGTGTGTGTGTGTGTGCGCGCGCGCGTGTGTGTGTGTGTGTGTCTGTGTGTCTGTGTATAGGCCTACTGCTGTTGTCCGGTTAGAAGAAAGAATGCGAGATGTTTCTCTTTCTGCAGATTGTATAAAGAATGTATCATCAAAGAAGCTGCGATCAGCTCTGAAATCAACAGAAACATGGACTTGAAGAGCATCCGACCGCATTACTCTTCATATATAGGGACGCCGCAATCATTTTACCTTGTTACGAAACGCCCTTGCGGCATAAGCACTTTTAAAACAGCTTGATGCTGTTGGTAGTATTTGCATTTTTGTGTTGTTCTTCGTTCTTAATTAAGTATTGTCTTATAAAATACTTAAAACTGTAGCTTCCCCTGTTATTTTACAAATACGTGGTGCAGCTTATGTACTAGGTATAAAGACTGACATTCATCTAAATTAGGTATATATAAAAATTCAGTTCGTGCGTCACAGGCAACACAGACTGCATCTCATGTAATGGCCAGTTAGTTAATACTGTATAGTGAAATCATACCACTGTGAGAGTCATACGCAGCACTTAGGTATGCTGTGTGGGCTAAATGCAAAATTTCCTAATCTTAGAACATGTAGTGCATATATTTATGACTGGCTTTAAAGGTTTAATTCAAAGCAAATTGCAAATTTAGAATATTTGGGAAAAACCGAGGAGAGAATATTTGAATGTACGAAATAACGAAGGAAGATGGGAATGAGAAATATGTATAATGAAGAGCTGTATAATATGTACTCTTTAGAACATGTTATTAAGGTGGTAATATCAAGGATAAGGTTAATGGAACTTGTGGCACACGTGGGTGAGATGAGAAATTCATAGAACACAGTAACTGAACACCTGAAGGGAAGAGAAACTGCGCACACCAAAGCGTCAGACGTGACACATAAAATCTGTGTCGATGAACAGATGGCGAACATGAGCAGTACAGGTGGATACACAGTATTTTCATATGAGTAACAGAAGGCATTGTTAGATATTCTGTCTCTACAGTTATTGCAGGTTAGTGGTTATCACGCGCGCTGGGTTTGTGGACTTGTTCTAAATGGGGGGTCACATGAATGTTGACCTCATGGAAACACTGGGGAGTGTAAACTGGAATCATATGACTCAGGTGAGGATCCAGTAGCATGCTTTTGCGAACGCAGTAATGAACTTCCGGCTTGGGGACTCCGTTCTTCTGGGGTGGGACACTGTCAGTGGGTATTCGGATATCGGTGTTTCGAGGTTACGAATTGTACTGGTCGTCAGGTGTCGAAACGTCCACAAAGAGTGGCGTGAATATTACGCCTCTTGAAGATGCGGACACCACGTTGCATCAGAACGTCGGGTTTCAATTACCCACACACTGAAGCAGGGACATATCCTAGACGAACAGAACCTCAGCTACACGACTGGGAAAACCTCAGTACAACCTCCGAGTTCCAAACAAACAGAAAGCTCGTTCAACCAGTGAGCAGCCTACGAGTTTTCAGAAATTACCCCACTTCATGAAGTTTGTTTGTTTGTTTGTTTGTTTGTTTGTTTTTTGTTTGGTTAATTGGTTGGTTGGTTGGTTGGTTGGTTGGTTGGTTGGTTGGTTGGTGAGTTGGTTGTAGGTTGGCTGGTTGATTGGCTTTCATTGGATGGTTGGTTAGTTATAGGCCTTTGTTATATGCTGCCAGTAAACTGTTTTTACGGACAGCAGTAGTTTATTTACCACAAATAATGCACTGTTTCATCTTCAGCGTTCCATTGTCGTTGCATGCTTAACTTTGAAAGTTAGTAGTAATTTCGTTCGAACTATGAAACCAAACTATGTACAATCTATATTATCTTCTATAACCTATAGTATGTAGATGTAATTCGCTGTAGTGTGGTGCAGTACAATACAACACAGTGTAAAGTATAATCTTCTGTAACGCATATACTGCACACAATGCAATAGAATATATCTAATATAAAATAATCTTCTATAATGTACCGGTGTATGCTGTATCTAACTTTGTCGGTTATAACACGTCATATCTGCTAGATGGGTACCGACGTTTCGGACGAAGACACTGCCTGTCTCCCTCTTAGGGCCTTCTACCCTTTAATATATCGGATCCCAGAATCTGCTTGTTATATGCAAAATGAAAAGAAGAAATATATAGTATTTGGAAGTGGAGGGAGAATCAGTTTCTGAAATGTCATATAGCCGATATAGTTCTAACTGTGCTTATGCCGTAACTGAGGCAATAGTATCTTTCACCGTAGTCCTAATTCCATAGTTACTGTGACTTCTATGTGTCTCATTGTGAAGTACTCATTGAAATTTTATTTCGAAAAAACAAAGACCCTCTGCTGTTGGCGGGATTATTAAGATGTTAGCTTCAGGACAGATGTGTCCCTTTAGCAGTGTACTGCTTTGATCCATCAGATATAATGGAACTTGAAAACAAAAGGATATGGGACAGTAATTTGAACTGTGGAAGTACCCTTGCGGCGTTTCTCAGAAAGCATATGGAAGACAAAAGTCGGTTACAACAATGCGCTGTGTTTGACAAATATGCTGTCAAGCTGAGACGTAATGTAACGGTTAGTGATGATGTCACTTGGAGCAGATGCAACCTGTGCACAAATGGACTCCCTTGTGGGCAGACTGACCGCACCACATACAGAAACACACGCGTTCGCACCTGCAAACCTATAGCTGTATGTGTCCGAGCACAGAGTGCCCACTGCCACGATTATGGAGACCCGTCGTTGTGTAATCATGGAACGGGATGAAGCTCCGAATGTATTAAGCTGTTGCGACATACAGCCAAGGGGTTTTCCTCCAGTTTGTGTACTGGGGGGGGGGGGGGGGCATTGGCGTGGTTTTGTCTCCGTTGTGGTGAACACGAGATATTTTAACTTGGGCATTTTTTTTACTACCGAGGCAACCCTTCGAAATGTTTAAGGGAAATAAATTCGTTCGTTCGTTCGTTCGTTCGTTCGTAGTCCTTCCCTCTCCTTCCTACTTGTTCACAGTAGGTGTAGAGGGTTTGTATTTCACTTGATCACACTGAGACACACACCACAGTCGGTAGGACTCCTCTGGACGAGGAATCGGCCCATCGCGGAGACCTCTACCTGACAACACAAACACTGTACAAGAGACAAATATCCATGCCCAAGGTGGGATTCGAACCCACCGATCCCAGCAAGCGCTTGGCCGAAGACCTACGCCTTAGACCGCGCGGCCACTGGGATCGGCGGAAATAAATTCACGGGGGTGAAAATTACGGATGCAAATATTGCGTCCATTTCCAGGGTTCTAAAGTAAAAACATTGCGATGAGCTGGATGTGTAGAAGGTACGGTGAGGCAACAAATGCTGCATAAGTTGCACGCTGAAGCTCGTTGATACAGACGCGGATCGGATGCGACAGTAGGGTAACAGTGCTAGGATAGGTAGTAGATGTGTAGACTGTGGTGATACGGATTTGGCTGTACTGCTGGTTTCGTGGTTTGTCTCAACAGTTCCATACTTGTCGCCATTAAACCGAGAGCTAAGTAGAGGTATACATTTCATGTCTTGTTTTACAGTTTCCGAAACAGCTGCTGTAGTTAACGGTGAAGAGCATTTGCAGTCGACACTAACACACCATTTTAGGACTTTGTTGTGTTAGTGTCGCCCCACCTCAGGAGTTTGTATGTTGTCGTATTGGTATTTTTAATGGTAGGAATCATGATTGTACGAAAATTAGGAAAATAGGCTAAAATGGTCATTGTTTCAAGGTCATTATTAAGGGAAGTCTTTCAGTGTTGTGTTCAGCGTGCCGCAGTTAGTAAATTCAGTGTCATTTTGTGTGTACGTCATGCGACTATGCTATTGTTAATGTAAGTAGACACTGGCCTTCACCGCCCCCGTTCTCTCCATGACACCGCCCTTCGTTCCGAGTCTGCTGCCACAGCTGCCTGATTTCTGGGATATGCAAGTTTCTTCATGTACGTAGTGGTATACGCAAACTAATTGCAGTGAGGTGTATACTGTTACTGTATACTGTTAAAACAGGATATGTCTCTTTCGGAATTTGGAGACTGCTAAGAAGTGAAGAATAATTTAGAAAAATGAGAAGGATTTTCAGCATAGGGGGGAAAGCAGCTGCCATGTCTTTTCTTCTTCTTTGTTTGTCATTGCTTTCTGTAGTCCTTGTTTTGATGCTTCTCTTTTTTCCTTCTCTTCCAATCAACGCAGTAACGTTGCCCGATGTCTTTCTGCCATCGTCTTTCCCGTCTTCTCCACATAAAATTTAAATCCTTCATGTTTCCTGCCTTCCACCAATATTAGTTCTTTTTCTTCAGCATATTCTTCCATTCCGTACTACATAAAGCTTGCATCATTCACATAATTTCACTTTCCAGTGTGTTACACGTTTAGGAACGTGTCGGAACCCAGTACAAGCAAAGCAAGTTTTTGTGCAGTTATTCTCCGTCAATAACGTCTGCAGCTTTTGTCTTTAATGGGGATTTCTTTGATAAATCTAGAGTCACAATTGGCATGGTACTTCAGGTTTCCGTGTGGGTACATCTTCATTGTTATCACCAGCAATACAAACAGTTATGGTAATATCAAGTTACAGTGATTGTCATATGTCATCATGAAACCAAAGTACGTATTTTAATGTTTGACTGGGAGTTATTTCAAACTTTTATAATAAATAACCGAAATGAGAGTTGTGTAGCATTTAGAGATTTGTTGACGTAAGGAATTTTTAGACTTGTGTCCGGAAGTCCTGATGGCATTCCCACAGCCACAATTTTGCTACTGTGATTATCCCTTTAAGGACAAACCGTAGTCGGTTTTATTTAAAGACCCAGTTCGTACCGCGCAGTAAACACTCCATCTCGGTAATAAAAATTAAGCAATTAATGCTGTATAGTGCAAAAGTCGCCGTCTATTCTGAGATGCATATAAAACACGTAAGTGTACGGTGTGGACAGAATGTATAACTTTTGAATACTGAACCTAGTGGTATATAACGTGATCACAAGGCCCTAAAAGTTAATATATGCTGAATGTCACGGAAATATGCCACTACGCTGTTTACAAAATGTATGCCCGAAGTTGTATCAGGGATTCAGGAAGTGACACAGGCAGCATGCTAATGGAATTGCAGAGTAGGAACTCTTCTTCAGAAGCCGGTCTCCTGTCCTCCCACCTCCCTACAAACAGTAAATGATTTATCGTGTACATATTTGCCAGCGCTTTTTGTTGAGCAGTAAATTTTATCTACTTACCTATAATTTTTGTACCAAGCATTTGCTCGAGTGTGCTTTAGTGTGCGTTTACTAGTCTGTCGGGTTGGTATCAACACGTCCTACGTTTGTTTAGGCCTAAGTTTAAGTCTATACTATACTGTAACGGAGCTGTTCGATCAAAAATGGTGATTAATCATCTCCCCTATCTGTTTTTGATAGTTCAGCTCAATATGTTCATGTAACCTGGTGTTTTGGGGTTTGATTCAGTGTGTTGGCCCTGGAAGGAGCCGTTCATTTGGCTTGACAGTCCGTATAATCTTGCTGAAACGTATCTCCTGAACTACTAGTAAATAAATAAATAAATAAATAAATAAATAAATAAATAAGCAAAATAGTGTTTACTTGTTTCTCGTGGTGTTCTCTCTGTCTGTCTGTCTCTAGACAGTAACGACAGGCACAGTAACGACAGGCAACTGATGCTTTCCCAGCAAACTTCCTTCCTCCATTTGTCGGATTACCCAGCGGACGCATCCTAAACGGGAATCACTTCCCAAGGTGCAGCTAATTTCATGGCGCACATTAGACCTTTTAAGCTTGGTGCACATTCAGTGGGTCAAGTAATTCCCTACTTTTAAGGAGCCAAATAATTATTGGAGCCCCTTTGTTCACAGAAGTTTGACACTGAACCCAGTTCTGAACCAGTTAAATCCAGACCCGAAGTACGAAGCCTTGCCTTTTTAGATTTACTCAGGTATTCCAAGAGAATCTGCATAATTTGGGGCACTTTCTTAAAATTGTTTGAACCTGCTTGGGTGAATGGTGCATGTTAGCTCCATTCCAAACTCCCAGACGTGGAGGAATACCCCATGTCGGCTGTCCGTGACGGCCTGTGCAACATATTCGAAACTTTCCCCAGTTCCAGTTCCTGTTCCTTTTCTCTCTACAAACTGGGAACCCCATTGTGACGAGGGGACCCAATTCCCCAGGGCTTACTTGGCCTAAACTGTTTTACATGCGTCGAGGTGGGAGTGGAGGGGTCTGTCACAACCTTCAGAGTTGCGGGGGTGGGAACGACAAAGAAAAGTCGCTGCACCATTGCAGTGAGTTACTGGCCAGCCTATAGCAGCGTCAGCTCCTTACGGTTTTAACCCTTGAGAGTCTCGTGTAAGGTACGTGTACCGCCAGGTTTAACAACAGAAGCTGTGCATTTTGCCGACGCAGTGTGTATGGTTCTTAAAATAAACATCGATTGTTTGCCTGTACAGCGTTTACCCTTTGGTCTTCTAATGGAAGCACAGTGTTTGAGGTGCAAACTGTAACTTTCTGTATAATGTAGATTAATTTTAGGCTCTGAAGTGTCAGTGTGGAACACCTTCATTACGTCATTTTCTGCATATGTCGCTGCGTGAAATTACCATGATTGCAAAGGAGCCTGCTTCCGCCTCTGTGGTCGACTTCACTTCCACCGAAACATGCAGTGTGTTGATTCCTTAACATAGCACTGTACGCAGGTCCACAGGAGGTGCCAGTTGGACGGCCGCCTGACAGACAGAATTCGCAGCATTTAAAATTAATCGTAACTGAAACATTTTAAACATTGCGAATAGACAGTAGTTGACAAAAGATGTGGGTGTCTCCGCGTTGTTAGAGCAGTCCGCGTGATTTCTCTAGCTATTGTCATCTGGACTTGCAGCCGTACGCCTCTCTCAGACACTGTGTGCTGGTCTATCAGGCTGTGTCCCTCTCCCCTGAACTCTTCAAGAGGGTTATTTCTCATTAGGCATTAAAAGAGAGATTGGGACCGGTGGTTCAGGGGGATGACTTATCTGCTTTGCACGGCAGAATTTATATTGCAGGAATTTTACGTCTCCTATGTGAGTAGGCAAGTTGCATAGTCTTGCGTCGTAGTTACGTCTTGCCCTTTAACGTATCTGCATGTGAAGTCGAGCAGTCAGTACACAGCACCACCCAGTTTTTATTAATATGTTATGTACAAACGCTCACGGCTATATGGGTTATATTAAGTTCTATGGAGGAGGGACGTGATGCCTTATGTTAGGGTACTGTTCGTCACCTTGTAAAGTAGGGGAATGCCGCCAAATAACACGTACAGAGCCGTATCGTGATTTTATTCATATCTGGCTGCTGTCATGCCACTCTTGTGAACGCTTTAGTGGAAAATGTTGTGTTTGACCCTTTAAGGTTAAGCTGAATTATAGACCGACTATTGTTTCAATTGTAAACGCTGCCCATAAATCGTGGGGAAGGGGGTAAAATTACAACGGATCGTCAGGAATTCGGTGTGAGGATGTGCCGGTATACTGGGCACAAGGTGTTTGTAGCAGTGCTCATTTCGGACTCTTGTTACCCTGCGAATTTCGTGTATCGGGTAGTTTATTGACAAGGTGGGCGACTGTTAGCGTATTGAAAAGGACTCTGTGCCGTGGAGTCGGTGACGTAGGACTGACAGGCCTGAGATACGACGAGTATCTTTAGAAACACCGTTATAATGTAATGTGTTCCATGTCCGTGCACTGTATTATACAAAAACACTAATCACCAACAAATGCACAAAGAGAGTTTTATCATCAATCGTAACACACTCCTACATGTTTCGGCCCTGCTGGGTCATCTTCAGGGAGAACTTTTTTGTTATCGTTACACTAAGGTTGCACTTTATAGTTGAGTGAGCATGTGCTGTTGACTGTTGTTTTTGGAGGCGTCAGAGTTCAGGCACATTCTCACTCAACTATAAAGTGCAACCTTAGTGTAACGATAACAAAAAAGTTCTCCCTGAAGATGACCCAGCAGGGTCGAAACATGTAGAAGTGTGTTACAATTGATGATAAAACTCTCTTTGTGCATTTGTTGGTGATTACCGTTGTAATGTATTCAATTTAGTAAAATCGTAGAATATTTATAGATTCAATGAGTTGGACGATGTATAGGCTAATATAAGCTGAAGTCATATCATTTCTGTTTTTTCACTGAAACGGTGTAGCTGGCAGGATCTTACGGTTTGACGATGATGAGTGAATATAGGCGAAAGATACAAGCGCTCTGCTCTGTCAGACTTACCTGAATATTCATATTGCATCCCACCGCTTGGTTACATTGTGCGGCAGGGCTGTGCTTCCTTCTCTCGCGCTATGTCGCATTGAACCAGGAACGCGGACCCCAAGACAATACCAACCGATTCAGCAAGACGGATCTGAGGCTGGAGAACAAAGATATTCAACTAATTAACATTTATTTTCGTCACCCATCATCAAGGGTGTCTTTCTAGTTGTCATCAACTATTCCACTGTTATTGTCGTTATGTCTGTAACTTACCCAGATATCATCGGTAGATCCATTTGTGTCCTGTCGTAAGAGGTTCACAGTAAACCGGGTGACTCAGTGGTATAGCACGGCACATTCAAAACGTACAGTGGAAAGACAAAATAAATTACATCTTGCCTGTTTCGTAGTTTGAAAGCTTCTTTAAGGTATGTATGACTTTGATATAGTATTTTCATTTTTATTGTCCCGAAATTGTGATAACAGATTACAGTACCTTACTGGAAGATTTTTTTGTCGACGCTAATATCAGACGAATATTTGCAAGTGGTTGATTTTCGAGTATTCAGGCCTGATGGAGCTGTTTGAGCGTTGAATAGTAAGAAGACTATAGGAAAAAAGAATTTCGCGCCGTATATTAATGTATTACAACACTCGCCTGAGCAGATTGGGAAAGAACGTGAAATTTCTCATTGAGCTGTATCGGGTTTATAGGGCAATATTTTAAACTGTTGCTTTCTGGAAACTCGGCAGCGGTGCTAAACACTCGCCTGCGAAGTTCTGTGCCGTTTCAAGATTTTGCGCCGTAATTTGTAATCTTTTTCTGCGGAACAATGAGTAAAGGAACAAGGACACACGTTTGCCGTGTGTTTGCACTGATATTACCCTGCTAAGTGGTCTCTGACAGTCAGAGTGCAAGTGGGACAGACCTTGTGGACGCCATTTAGAATAGAAAAGTGTCAAATTTCTGAAGTCCTAGAGTAGACCTTCTGAATCTTTGTGCAAGTTTTAAATGGTCGCCGATTGAATTCTCCATTATTTTTTCAGATTCAGATCCCCGAGGACGTTAATTTCACTTGATAGAATGTTAAAATGTGTAATGCGGTACGCCTCACCGGTCACGGAACACATACAACGTAGAGGACGAGACCTTAAATAGGTTAACTCATCGCTTGTACACACAGCCAAGCACTGGTTTTTAAAATATCATTATAAAACTTTCAATATCTACAGTTTAACATTCCGTTCTTGTAAACAATTTGTATATGTGTGTGTGTATGTATGTATGTATGTATGTATGTATGTATGTATGTATTACGTATGTATGTAAGTATGTGTGTGTGTATGTATGTATGTATGTATGTATGTATGTATGTATGTATCTATGTATGTTATGTTATGTTTTGTACCTTAAGTCATATTATCCATAAGAACTAGAGACATGGTGTAGTATGTTATTGATTTTAGTTTCGATTTGACTACGTGTCTTGAACCTTGATATGAAAAACTTCTAATGTGAAGCCATACATGCTTGGATGTAAATAATATTTGTAACTCTTTGATGTATTCCCCCTGATGATGGTAATTTGATTACCGAAACATATGTAGGGGTGATATAATATACACGTACTTACCAATAATCTTGTGCATTTGTTGTTACAAAGGTTTTTGATGATGGTAGGCACATCTTATAAAATGTAAGGATGCTCTCTATACGTTGTCCGTCGTCTAGAGACTGTCCACTTTCTTTCGTAAGGTGGCCAGTGTCCAGCGAGCGCCCTCACACGTTGTGTTTGACGTTCGACTACAGGGTGCAACGTACGGGCTTTTTAACTGTCTTCCATGGACAGAACTTACTCATCCCAAATTGTGACACTGAAGTCGAATTTTATGACCTCGACTTTTCATTTTGATCGTATTACGTTAATGACATAAATCGCACGAATCGTCCCCTTGGCAGCACGTCAGCCTTGTTACAATAACAACAGTTTTGATGGATGAACTCTCAGAAACGATGCATCTTTTAGTGTCTTTTCGCTCCTGAAAGATTTTTATGTGTATTAAAACTTCACAACGCGAAAATATGTTTTTCTTTTGTTTCGTTAGCGTGGTAACTTGCTTCTTGAAATGAAATATCCTGCTAGAAAGATTGAGTAGAGGGGGAGTGGAGGGCAGAGGGAGGTATGAGCGAATCAGTTAGTAAATCATGTTAGCTTTTGTTCTTAGCTTTGCTGTATATATAGACTTAAGTTCGCCTATAACTCTCTCCGAGATTGGCTTCTACCTTCTTTCCCTTCCTCGGCTTATCAGTTGGTATGAAAGTTTCCGGTAAGAAAGGATGTTGGGTGGGGAAGTCGAGAGAGGCTTTTGGATGGATATGTGAGTGCTGAGAGGATGATGTTTATTGCTACGTGCAGCTTTTGGTTTTCGGTGTCAGTACCTTAACTGTTCTCCGTATTACTCTCCGGGATAATGCGTGATATTAACCCTTTATATCCTAGTGGTAAAATTATTTACCGCCACGTTGAACACTGAAATCTCTGCATTTTGCCACACAGTGTGCTTAATTGATCCGTATAATGCTCAAAATAAACAGTCGGTTTTCTAATGGAAGCACAGTGTGTTATCTATGAGGTAAGATCTGCAGAAATAATTTTTATACTATTTGTGTATGCAGTACACGTGAGAGTTAATATAAATCAATTTTAGTGTCTCTTACCTCCAGTGTACCTTTACAATTTTTATGAAATTTGATATTTGAGGATTTTTCGAAAATCGGTCGAGAAAATTCAAGTTTCATTGAAATCTGACGAGAATAATGGGTACGTTAGATGAAGATCTATGTACTTTTATGATAATATCCCGCTAAATTCTGCTGAGAATGAGAAACGTTTCAGACAACATTTGTAGAGAAAATTAGAACACACATTTTATGTTCCATAAATTTTTACCGAAAATCGTATCGTGTATGAGATAATTTGGAAAAATGTGGTAGAGCCAGGCAGGTCGTAGATGACAATATAATACGGCGCCTGCACTTTGCATGCTGGGTGACTAAGGCTACAGACACATACTCAAAGTATTTAATACTTCTTGCTTTTCGACGGTAACAATGGTTACGCAAACGCGCGTCAATGTTGCGTTATACGTACATTGCGTGTGTCGATGAATGTTAAATCTGGTGGTACGTAACGCAATCACTAGGTTTTAAATGGTAATAAGTAGAACGGAACCAGCGACGATCACTGCAGCTAAGCGCTTGGGGTGTTGGACTGCTTTACAACTGCCATCGCTGATTGGAATGTCGCTAAAGTCTTGAGTTTATGGGAGGGATCCTTTGTGTTTTGCGATGGGGCAAACCTCAGACCAAGGAGTGCTGTCAAACAGCCAATTTAGAGATTTATGGTATCAGAAATAACTGTGAACATAACAGGTCAGCTGAAGACAACAAACAGTTGCACGCCACTTTCATAAGTAGATAAAAAATAAGCGACTACCCAGAAACTTTTTATGGAAGTATCAAATGTGAGCCTGATTTCCTGTTAGCATTCTAGATGCCGTTCAGAAATCTTTTTCAAACGTCCGTTTTCTTCTTGTGGCGCCCAGTTTGTGTGAAGCATTGGCATGCCTTCCGGACTGTATAGGCAGGGACACCATCACCCTATTTCACCCTCCTACAAAGGTAGCTGAAAAAGCGGAGTAAAAAGAAAGAGGGGAGGCTGTGTTGGATTGGGTGGAGGGGGAAAGAGACAGACAGAATCGATTCGTTTTGCGGATAAAGTGGAATAAAGGTGGAGGAGGGTGAAAATAGAGGGTTGTTGGAGGAAAAGGGATTGCTGGTTGTAGAGAGACATAGAAATGAGAAGGTAGGCGAATTTTTTTGTAGGGGATGGTTACGTTTGTGTGTGTGATATGTTAAGGCTTCAGAAGGAGGGTTACGTACAGTAACCTACCCAGTCGTCAAGCCAATATCTCAGGCTGAAAGAAAAAAAAGGAACTCGTGTCTTTCTCCCTGCTTTTTGTGTGAATGTGCGAACACTGAAAGGTTGAGCCAGTCTACTTGCTGTTGACAGACGAGCGCTCAAATTGTATGTAGCAAAGAATTTTCAAAGTGAAAGATACGTCACTTCCATTCTCTGCTGGGAAACAAGTACCGGAAATAATGCTGAGGCTATTGTTGCAAGCCTCTAGCTGTTGGATGAGATGCAGAATTCTTTGTTTAATGGTATGGGAATGTTTACAACACTGATATACTTTTTAACTTGGTGATATGTACTAGTGCGTCACTTTATGTCGGTTGCTTACTGGCACGTGAAAACTGTGGACCGAAATTCGCCCTCTTCGCGGTGCATCTTAAGTGACCATATCTATGGTAGACGTCTGCACGGGGCCAAAATTTTAGAATTTCACCCGGTCCGGCGCGACGATCATTCTGCCCGACCACGAAATTTACCTTCAGATGCGTCATCCGTACCCGACTGTACCCCCACTTCCTCTTATGCTAGCCCAAATTGAATCCGATCTCTTTACAATCTTCTCTGACTGTCATCTCATCAATACGTGATTCTTTTAACTCATAAAGTCAGTGATCCTTGAATGAATTACTTAACGACGCTGTATGAATATTTTAAGTTGTTTTGGCATTCGAGAAGTGGCACAGAGATACCGGACGCCAAATGTATAAGGTGTAATCTCGAGCTATTTTTTGGGAGGGAACAGGTACGGAGATAGCTAAGAAAATCAGTTGTGATGTTTGCGGAGCCCGACCAAACGCAGTTTCCCAATCTCATCCTTTCAATAAATTCTCACTCTACCACATTACGTTCACTCCCATCACGACTGGATGGTAATTTCGCAAAACGCAAGTATGGTCAAAGCTCTTTACGCTAGTTGTAAATTTCCTGTGTCACGAACATGAGACGAAAGGAACCACGAATAAACTTGTCTGTGCCAAAAAAAAATAAATGGCTGAAGAAAGCCCGAAATGTCTTGCGTAACGTTTGATTTATGCCATCTGATCCAGCCCCAAACCCGGGCTTACAGTCGATCCCGGTTATAATTACATCGGTTAATGGGACGCTTCGTCTGTAGCATCAGATATTCTCTGGTACCAATTAATTCTTGACTGTCAGCCTAACATTATACTCCTCGGTTAGACCAATACTCGTTTGTAACGACAAAATATTCAGTCCCATTAATGAGGTTACAACCGAGTTCGACTGTATTTGTACTCCCAGGCCTACATCCTGTCTTCAAGCCGAGCTGGTGCAATGCCCAAGGGACATGCGCGGGCCCGCGCAGGCAACTGATCTAGAGTACGTATCGCCTCTTTCAATGCGGCTTCTGTTGGTTCAGTAATCCGAAAACCATTCTGTTTAATCATCACCCAACCTTCATAAAAGCTGCCAACTTCTTCCAGGAACAGAATATGGGTTCTGCATGTTACATTCCCCTGTCGTCTAACATTTGGAGAGCAATTAGTCTGAAGAGTATCCCTAACTGTTGCCGGCCTACCCCGGCCTTTTCCCACGGACGCTGTGTCCTCTGCCCAGTGGGCAGATTTACATTCTAAAACGAGCGGCTGAATTGTTTTCCTGTTTCATGATTTCCAGGCCCTCTTATTGTCAGAAAGTGTGCCACATTGAAACTAGCAGAAATGATGATTACTTGAAACGGCTTTAATGTACGTATCTATATTTCTTCCTGCGAGACTTTGAACCAGATCGGTTTCGTTTAATTTCAGATTGCTTTCTTGTTAGGCGTCTGAAGTTAAACACAGAACATATGGTTTGAAGCAGCTAAAAATTGAAATGTCAGTTTCGTGACGGAACAAAGATGGTGGCGGCGCATTGCACCAGTACGTATCATTGTTCACTGTCAGCTTATGAATTTGAATTGTTGTTTGAATTTGTTTCTAAGATTCAGCATCTTTATTTGCTAACATGTAACGATCGTGCCACGATATGTGAATTTTAATATTTTGTAAACGTATATAATATTTTCTCCTGTACACTGCAACAGTGAATGTAAAAGTTCATGATTAATAAGTAAATTTTCATCAGATCAAGTGTCATTAACTGTGTGTCATAAATTTAATGCCGTGTTCATGATATTTATGGCCGAAAAATCAATGGCAAGATAAGACCTCGTTTTAGAGCGTAAAAACATGTGCAGATACAGTCGATTTTTCCTCTGAAATAAATGACTGAGATTACATCTTGGCTGTTGTGGGTTGTTACGCAGCGTGTTTGTAGTTGTTTACCGACGTTTCGGGAGAAACTGTGGGTCCCATCTTTAAGGGTCAAGCAGGGTAAGAACATTGACTGCTTGACACTTGAAGATAGGAACGATAACCTGTCCCGAAACATCTGTTAACGGACTCCTAATATAAGCTGCATGACAACCCACAAGAGCCAAGACCTCATCTACACCGCGTCGGAAGCCTCAAGTCTGACCGAACTTAGTCGAAGTTTATGTTACGATATTTCGATTGGCCGAAACACCGGTACACGGCGTCGGTACAACGGATGGTTAGCAGTCGTTTCGGTAGGGCACACTGTGACACACAAGAGACTTTGCTACTCCGATTTAAAAACATACCTTGCTGTTTGTTAATGCTCACTGTTCTTTATTTCCTTTTTCATATTTCTGCCTGTGTTTCTTTCTTTTCCTTTTTTTTTTTTTTTTTTTTCATCTTCCTTATGATGTTCTGTGCGGCATCTTCTGTAGGGCTGCACGAATCAGGGAGGGTCACACAGTTTGTTAAGGGACAGAACGTGAGTATTCGACAGATCGAGCCCGCCTTCGCATTTCTTTCTTCATCGCTCTCTCTTTTCTTCTTGGGTGGTTACTTCGATCGATTGGGTCGTTGGTGCGTGACACCTCCGGGTCTTACCTTGCCAGAACATCCCCTCCCTCCTCCCGACCAGCCCTTCACACAATACACACCTCACTGCCCTTAACAGTTTGGCGGGTGAAGGCGGGGACCGGCCCCAACGCCTACCACACCATCTTCACAAGATTCTACTCAAAACGCCACTCCCTTTTCCACCTACTGGAGTACCTATAATTTATATTTGTTCGCCTGTGTGCTATTGACTCGAGCTGTATAGACGGTGGGATTTGTAAAATTCTATCAACATTGACTTCCTTTTCCACGAAAATTTTCAGTCCAATTTTTTATGTTTTCATACATAATCTGGAGATCAAAAGGAACTGAGTTCTTCCATCGGAACCACACTACCGTGCCGTTTGTATCTCTTCGTTCATCTGTCCCACGATTCAAATACTGACATCAGTATTCCATGTAACTTACCAGTATACCGATTCGTGTAGCGAACTGCCTCAGTAACCAATTCCATGGAGCGAAGTCCTGTTGTAGAAGCTAATTGTTCCTCAGCTACTCAAGAAATTCACTGCCTTTTATGGAACTCGAAGGTTTGTTGCCTGTTCACAAGAGTTCGCCACTTGTGTCTGTCCTGAGCCAGTTGAATCTAGCCCGCGCCAGTCTATCCGAGTTCTTTAAGATTCGTTGTAATATTATCCTCCCATCCATGCCTAGTCTTCCAAGTGGTCCCTTTCCCTCAGGTGTTCCCCACTAGAACGTTGTATATTTTTCGCTTCCTCCTTACCTGCCACATTCCCACTCATATCGTCGTGCTAGATTTGATTACCCAAATAATATGTTGTAGCAAGTACATATCGTGAAGGTACTCACTGTGCACTTTTATTCAGTCACTTGTTACTTCCTGTGTCTTAAGTCCGGATATCTTCCTCAGCATCCTGTTCTCGAATACTTTCAGCGCATGTTCTTCCCTGAATATGAGATACCAGGTTTCATACGCATACAAAACAAAGTCAAAATTACAGTTCTGTGGTTTTAAGAACTATTTTCTTACGTGATGGGTACTTTAGACACCCCTTGTGTGAAGGCTACAGACATTCTGTACTTTTTCGTCTTCAGTCCTCCGACTTAAACAAAAGAAGACCGGCAGTGTTCATATACCGTAACACTGGGGCGCGTTCGCATAAGCATTGTTGCTGTGGAAAAGCAATAAGTGTTACGTATTCTGAGTGTGTATCTGTAGCTTTAGTTATGTTACGTATTCTGAGTGTGTATCTGTAGCTTTAGTTATCCAGCGTGCAATGCGCATGCTCTCTATAATATCGTCGTCTGTGGCCTGTTTGTCTTTCCCTCATTTTTCCATATTATTTCATAAACGGCTCGATTTTTGGAAAACCGTGACTGAACATGACATGCGTATTTTGATTTTCTCTACAACATTTGTCTGAAATATTTCTCATTTCGAGAAGAATTTAGCGAGTTATTATCATAAATTGCATGGGTCTTCATGTAAAGTACCCGTTATTCTCGTCAGATTTTAATTAAACTTGAATTTTCTCGACAGATTTTCGAAAAATTTTCAAATATCAAATTTCATGGAAATCAGTCCAGTGGGAGCAGAGTTGTTCCGTGCAGACGGACAGCTAGACGGACGGACAGACATGACGAAGCTAATAGTCGATTTTCGCAATTTTGCGAACGCGCCTGACAAAAACGAAAAGCAAAATCCTGAGGTGCGAATAGCACTGGCGCCGTTCACTATGCAGTATATGCCTGCTGCACGACCGTGTAAGCAAGCACGGTGCAGCCCAGGTGTACTGTGGGGATGACGAGTCTTTGGGGAGGAAAAAAATATGCAGTTTTGGTAAATGTTTGGGCCTCTGTTTCGGGGTGCAATGCAAAATAACAACATGGCAACAATAAAAATCATATTACCGTAATGTATTTATTTATTTTTGTTTGCCATCAAAAGTTAGTATTCACGAACTGAACATGTAGACGTCGTAACAGAACGAACGTGTTGTAACTGTCGCTGCTGTTACATTTCCCAACTTATTTTTACAGATTTTGTCCGTAAGAAGCACATGAGTACTCGTCATGTTCGTTAATTATTGGCAGAAATTCCATCATCACAAGACTCAGTATCCAATGATAATGATACTGATTACTACAGCGAAATGTGCGTTGCAGTCAGTCGGTAGTAACTGGACACCAAAGAGCGCCGAACAATTATCACCTTCGTCAGCTGTCAGCTGCCTTCGTAGTTGTGTTGTGTTCCACAAGACTTTGGATTGGTGTGTACCTGCTGATGTAAGGCGCTGAATCGAGAATCAGCTAGTTTCCTGCAACATTTTGGCGGATGGGTAGAAAAAAATTGGCTTATAAAATTCAGTGTTACGTCACAAGCAAACCCATAAAGAGTTTAGTATATCACTGGATCCCATGCGATTATTTTTATGCATCTGTCCCTCTGTGACTCTGTGCTCTCCAGACTCCTGGACCCTTACCTCATAGGGTGTCTCTGAAGTGAGATGCTTTCGCTGTTTATAAGTTGCTTAGGATCTACAGTTTGAGTCACCGTTTTTGTCAGTGGGCACTGAGTTTAATCAACCGTCAGTACACGCAACAGCTGTTTATTTTACCTAGGGAGCAGCTTGTATTGACTTCTTCACAAATTACTTCCATTTGCAAGTTGACAGCAACCTTTGTATTCTTGAAATCAAATTATACATAAAGTACGTCTTTATTGATGTAACTGAACTGAACTGAACTGATGTGTTCTACATGAATTCCTTCTAGTAACGAATCTCTTTTATTTGTAATTATGAAATTCGTTCTTCTTTAAAATTCCTGTTATCAGTGGTTTCTATAAACTTTTTGTTTTCATTATTTATAAAACGTGAGACTAGGACATATCACTGTGATGCTTTTACTTTAACAGCGACGAAATTAGTGTAGAGGTTCATTTCATGGTTTAAAAAACAAGATTACTATCAGTTTTTTAAATGCAAGTAGCAAGGCCATGAAGATAGCTTAAGCGAAACATAACACTGACCGTGTAGGACAGTGGAGTAAAATAGATGTTGCCTATGCTGACGGTTTATTGAACTCTCAGTAGCCATTACTTCCACTGCGGAATGCTCACGTACACTTTGTTGATAGGACTTTGTTGCAAATTGTCGGAAGATGTCAGTTGTTTGTGTACATTGCACGAAGAATCGTCTGGTACTCGCGTAGCATACAAGGCACTGTGTGATACTCTTTCTTTTTTTCCTGTGGTGCGACAGCCCAAATCGGGCCTAGCCTGCCTGTTTTGGGAGCGTTTTAAATCTCTCTGTCACACACACACACACACACACACACACACACACACACACACACACACACACACACACAGTAGGACCACTCTGAATGAGAGATCAGCTCGTCAGAGAGGCCTCTACCGACACAACAGACAACAAACACAAGAGACTAACATCTATGCCCTCAGCGGGGTTCGAACCCTCGATCCCAATAATCAAGCGGGTTCAGACCTAAGCCTTAGGCTGTACGGCCACCGGCAACGGTCTATGCGTGATACTTTGGTCTCCATAAATTAGATATCTGGTGATTATACCTGTATTCAGAAATAAAGCGAAAATTATGAGAATTATAACTTATGTTGACACCACCGTCTCCATGTCTTCCGTCTTTTTTATTCTTCTAATTTCTACCATTTGTGGCGGGTAAGTATGTTATCAGTAATGAGTATTTAGTAATTTGGTCTCACCAAGTGTACCTAAATGTCAAATCTTATGCCCTGCGTGTCGGTGTATTTGTTCCTTCCTAATAACGTACTTTCTGATCGACTTCGTGGAGGCAATGTTGTTGAGAACTCTAGAAGCCCTGCTTTACGGAGGACCGAATTCGGTTCTTAGAGCAGACAGTTTACTGGAATGCTTCCGCAGCCTCTGGCTCCACGTATGGCCTTACGTCCAGTACCAGTCACTTCTCAATTCATTATCCGTCAGCACAGTCTTCTTTGGTATTTCCACTGGCAAGGAGATTATTTGAATCGTAAAAAGAGCAGATCTTTGTGTCTAATAGGGACGATGTAACAGGGAAGTGGAGAGGACTACATAACGAGGAACTTTGTGATCTCTGCTCACCAAATATTATTCGGGAGGTCGTATCAAGAAGATGGGCGGAGTATGTGGCACCTATGGGAGACATAAGAGGTGCATACAGGGATTTGGTAGGGAGACCTGAGGGAAAGAGACTACTTGGAAGATCTATGCCTAAATGGGAGGATAATATTAAAGTGGACCTTCAAGAAGTGGGATAGGGGCGTGGACTGGATTGTTCTGACTAAAGATAGTGACAGATGGTGAGCGCTTGTGAATGCGGCAATGAACCTCCGAGTTTCGTACAATGCGGGTAATTCCTTGGCTAGCTGAGCATTTGTTAGCTTCGCCGCTGAGTTAGCTTGCCCTGAAACGGAGCAGTCAGTGAATAAATAATTCCGTAGCACGGTATTACGGCGGTAGCACTCTGGACTTGTGTTAGGTAGGCATCTGGTTAATGTCTCGGTTGGAGCACCGATTATCCTAAGTGAGATTTCTGTATTTCTCAGTCCTTGCAGGCAAATGGGAGGGTAGTTTTTCGTTCAGAAGACTACAGCTATCTCACAGAGCCTTTGCAATACATCACTTAACAAACACTGTATCATCGAGGCTACTGTACTCATAAAATGAGCAAAAGGCACAATTAGACACACAAGTTAACGTGTGAGACTGTGCTGTGATGATGAGGAACCGAAAATAATGTAGCCACAAACTGCAGTGTTAAATAAAACCTGTTCTTTGCACAGTTGTTAAAATAATTCACGGTACTTGTTGAGTTTCCTTGTAATCACATTATGCGCTGAGCAAAGTCGCATCCACACAAGAAGCACACCTTATGTCTAACTCTGCCTCGTTATCTGCTACCAACAGATGTCGATAAAAAATAAATATGGGAGAGAAACGTAAGGAAAATGTTTATGACCCTGTAACATCATAAGACAATGGATGCAGCTGTTCGCAGCTTTCCTTAACACACCTGCAGAAATTTGTTCCTTTTATCAAAATATTCGTAAACCTTCATGGGTAATCTTTTGTACGGATTCTGTCGTGTAAAGAAGCACCCACGACTGGAGGATATAATTTGTTTTAGAATATCCGTACCACATTGCCAACAAAACCCAGACAGCCTATAACAATTCCGTTATACAACTGGAAAGAAAAGCATTAGTGCAGGCTGCGAAGTTAGTGATGTGTCTGAATAGTGATTCTTTCCGTGTTACTGGGTGTCAACGTTCCAATCGCGGGATGTTATTTCTCTAATGTTAAAACGACGACCTCACCATAACGCGAGCCGTGATAGCTAAATTCGTTCCTTCACGCGCATTCGTTTTCTTTCGATGTATCTTTCGAGTCTGTTTTGGATAAATTATCAACTGTTTCATTAACCTTTTAAAGCCTAGCGGTAACTTTACTTACCGCCAGGTTTAACATTAAAAAATTCTACGTGGTGCCCACATTGCGTTTATGTGTTTTGTACGGATCTCAGAACAAACAGCAACTTTTGCCTTATAAAACATTAAGAGATTGGTTTTTATAACCGAAGTGGAGAGTGTTTACAGCGCGGTACGCACTGAGTCCTTATATAAAACAGATACGCTTCGTCTTTAAGGGGTTAAAGTCCATCTGCAAAGACATAAGCTAATCTCACTGCCAATGCGTGTAACATGATTACATTTTTGTGAGCTATTCGTTATTTTATTTTCAGAGTTGTATTATTTTTCTGTACGTATTTTGCCAGTTTGGTTGCAGTCTTCGTTATGAAGTTTCAGTTGCTGCTCTTGAGTTTGGAGTGGTGTTAAGTTTTAACACTTGGAACTCATCACACTGTCCACACAGCAGGCGGTTTGAGTCAGCAAGGCAGCAGTAACCAGCATCACAGCTTGAAATATACTTAACCAGCTTTGATCAGTGTGGGCTTTTTAATAAGCTTTTTTTCTTTGGGTTTGAGATTACAAATAGTTATCCAATACCAGGATTTTCAGAGAGAAACCTGTCCCTATGCTACGTTTTCCATAACAGATTCCATATTGGCCGGCCTCGGATAGAACCTCGGTCTCGGCGGTGAGAGGCCGGCGGATCACTGCCTGAGCCGTACCGTGTCTACCCACAAAGTGGTTTGATTCGCGATAGGGGTAAGTGATTTATCTCTTATCCAAAGCGTCCTGACCGCGTCTGGGGCCCATCCAGTCTCCTATTCAGTGGGTACCGGGCGTTGTATCCCTGGTGTTAAAGCGGCCGGAGCATGAAGACTACCACGCGCCTCCATCTACTTTAGAGTTTAATAATGATGGAATACGTCCTGCCCGTCTAAAATATGCCGGCGTGACCTACCCAGGGAGGGGAAGCGCTTTTTCCTTCTGTGTCTGTACAGCGCAAATCGGGCCTAGGCCGCTCCTTTTTGAGGTTTCACACAAAATTTGACGCACACACGCCATAGGACGCCTCTGAGCGGCTGATCAGCTCGTTGCAGAGGCCGCTACCTACACAACACACAACAAACATAAGAGACAAATTTTAATGTCGTCAGCCGGGTTCGAACCCGCGATCCCACCAATCGAGCGGCTGCAGACCTACGCCTTAGACCGCACATCCACCGGGATAGGCGGGGCAACGTCACCTTTACCTTTTATAATATCATAATGTAATTTTGTGTGTTCCACAAGTACCAAGGCGGCGCCATAGAAACAACTGTTGGCACCTGGAGATTGTACAGCATTCATACTTAGCTTCGGCGCAGTGGTGTTATAACCCTACCTTCAAGTGTATGCAGTGCGGACTGCACAGTGTCGTACCCTTGCTTCAGCGATTTGCCTGCTTTCTGCCTCCCATAAACTTGCTCTTACACTCGCACCCCGCTTGGTCAGTTGGTTTACATATATGTCTGTACACTGCAAACACAGCTTTCCGTGTTATAATAGGGCACTGTAAAAGAATTCGGTAAGCTACGTTGCACCAAGCGGAACTGATCCCATCCTACGTCACTCGAAAGCAGTAGCTTGGCAGGCCACTTGCAGCTCAGACATGTCAGGCCAGCCGTAAGAAAATCGCAGTTGCGTTGTTGTTGAGGTGTACAGTCTGAGAGACATGGCTTTCAGTTATGAGTGTTGAATACTTATTGTTGTTTTCGATATATTTTACGTGTTCGACATATAGCACTCTTACCTAACTAATGCAGTCTCTCCCAACAAAGGTAGCAATCACTCACCTAGATAAGAAACTTACCACCTGTTATGGAATAAGAACGTTTAATAGCCATGCGCTGACGGCCATGCCAGTGGCCCTGTATTGAGCCTGTTGAATCCAGTCGACATTATCACATCACATTTCTTTAACCCTTTAAAGACGGAATGTAATCTGCTTTATATAAGGACTCAGCGCGTACCGCGCTGTAAACGCTCTCCACTTCGGTTATAAAAACCAGTCTCTTAATGTTTTATAAGGCAAAAGTTTCTGTTTGTTCTGACGTCCGTACAAAACACATAAACGCGATGTGAGCACCACGTAGAATTTTTTAATGTTCAAACTGGTCGTATGTAAAGTTACCGCTAGGCTTTAAAAGATTAAGATGCACTCCAGCGTGGTTCCATCTTCACTATAGTGTCCCAGTTGTTTTCTTTACTTAATATTTTCTTGCTGGAGTCGTACACGCACTACTCGTAGTCACTAATCATCGCACTACTCACTAGTCGTACACTACCTGTGATTTAGTTAGAAGAGTAATGTTTAACTATGTTGTCACGGAACACCGAATAAGTACCCTTTAAACTAACTGGTTTAATTAAACTGCCCTTACACGAAATTTGTCGCAGATATCGTACGGGTAAAGATTCGTCTGATAGATGTACGTACATAACATTGTGAAGCTGGGAGTTCCGTTATCGTCATTGCTGTTCAGCTTTGCTATAGTAAGGGTTATTAGGAAGATTCGTGAAGGTCAGAAAGGATTGGCATTGAATGCGACTCATCAACTTGTTGTTTTGTCTCTGTTACTGTAATTTATTGAATGAAAATGTAAATGCCCAAAACAAACCGCAGAGGCTGTATTCGACACCGGCTGGGAGGCTGCTGTAGAAATAAGCGAAGTATGTGTTGTCCCGTCATAAAAATTCAGGGCAAAATCGTACTATGTAAGTCGTGTAACGACAGCTGACAGATCCTCTGAACATATAACGAAGATTAAATATTTCGACATGAGAGTGACTAGTCACAACGCCATTCACGAATAAATGTAGAGTAAATGAAAGTTGCGTTTTGTTTGCAAATACTCATTTCAGGATGTTTTGTCTTTCTGTTCCATCTAAACACGTAAATTACTAATTAGAACGTAATTACTGTAGATACAACTGTTTGTTAATATTACTATTAGATCTGTAGAGTATGTGTCAACATGTTTCGACCCATATTTAGGTCATCTTCAGGATAATATTTCACAAATTACTTTAATATAGTCAATCACATTTACCCAAATGCACATAAGAATGTTACAAACTGTAAGTTTTAAAAACTCCTACATGTTTCAGCGCTGGGGCGCCATCCTCTTGAAATACTGCAGTACAGTGCCAAGTACTAAGATATTTGAAATGTTAAAGTTATAAGATAGAAAATTGCGAGTATAAAATTACAGCATTATAGAAATTGTTGTCATAATTTCGACGAGTTCCAGACCAAAGTCCTGTGTATGTTCACATTAGGTACAGCACATGCATGCAGACATCTGAGTCCATCCTGTGCGATCCGTGAGGATCTAGCCCCGGGGGGCGCGTATCCGTGTGTGTCGTGCCATGAGATGCTGTCCATATACAGTATTACAGTAATAAGATCGTGTGAATTGGGTAATGGGGCACGCTATGTAGCGTGCGTGGGAGAAAAGGGGCAGGCATGTAGAGTTTTTATTGGATAATTTGAAGGGATAAGAAATAGATTTCAACTTTGATATAATGATAATATTAAAGTGGATCTTGCGAGTGCTAAGATGGAGTTGTGTGCACTGGATTGATTTGGGCCGTGGAGAGTTCTTGTGGACACAGCAGCGGAGGAGGAATTTCTTGAGCAGCTCAGCTGCTACTGACACCGTAATAATGAGTCTGTTGTATAATTGTGTGGCGTTATTTACGTAGTTCTTTAACGTGAAAAATAAGTGGAGGTTGCGTGCTTAGGTAGGCGTACCCGTATTATAGGTTTCAGAGTGCAGCAGACCCACTCCGAATTTATGACATATCTGCTGAAGGTTAAGTTAATGTAATAAATCTCGTCTCCCCCTTTCTTTCCCCCCCTTCCCTCCGCTCACACTGTCATATTGAATAGTTCCCTACATAATAAATTGACTTACGAATATATATTTTTTATGACTGCCTCTGTAACCAGAGGTTTCTTTTGTGTTCTTAGGTGAGCGAATAGTAATCAGCAGGATCCATATTTACTGGCAGAAAGGCAGAACGGGGGGGGGGCGGGGTGGTGTTCGGACGGAATTACCATTGCACACATCCTTCTCAGGGTAATCTCGGCTTTCGAGTGGTTAATGTCATTGCATTTTTACTAAATCCGAAGAATTCACCTGTCACACCGTAATTTAAAGAGAGACACATGAAACGTGTGGAACTTTTAGGGAAATAAGATATGCTTGCAGAACTTTTATGGTAAAGACTGAAAAGGAGGAGACCATTTGACATACGTTGCCGTGCATGTAAGAGTAATGTCAGAAATGTTTGAGGGTGACACTAAGGTCTAATAGCAGACTTCTGTTAATGCTGTAATAAGAATGGTGTAAACAAAAAACCATCCAAGCACACATGTCTGGGTAGCAGTAGAATTCAGATTTCGTAAAAGGGGGAAGATACTTAATCATCCGAGGAGCTTGGGCCTATCAGCTTTTAAAAAATATCTTTCACAAGGTGGTGGTGGTGGTGGTGGTGGTGGTGGTGGTCGTGGTCGTGGTGGTGGTGGTGGTCGTGGTGATGGTGGTCGTGGTGATGGTGGTGGTGGTGGTGGTCGTGGTGGTGGTGGTATCGTGGTGATGGTGGTGGTGGTCGTGGTGGTGGTGGTGGTCGTGTTGATGGTGGTGGTGGTCGTGATGGTGGTGGTGGTCGTCGTGGTGGTGGTGGTGGTGGTAGTGGTGGTCGTGGTGGTGGTGGTGGTCGTCGTCGTCGTGGTGATGGTGGTCGTGGTGATGGTGGTGGTATCAGCAAGTGTAGCAGTGACTTACAACAGCACTTATGGTTATTCTGAAGTACGACGCCACGTGGAATATTAGTGCCATGTGGGGGCTGTGCGCTGAAGCAATCAAATGGCTGTTCTGCAGGCTAATTCTTGAGTCTGAGCTAGGTAAGCAGCCTAACGTTGGAAATAACCACCAAATTTCCTTGGAATTCTATCATTTACACGTATCAATATTATCATTATTATCGTTGAATTGTTACATATAGGCCACATTCAAAATTTCATCTTTCTGTTAGGTACTTTACATCTTCGTGTTTTGTCGCTGGATACTTCTCCATGCTTATGACGGATTTTTTTTTTGAGTTAAGCAGTTTAAGTTGCTCTAAAATCCTGGAAACCCAGTACAGTATTTATCCAATTCGGTCCAGAAGCAGTAGCTGTCTAAAAAAGGGAAGGTAAAGGTAAAGCTAGCCCATTACAGGCCTGGACAGGCTCTTATGGTTTCAGGAGGTTGAGGCTCCCATATTTCAACAGACAAAGTTGAGGTGCTGGGGCAGTGTAAAAGCAGTAGGAACATTTAGAAAACAAAAACAAAGACGACAGTCTACAAGAGTTGAAAATATGCAACGGGTATACCGAAAGCATAGAAGTTATTAAAATTCTATAAACCATGTACCTGTGATAGAAAAGAAAGAAACTGGCATGATCAAGAGTTACGGCGTGCAAGAGCATAAAACCACTGACAGCAAGAAACTGCTGGGTCTCTCTAATTGCTGGATTCCTACAAAATCCTGTCTGTTAAGTAAGCTGAACGGCTCGAAAGGTGTGAAGCGTTCCTCACGTTGTCCAGAAAAGGTCGGCCTAAGGTAAAGGTGTAATTGTGGTTTTTCGTAAGTACGACAACATGAACGCGCACATTATGAGTAGGCGTAAAGCCTAATGCGTTCTTAACCTCGGTACTCGCTGGCCGACTTCTCGCTGCGGCCCCAGTAGCTGCGGTAGCGTCAGAGCCTGTGTTGACGTGGCAGCGAGCAGTACTGGGAATAGAACATCGATCTAACGTAGCGCAGATCCAGACTTGTAAGATTTCTGATGTTTGTTTCATGTGACACCGACCTTGTAGCTGGAAGCGAGGAACTTCAAGACACCATACAGACTGGTTATTTCTCAAATTTTACAGTTGATAAACTAATGCTAGCCATTCGTTGTGGAAATAACAACCTGTCGCTGCAGAGAAGCGTTGCATATAGCTACCTGTCGTAGTATAACATCATATGCTGATGTCACATTCTGACTGCCTGCATATTTCAGCTTTTGAGTGGCAGTGTGGCAGCTGAGTGGTACAAATGGCCGAAGGAAAATGAGAGGTGTTAGGGGGGGCCGAATTTTGGATTGTAGGTGTGCTGTTGGTGTGACGACCAAGTAGCGAGAGGCTTCTCAAGTAAACCCGGGACATCGTTCCGACCTGGGGTGCACACATTTTCCAAAAATCTAGCAGTCATCTCTAAATTTTGGGCGCCTGATCGGTGACATCAAGGAATTTCATCTTGAGGATTCACAAATAATAGGAGCCACAGTACAATATTTAGTGGCCCGGGATTTGTGCACCCCTGCTCCCGACCATTCTGAAAAGGATTTATGGTACGAAACTTGGCACTGCTTTTTCCCTGTTTAACCCGTTCACTGAATCGAAACAATATGTTAAGTTATTAATGACGATGGGAGTACCAAGTAGTGCATCGCGGTGCAGTGGTTAGTCCCCCTGCTTCGTATTCTGGGAAATGTTGGTTCAAATCCCTTTCCGGTGACTGGAATTCTTGACTGAGGCGTACAGAGGTTTGTCGAATTAGCCTGCCTTAGGGATACCAGAGTGGTACCTTTAAATTTAATATGGCTTCCTTCAGCATTCCTTACAATTTATTATTCGAAAACCGTTATAATTATCAACGCTTCCTAAGTTGGAGAAGAATCGTTTATTTAGGGAAGTATCAATTATCTATATTTATTTTAATTTCACACTACACAACGAATCTTGTTTCAAATTATTGTTAGTTAACGCCAGTTATTTATATCTGTTGATTTACATAACGCAACATGGGCCCGAATTTTTCGTCGCTCTGCTTATTTAGTGTTTTCGAAACCCTGCGCAGCGCCTGTTAAAGCTTCCGTATTCGTTCTTCCATCTGTCTATACGCATGTTAGAACGTGTGAACCGCGGAAAGATTGTCATGAAGTGTTATATTTGACAATATTACAAAACATTGTTGTAGAGCTCTTTCAATTTTAATTTAGATCTTATAATTTTAACCGCAACTTTACCCGAACACCTCCCTGTGTTTCTGCGCGCATGACCGTTCACTTCACTCCTCTGCACATTCGCATTGGCGTCCTTGATTGGCGCATATTCAAAATTCCCATCACGCTCGATTGTAGCTAACGTTCCCTCTAATTTTTTTTACAGCTGCGCGGACCTGCTGCTGCTCTGAGCAGAAAATGTTTACACGACCTGACCACTGCCCGGCACTTTGAAAGTTTTTTTGTAATGTGCATAATAAGAAAATTCCAGGTGCGCGGCCGTGCACCCGCGTAGCTTAGAGGGAACATTGATTGTAGCTCTTGCTTTTTACACGAAAACCATGAATTTTGTGGCGCATTAGACCTGCAGACGAATGAACGCGCAATACTAGATACGGACATTCCAACTGGTTTTCGTGATATCCAATCCTTCTGAGATACTTGGCCCAAAGAACAGATGGTATTTAACAGCGTGCAACATACACTTCCTGCGTTACATACGTCATTCGTACCCATCGTGTCTACGATTTGTAGCGTAACATGTAGTTATGTCCTTTCCTTTTCTCTGGGGAATGCAGTTGACTTGCACAGTGTGGGCAGAGTCGCGTAATACTCGCGACGACAGCCGGGGGAAAACATATAGATCGTGTCAAAAACATTAGTCTCTGTCGCTGCATGGCGTAGTTTTTTTTAACAGGCACTGGCCACCATTTGTTAGATGTTTCGTTAATAAAAAAACCTAAAGCCAAATTTATGCACAGCTCTAACCACATGTGACACTACAGAAAATAACTATATTAACATACACGCAAGAAACGCGACAGTACATCAGTTCAGTATGTTTTTAATTGGAATGCATGTGTTACCGGTCGCAAGCCAAGAACAGTCCGCTGTGTCCAGCGCAAGCCACTGCACTAAGGTCAGCTGCAAACTCCACATTCACCATAGAAGCTGTGGATCCGTTGGGGCTAATATAAACGTACGAGAAACTGGTTTGTGTGCGGTGATGGTACGAATCTTTTGGGCTGTTCGGAAAAATTCGTAATTCAAATGTATAGGCGTACATAAGAAATTAATTACGACGAATGCCACGAATGGAGTTCTTAGGTACTAGCGTACGTGTGTTTGTGAAGACATTTAGAGGTGGTTAGATATGGATCGTCAGAACTTGCTGGATATGTGCAGAATTCGTATTGTGCTTACTAAGGTCATATGTCCCCAGTGTTTTTAATTAGGTGTGACCAACAAAGTCAACGTGAACAGGGAGAATTTGGATCTGTGGGCTGTAACTGTTTTATGGAATTCTGTAGGTGTTGTCTTTCAAATAACGACACCGTTTGCTGACACAGAGGTGTCGTCTTGGTCTTCATAATATAATATAATATAATATAATATAATATAATATAATATAGTGCGATGTGATAATAATATAACACAATTATAATATAATTATAATATATCATATATATTGAATACAGTGCTTCCACTTTATTTTTTTTTTCTTGGGACTACCTTCCCAAAGGTCTTGGACTTGTATCCGGAAGGAGCCCAACTCGAAGCTCGACCAGCACGCTGGGTTTCCTGAATCATGTTTAAGTATTTCTTTCTCCAAGTATATGTTCGGGAAAACCTCATTTAGTCCACAACCACCTCCTTCAAAACACCTTCCAGTTCGTCACTGTACCAGTCACCATCCCATAGACAGACACTACGTAGCTGACATGCGACACTGACAGTGTCGTAAAGTAATACACAGAAGTAATCAATAAAAATACTTAGCTACGGAATCATGTGATCGGCTATATCGGTACGCCGAATCCATATCGATGCCGCATACTTGTATTGTACGCGGATTTGTCGGTATCAGCTGAGAGCCGCAATTGGAATGGAACTCAAACAGGAATGTATGAAGTTGTGGACTGGAGTCACCTGGCTCAGGATAGGTCTGTTTCTCCTCCTGCGGGCATGGTAATTAACTTGGGCTTCATAAATTTGGGGGAGTGGCTCATTCATCTGAGGAAATGTGAGCTGAATGAGAAGGATGTGAGCTGTCGGCCACTGAAAGCGTTGCTAGAGAGAGCTGTGTTAGGCTGAAGTGAAGATATCTTACATCTGTATTTGCTTCTTGTTATTTAAGCTTTTGGCTTATTACTATTTTTGTAGGTTTTGTGACACTTGCCTTCACGTCGTGATTGTGCTTTTGACATATTGGATATAAGGTTTTGTATCATAATGAAGCGGAGTAATACTTTACGGCAAAACTGAATAAGTCTTAGCTTACTCTGTGTTCCATAGCAATCATTGCAGTGAAATGTTAATGCATTTCATTTTTTCTCATTATGAAGGTCACTGTTGTCATAGGCATAGCCACCTGACTGAAGAGGCAATGGTAGGAAGGATGAATAGATTTCTAGGGGCTGCCTTGTGTTCCCTCTGATCCATGTATCCAGATGCTGTCGTGTGTTCCCTCTGGTGCAGATTTCCAGGGGCTGTCTTGTGTTCCCTGTGGTGCAAATATCCAGGGGCTGTCTTGTGTTCCCACTGCTGTAGGTGTACTCGTATGTCAGTTCAATTCTCAGGTACGTGTACGTTATTGTGGAAGGCCGAAGAAAGCTTGTATGAATTGCTTGGAAGTTACGAGAAATGGAAACAGTGACAGTTTAGGTGCATGCAGTTTGCGGGTGTCCTGCACATCGTGTGCAGGGGTTGCGGTGAACGAAGCACAAGGTATGGGGTTCAGTATTCTGGTTGACCGGTCCAGTGGAAGGCAGACGGATGGGGAGGAAATGGGAGGCGATGTAGTAGGAAGGTAAAAAATGACGATGGCTTCCAGGCAAAACGACTGAGCACTGGCGGAAGGGTTGGTTTTACAAAAGGAAATAGAAAGCCACCCCTCTTTGCAGTAAAAGGTGAGCGAATGTTGGGTGACAAACGGATTAGATTTATAAGTCTAGTTGGGTGCAGTAGCTAAGATAGTGATGTGAAGGAAATAAATGGATTCTACGAATGAGAAGGATCTTGAAAAAGTGCTTCGAGTTTCCGAGCGTGTCAATAACTCTGGTATCACTTGATATCTGCAGAATGAATGGCGCCTTTTAGTAGTGCTTGCTAAAATTAACCATGCTTGTCACTGGTCTTATAAACACTTCTCTGAAAGTCTGTTTCCGGACTGAATTTCGTTTGAAACGTGGGCAGGCAGAAAGAACCTGACGAGGACTATTTTTCCTCCACAATGAATCTAAAATATTAGCACGAGTATTGCAGGTCTAAACCTTTTTGTGTGTTGCGTGAGTGGACTGGTATTAAGTGCAGAATTCAATCAACGTACTGTTCGTAAGGAAATTTTATGTCACGTGATTGTTTCAATATGGGCAAAAATACAGTAAAAATACTAACTATAATGCGCACTGTGCACCAGTTTACGTAAATTACATTTGTGTTATGGTGCCTGTTGTCACTGTTTGAAGTCATAATTCATGTGTGTCCGTGGGTTTCTGCCGGTTTGCTCTGTAAAGGCAGATCTCCACTTTAAAGATTCATATCCGCACGTACTCCATCGGCCGACAACACTCTTCACCATCTCCCACAAGTTTCAAGGGAGTATTGGAGGCTGTAAAATGTAGCAAGCGCACTGCAGGTCTGTTCTAAACGTGTGTAGGTTTTCGAGTTCACATAGACCTTGCAGAATGGCAAATCCCATCTGTTGATACAGTAATCAGTATTAAGGCTGTCTTCCTTATGCCGCAATTACATCCCACCCCGTCACTGACTGTCTCATGAAGTCCATGTGCCATACGACTTGTCAGAGGGTTGCATGGTTCGCTCAGAAGGCTTAGCACCGGCTGTTTTTGTCAGAGTCGCGGGGTCATTTCGATGTCATTGTGACGTTTGGTAGGTATGATGTCACCGCACAGGTTTCTGTGCAGTGACATCATACTCATTGGTCAGGTGTGCAACAGACCAGACCAGCCAGCAACGTATCGTGATGTCAGTCTCCAGTTGGGGCACCGTCGCGTGGCTTGGCTCGTTTTTTATTGCAACAGAATAAGAATTTTAAAGTTCACCGACACGAAGTGCTGCCTGTCTTGTTTATTCTTCCTCTGTTTCACTAAATGTGCAGGCAGTATGTTTGCAGGATACGGGGAATAAGTAAATAATAATAAAAATAAATCACAAACCTTAAATAAATAAAATTACAGAACCATCCTATGTATGTTTACGTAGGGAAATATTAGTGGGCATATCCTGCAATAATATGTAAACTTTACAAAAACACTAATCACCAACACATGCACAAAGAGAGTTTTATCATCAATCGTAACACACTCCTACATGTTTCGACCCTGCTGGGTCATCTTGAGGGAGAACTTTTTTGTTATCGGTACACTAAGGTTGCACTTTATAATTGAGTGACAATGTGCTGTTGACTGTGTACTGCGTTGTTTTTGGAGGCGTGAACTCTCTGCGGTCCCGTCCTGCAGGCCTTTGGGAGACCTAGGCTTCTGTGGAGGAGAATAGTAAAATGGGATGTGAACAAATAGTGTGTTAGGATGCGTACTGGGTTCAGCTGGATCCAGTGGTGTTGTCTTTTGTTCACAATAATGGATCTTAGTTTATTTATGTGTTATTCATTCATTCATACATGTATTTCTGTGTGGTTTATATAACGACGCTTTCAGCACCTCAGACAAGCGTCGAATCATGAATTGCGTGTGTGGAAGAGCGGTTCGTGGCCTAATTGATGTAGTTTCTCGGCAGTTTCCGGTATCGACGAAGAAGAACGACGAATAACGTAGTCAAGTTACTCTGGGCCCTGACCAGATGTAAGCCCTGTACCTTCTGATTGTAAATCAGGACCCTTACTGCTTGAATGAACTTGCTAAGTCTGAACCTTAGTGTTAGCCTGTGTATGCGTGGAAGGTTGCTGAACGACTAGGAGATACTTTTGACAAGTGAAGAAGGGCGGTCCTTACATTAACTTTCTTGCGACAGAATAGCCTACTCTGTTCGTTAATATCCCAATATTCAGGCATATGATGTCATGTAGATTGGTATATAGTCTCTAAAAACTTGCTGGCCTCTTAGTCATAGACTGGCTGATGATTCCGAATCTGAAGGTCGGTGTAAGCTACGCTACCTTGTGTCTGCTCTAATACATAGTTACTCTAAGTGCCACTTACTTAGTATAAAGAAATGCAGTTTGAGTAGGAAAAGCGAAATTCGAGAAAGCTGTAAATTTTAATTTCTAACTTTGTTTCCTAATCGCTGAAAGGCCTCAGGATAATGTAAAACATTTGTGTGCAGACAGGGATAAAACGTGTGCATTTTAAGGAAAATTTCAGTAAGTTACGTTATTGTGCTGATTACGTTCAGATACTTTAATTGTTAATGTTTTTTAGCTGTAGTGTTCCTGTCCGAAATCCCACTTGTGCTTTGCAGTTTTAGAATAGCTTTCATTAAACAAAGAGATTCCTCTATTGAAATCACAACTTAAGGTGCTGCAATAAGGCACAAAATAATGTTTTCAGTCGTCATGTCTGCTTTGTTTTGAATAAATAATATTTTAAATTTCTCTTTGATTTCAGGTACGTTTGCAACACCATTTTGACATGGACTGGTGATTCCTTCTCATTTTCACTCTAGGTAATGTAACTGGCCGTTGGCTATGACAAATGTCAGTCGAAACATAGTAGCATGTTCCCCGGTTGTAGCCATGTAACTCTGGGTGTGGACAGATACAGACGATGTGTTGCGTCATCGTGACGTTGTGTGTCTGAAGTCTGTGCATATTGAGATAACTGTATGTATTGTTTATTTGACTTGTACACACGTCGTCAAGGTTTACTATTGTGACTGGTGTGTTTGTAACAAACGATAAACTATATCTACTGTTTAGCTATGCCAGTAACTTATTTTTGTTTATTTTCCACAATCCGCGTTGTTTGTTGAAAGGGTGGGTTTTGTTCTAGCCCACTGCGAAGTTGCGTCATACTAGTAGCTTTTGCATGCGGCGACCCCGGAGTACAGGACACCGAGCCCTTGTTTTACGCCCTCATTTTTAGGCCTTTTTAGTTTAGTGTCCCTTGTCAGTTTACTCCACGTCTGAATTAACACTCTCACATGTTCAGTTTAACTCCTTTGGGCTGGCTGCATTCTTTTACGCTAACCCCTTATTTATGATGGGAATAGTATTTTTTATTTACGCTTTTGTGTTTTACGCCGACTTCTTCAGGAATATGACTGGGGTGTAAAACAAGGGCTGGGTGTACGTGTATGTAGATTGAAAGGCCCTCTGTAGTCATTTCATGTAACTGTTGTATAACACTCGATGTTTAAGTACCAAATTCCACTACGTTCCGTGGCCATAAAACGTCTCACATAATCTCTGTGACTGGCGGCCAACAACAGGCACGCACTTTCTTTTCCGTCTCCTTACGTTGTTGGAATTTTTTACTTTACGTAAACGGTATAGCGACATTTTGTTTTAAAATTCTAGCCACTTTATAATCAGACCAGTACCTACGGTTTGCCTGGCATTAATTTACTCGTTTACGTTTCAGTGTTCTTGGTTGAAGCTGATCCGGAAGTCTGATCAGTGAAAAGGGTTATGACGGATGTGCAGTGTGCGTGCTGCGATAGCAAATGTAAAGGAGTTACCTGATCGTGATACTTGAAGGAATGCCGAATCTAGGGGTTAGGAGATCGGATGAATGATTGATTCCTCCCCAGGAAAATGCTTGTACGAGGATGATGATTGTACCGGCTAATAGACGAATTGTCCATTATTCCTGTGATCGAAAAAATCCGTGGGACACATTTAAACCGAGAATGGGAGCTCAGCTTTGAAGCTGCAGTTTTGACTTCGGGGTCAAATTACTTAGACGTTTCTGCCTGGCTTGGAATGCTACGTAGAAAATACACATCTGCTTCCGCCACATTCCTTCATAAGGACCCTCTCTCTCATTCCTGTATCATGAAACCAATAAATAATATTTAAAATGCAGAAGAATAGGCAAATTAGCGCGATGCTATGTTGGCTTTTAATCGAAGCGGCGTACTAGAATGAAATTTAAGGTATTAGTTTAATTAATTGAAGGGAGCACGCCGTGACGCAGTTGGTTGAGGCACTGCGCAACAAGCCGGGAAGTCGCTGGTTCGACTTTCGATGGGATCATTGGAATGCTTCATTGACTTAGTTGTTCCAGCCCTGGGGTCGACTCAACCTCCAACAGAAATGAGCACCAGGAATGTCTCCTGGGGGGGGGGGGGGGGGCGGAAAGGCGGCTGGTGCATAGGGCTGCCAACCTTACCACCTTCATGTGCCGATTGTCTGGAAATCTGGGAGCCTCAACATCCTGGAATCCTCAGGACCTGTACAGGCTTGTACAGGGATCGCTTTACCTTCAGGAGCAATTATGAAGGACAATCAAGACTGGAACATCCAGGGTGGTGCGATCCGAATTGCGCTCATAGCCTTCTTGCTGAATTATTTGTATTCAGGGAGGCACGTGGTGTCAGAAGTGTCAGAAGAGATGTCAATGAATTGTTTCACTTTCATGGTAGTGAATGTACCAGCTGTCGCTTCAGCATTTAATGAATACCGTCAGATGTCAGTACTTCAGCACCTGAGAAATAGTTCTCAGAGATAATTTGTAGAGAAGAAAGTGACTTATCACAAACATTTTCAAATCGTCACTGATTCGTGTGTTTCGGATGTCAGTAGTTTTCAAAGCAGGAAACGTGTTTTAAGTTTTCATTTTACATTTTATCCTGCCACAGTTAAGCTGTTCTAATAAACGAGTTTAATTTTTTATTGAGTTGGAGAATATTATTGTTACCACCCTGCAGTGAGGTATTAATATGTGTGTCCAGCTGTTAAAGGATGCCGCTTAAGTATGATAACTGCTTTAATAATAAAATACGAGCCAACTAGGTACACATGAGTGGGTGTAAATGGCACCCTTATATTATTCAGACATGTTGTGTATTTGAATAGCCTCATATTTTGTTGCCTCATTTCATCTCTTCTTCGAATGAAAAAATCTCGAGGTTTGTTACGTAAGTTTGCATCACTTGTTACGAAATGCGGTTTTAGTTTGCTTGGTTTCATACTGTCATCGCACAGCGTTTTCTGACAAATAAACACGCAGAGGCCGCTCTTCTCCAACAAAAAAACACTTGTGAAAGCAAGACAGACGCAACTTGTATCGTAGTTTCTTTACTTAGGCTTACTTTTGTCAGAAATGCCAGTAAATTGGTTATCTTCCGTTTCGCCATCTTACAACATTTTTCTTTTAATTTTAAAAGCTATAAATTTAAATCAACGAATACAGTCACCAAATTTCACCACCACGTACTTCATTTACGTGTACTGATCCTTCAGAGACTGTGGCTATACTGCTGCACACCGGCGGACACCCCGGAGGCACATCCCATATTTTCGAAAGAAGAGGAGCCCGACTATCTGTGATCAGTGTCATCGGAAGTTTTTTTTTAAGTAACAGGTACGCGAGTTTTTAAAAAGAAAAGCCAAGTTCTCAGCAACGTTCTAAACATTAATAGTAATTTACGGAATACGACATTATTTGCGTTCCATAGAACCCTTGAGCGTCTACTAAGAAAAGGAAGCAGATGGAAAATTGTTTTGTGAGCTTAGTAAAATTTAATAATAACAATAGTAATAATAAACAGAAAAGCTGCCCCCAGGGGTCGCTGCCAACAGTTTGGAAAACAGTGGGTTAATGTGTTTTTGTGACGTGGCTGCCCATGTTATGTCAGTTTACGTTATTGCAAAGTGATTGATGGCGGGAACCATGAAATGAATGACAGAGAAGTTGAGAAAACAGGGCGTTTTGTCTGCCTCAAATCGCTTTCAGAATGACCAGGTCTTCGTCGCGGGTTTGCGTTGTGGGGTTATTGCTCCCTGGGTACAAGACGAACGACACGTATCGTAGTGCATCAAGATGTGAACAAGTGAGGATGGCGTAGATGTGAAAATGTAGCACTTTTGTGGGAATAAGATTTATTGTTTTTATTATAAAGTAGTTGTATTGGGATTGTACTGTCACTGTACTGTCACGAATGCAGTTGACAGGGAAAGTATTTTTACGAAGCAGTAGGTAATGAAGCTTTCTTAGCGCCTAGTAAACGGCAGTTTTAACTCGTGCATATTTACGCAAAAATATCGTTACTGCTTCACAGACAGTACTGAATTCCGATTTACTGGTAAAGGACGTTTTTGGACAGAGTCCTTATGTAATTAATTAATTGCGCCTATACATGTTGCGTTAATAAATAAATGGTGTGTCCAGAACTGACATGTTGGTTTTGTCAAGTGGAGTTCTTCACTGTGTTGACAGCTGGTGTGTATATTTCATAGCCTGCGAAGGTGTAGTCATGTGCATCCCAGTGTGGAGTTTAAAAGTAACAACGAATGCACTCTTGGCTGTACAGACTACGTAGTTTGGGTCCCACATACACGTCACAGTGAAATTGCAAATATTAGTAAATGATTATTTTGTTGCATAGGCACGCCTGAAATTTACGTGAGGTATATACAGACGGAGCTCTGTTCCCGATGTGTCTTACGGTTTTTGTGGGTGTACGTGCATGAGTTCAAACAGTCGTCACACGTACATATATATATAAGCTTAGGGTTTTGGTTTCGGAATAGAGCTGTCGCTCTGCCAGCCTTTGCCTTTGTGGAGCATGAAGGTTAATTACCCACGTCGCGGAGTTTTACCATCGGTCTCTGCCGACCAAGTCGCCACCACTGTGCCCTTAGACCCAATTCTTTAAGATTTATTTTGTTGTTTTCCTCTAATCTACGCCTAGGTTTCGGCAGTTGCCTCTTTCCTTGAGGTACCCTGAGCAAAAATGTATTTCTGATTTCCCCATGCGCACTACAATTCGAGCCTCTCTCATTTTCTTTGGTTTAGTAAACGTAACAGCATTAAGTAAGAAGCTTCCTCCATGTTGTTTTCTATTGCTGACATAAAATATTCTCCACATCACTTGCTTCTGAAACGTCCTCTGCGTGTGATCTTGCCATAGAGTGGGAGACAAATGTCATATCTTTGGAAGACAGACAACAGCTAAAGTTATAATTGGGTTGTATTGTCAGTCTGTTCGTATGATTGCACTCACTTGAAACTATATGTTAGTCTCTTTTAGTATTAAGGTTCTTAGATAGGACAGAAAATATTTATTCCTTTTTCTAGGTTCGTCCTGGCTTAGACTCGCTTGTGAATGTGCAGTGTCCCCACGGTTGCTGATTTTATCTCCTTTTGCAGTCAGTTTGATTTGTTCTCCCTCTCGTTTTTAGAAGGAACAAGAGACGTGCTGTACGACAATAGTTCAGTTGGTCCAGATAGATAAACAGACAGACCCTCACTATAGAAAGTCATCCCCTTCCAATACCCTTGAATATGCGCCCCCCCCCCCCCCTCCGTAATAGTCGGCGTGGGTAGGACACGCTAGGTAGGTGCAGTGGTTTCGGGCGTGTGACACGTTTTCCAAATGCTGGCTGGCTGTCTGCTTGTCTGGATCAACTGTATCCCATCCAGCATCCACACTTTTCCTCATGTTATGCCAAAATTGTAATGCTGAAACGTTTGTTGCAGAATTTGTGGCTCTTATTTGTATGAATGAAGTAGTAATGTTTGAATGCGCGCCATGTTCATGCTGGCGGTGGTGAGGACAGCATTGTTGTTACTTTTCCTTCTGGAGTGTTTTTATAATATGCAATGTTGGTAGTCGTATTCTTTGGCAGCGTCCCTTCCTGTGGTATATTCTGCTGGTAATAAGAGGGACAGTTGCATGTAAATTTGCCGTTTCTAGAAATACCACAGAATATCACTTCAGGCAGATGAAGTAAGAATTTTCATTGTGTTTGGGCTTATTTTCAAACAGGGAGTGGCTTTGAGATACATTCGGTGTGTTTGTGAGTGGGTATCGGGTACAATATACAGCTTGAATTCCTTCCAGTACATAGTCATATTCCACTGAGAAGGTATATCGATCAAACCCCGTTGCAGGTTATCCTGAATTAAGATTTCCGTCAGTTTGTTTCAAGCAGCTATTGGGGCTGTATTTTAAATTGGCCAGGTATTGTCTACATGATTTACAGTTTATTGTCGTCGTGACTGGTACACAGGAGCCAGGAAGTGAAACGATCTTATGTAGTGATGAGAGTTGCCGTTCCACTTATATTCCAGACCTCTGCCGCAGAGTGCAAACATTCGGTTGTCAAGAGTTAAATCATGTTGTGACTTAGTCTTCTAACGGCCTAAGGTCGTGTCTTTTAACCTGCAACATTACTTCTTATCTTCAAATCCACTATCTTAACGTTTGCATTTTAGGATCTACCGATATTAGATTCGTTGCACGCGTTTTCTTAGCGGTATCAATGAAGAAGCCCTGCACTGGTTATGGAATCATAAATGAGGTTTGAATCAATCACTGTCAGCTAGTTCAGTCTCGTTGCAGACATATAAATGAACTAGAATTAGTGGGATATATAGTATAGTATAGTATAGTATAGTATAGTATAGTATAGTATAGTATAGTATAGTGTAGTGTAGTTTAGTACAGTATATGTGGCGTATGGCAGGATAGATCAACCAGTAAATGTAAGTGCGATATGTAGGACTTTGCGACAGATAAAAATGCTTTGAAAGACGGACAGAGTATGCTCGCTGGAATACCCTGAATATCTTGTAATTTGTAATGCGTGTTAGAGTGAATTGGAAAAGACATGAGTTATGGAATGATGAAGAGGAATATGGAGGCTGAGGGGATGTAGATTAGTCGCTGAATGGGACGTGCACGTTTTGAGCTGTAGTTGTATAAGAAAACTTCAGGATTGCGTGCGAGCAAGTTACACACTTTGATGAAGGAATCGTACGTCGTCAAATTTAGCGCAAAAGGGAAAGATATGTGCATAAGGTGTACGTCTTTTTCCCCCGATTGTGAAGATTACAAGGGGTTAGAATCGTGTACATATTTACGCTCGTGTTGAAAACCTTGAAGTTTGTCAAACGGGAGCTTTTACCGCAGGATTGTCGGCGCGACATTTAATATTCGGACGACAGTAAATATGTCTGTCTGAGCGGGTTTAAGAGTGTCAGCAGGCCCCCAGCAAGCGGTTCCTGCACTGCATAGAATCCTAACTCTCCATCACATAGACGCCTAGCAACATCCGTCCTGCCTTTTATCTCATGGAAGCCTGTATATGCAGTCCCTATAAATCCATTTCAACCCCCTGCCATCTACCCCCACTTCCCTATTGAAACTGTATACAATCCACCCTGTACGTCCTCTCAAATGCAATTGTAATTTTCAGTATAAGCTGCGATAAATCCAGGTGGTTGGTTAGTCATAAACCCAGCAACCTCCTCCATTCCCCTGGCTGCAGGACCGATAACAATAGCATTTTTATTTACAGTTAGACTATAATGTAGCTTTTTTCCTGGTATAAAAAGGTGTGAAATTATCATCGTCGCTTGCTCATTCGTACCTGCGCCCTCGTGACGCGCTTTTTTTTTTGTCGGGAACGCCGGATCTCGTCGACTTTTCATTCAAAACCATTGTCCCAGCGCTGCCTACCGGGAGACCATTGTAATTGTGTAATGTAACGTTCTGTCGCGTGGCAGTTTTTTTACACGTTTATAGGTTTCGCTTCATATGGAAATTGCTTTTTGAGGCTTAAATTGTTAAATTGTTTGCTATTACTGCTTCGATGGTCGATGTGCTGTTATCGATATAGTGAAAATGTAGAAAATCGTTTATGAATTTAAAATGTGGATGATTTACTTGTGGTCCTTGATTCTCAAGTGAAATGCACATAATATTCTGGTTTAGTGTGCATGTACTGGCATCAAGATGTGCATTATTTGAACAGCATAAAAGACGCTTCCTCAGCGGTTGGTGGAGGATAAACTTAGATACTGTGTCAGCTTGTCACGGTGTTTCACATTGTTTATCGAGTTGTAATCGAGACTTGACTGACAGTGGAGCATTTTATGTACCCTTAGTTACAAAATATGAATTATGTTATTTCTTTCTCTCTTATGCTGCGATAGAGTTTAGGAGCTTCCTGAACGCTACGTATAATTGGGAAGACTTTGTGAAGAGTATACAAACATATTATCACTTGAGGATTACGTTCGTGTGGTCTGTGTTTCCTCGTCACTGGGCAATTCGCTCCCGACGTTTCGGGACAACGTAGTGGTCTCGTCTTCAAGGGTTGAAATGTCTAGAATGGCCTCATCTCATATGGTCGAAATTTCCAAGAACATTGCGACCCTTGAAGACGAGGCCACTGCGGTGTCCCGAAGCGTCGCGAATTTATTACTGAGTGACGAAGCGTCATATCCCAGGAGAACGGAATCCTCGGCTGTACCGATTCGAAGACCTGAAAATGCACATATTATGAAGTACAGAAACACCGACTTATTTCTGGAGATTCGAAGCAGGAAAGTCAATAAATGTGAATTAGAAGCTTGACTGTTTGAGACAACGTGACTGCTCTGTAACGGGCTTCTTACTACGGTTGAAATGAACAAAACGGAGACAAAATGTGAGAGGGCCACTGTGCCCCCGTGCAAATTGTACTATCAAACATGAATGATTCACGTTTTTGAATAAGAGGCAGTACTTGCAGCTGAGGACAAGTGGAAGAACAAGAACAAGAACATGGAGGAAGAGGAGGAGGAGGCACATATGTGACTGTTACCACAGAAACTGCTTGGACCACCCGTCTCTAATATACCTTATTAGCCTAAAGAAGGCACCGATGAACTTTGTTTCACAAGGTCTCCGAACATTATTGCTCGCAATGTGATTCCGTCGACTTTAATTACTTTATTCAGCTTTAAATCAGTCCGCACTTCTGCATTTTATCAATTCCTTTATAGGGACCCCATTCGTCCCGGTTTTACCTTAACAGTCCCGGTTTTGTGTGTTTTAAAGGGCTTTGTCCCGGTGTTCCGAAAAATTCGGTTCGGGACGCCAATTTTTTTCGAGCTGTAAAAAATACGACATTTTTGACAGTGCGTACGAACACTGACTTCCACAAAATGGGGGAAAAAATCTATAGGAGTAGGACAGCCATCAACCAGCCAGTTATTGGACGGGTGTAATTTTTTATTTAAGGTATCTCATTGCACTAATATTAATAAATTACGCTGCTATTTTCCATTGCGTAATGGGTTCAAAAATTTTGTCTTTTACTGGCGCCCCCCCCCCCGGCCACCTAAATGTTGTTAAAGAGTTCCATTTTTGTTTTTTTTAATGGGTTCCCTACTCCAGCCTCCTATATAAAGCACTTTACGCAGCATTATAATTTCAATTGTAAATACGTATAAATGAGGACGTCCGGAGAATACAGATGGCTTATTGCTGTCTAAATTAGCCGTGGTTTAAGCCCAGAGGTAGAAGATGAGTTCCTTTGGCCATTGTATTTAGCCACTGTGTTTAGTAAACAAAAGAGAGAGAGAGAGAGAGAGAGCGAGAATGCGTTCCGTTAAGTTTGCTGCTTAAGCTGACAGCAGTTGGCAGTAGGACCATAATCCCATGCTACGTGACGGCTCTCATCTGTCCACGTTCCCTGTGCTAAACATTGATTGCACAAGGTCTGAAGGTGCAGGTTTACCTTCGTAACCCCCCTCCCCCCACCCCCGACACATTTCATGAAACCTCCACTTGTCAATTTAACGCATTCAGTACCACCAAGAGGCTCATCGCATCCCTTACAAGGTGTTTCAGTGAAGGAAGGAAGTACATTTTCGCAACCACGTGTTAACCTGTCGTGAAATGTTAACATTTTGGAAGTTGTATTGTTTAGGCTGTGCTATATTCATATAATACTGTGACAGTCTTCGTGGTTGAACGTTAAACTGTGTAACCAAGTTCAAAAGCATTTCGGTGTCCTTTCATATGTGTGCCTTTTGCTGTTTTCATCTTCCTGATGCAAGAAGTCATGTAAAATAAGTAGGATATAGAAACATTGAATCCGAGCCCCTG
Source organism: Coptotermes formosanus (assembly GCA_013340265.1). Classification (NCBI taxonomy): domain Eukaryota; kingdom Metazoa; phylum Arthropoda; class Insecta; order Blattodea; family Rhinotermitidae; genus Coptotermes; species Coptotermes formosanus. The sequence goes on along the minus strand of BLKM01008356.1, from coordinate 3,171,316 downwards.
AAAGGGAGAACAAATTAACACAATTATGCTAACCGTTCTTAAACGGAGGGCTATTGACTTTCGAAAAATGGTACCAAAAAATGAACACTACATGCAATCATACCAATTCCTCAAAGGGTCCTACAAACGACATTTTTTGTACACTTTCCAGATACTTTTCTATACCTCTACCTTTGCCACGTGCACTAATATTATGTTGTACGGAGTCTGTTATGTTATCTGTTATCTGAGATTATTTAGTGTCGGCCTACGTGAAGGTTTGATAAGCATCTGAACTTGGATGTGCAGCTGATTCAGTGTCAGTTTACGGAATCCAGGGTATCTTGAATAATGGGTCTAATGGTTAGCTAGCCAGTAATATTAACACAAGGATAACAAAGCATATGCATATTGCGTAGAGCTCATAAAACCTAAGTACATATTTCAGAATTCAGGCCCTAAAATTCTTGTTTTGTTAATAGCTTAGATAATGTGAACTTGCAATCCGGTCATAAAATGACAAAAACGTAAGTTTTATTGTTGTTTTACTTGAGAACAAATTCTGTCTACGTTACACTTTCGTCATATATCCTCAAAATTTTACAGTGCCGCCATATTTGCAATTGTTGATTCACAAACAATATTTGCTCCAGAATTCGTAGGCATGTTTATAATATTATCCCCCCATTCCAAGTGTCACATGTAAAGCTCCAGTAACTCACTAACTATAGCCATCAAATCAAATGGGAACTGTAGATGTGATGTGGCTAATATTTTATTGTACATAAAAATACCTTGAACAAGGGTTGCAAATTTTTCCAAGACCTATTACCACACGTTACCTGAAATAACAGTAGTGTCGTACATACATCAGAAGTTCGCGTACGTCACATTCCTATTACACGTTGCAGGACACTGATACTGGTTTACTGTGATGGCGTAACGTGTGAACTGGACCTCAATGGCAACGGGCCAACTCATTCAAATTTGAAACTGAAGTAGTGAGCTCACAGACACAGGCGCGGACAACATACTGATGTCATAAGCCTACTTTGTTTCCTTAGCGTAGCAAACTATGCTAATAAAAATCGCCTGTATTATGACAGCGAGTCACCTGAAGACTGTCGCAAACCTTTCGAGAACCACTGTCTGTGTATTTCTTAGTTCGTTCGCGTAAACGCATCAATGGCGCATACGTTTTGGAGTTGCTAGTGAGCAAGCACGTCAGAACATTAAGAGACGGCAACAGCTTCGGACCCAACAACACAGCCCACAGGAATGCCCAAGTCACGTGACTGAGCCCTTTGCAACGTCTTGTAGCAACAGACAAGCTACCGACCCACGCCAGTGGCTCAGGTTCGTTTTGTATCGGCTCTTGCAACGTGATGGATTACCAACATCGTCTTGGTTTACCATAAGCCCGGTGCACATGCCGCCTGCGTTATTAGTCCGTCCGTCCGTCTACAGTGCACGGTAGCGAGCCACCCACTTTGTGACAACATCGCCTTTGTGGTACAACACGGTCCAAATTCCTGCTGATGCCCGGAGTGCCTGCGACTGTTCTTGCTTCGTGAGACTGCCCAGTGCAGTATCTGCCTGTTTTTACAGTGTCTGGTAAGAGCAATTGTTTAGCTACTGCCGCGTGCCTTTTTACCTAGTCTAAATGTACAATGCCGATCCCAGTGGCCGCGCGATCTAAGGCGAGGGTCTGCGGCCGCTCTCTTGCTGGGGATTGCGGGTTTGAATCCCACCGGGGGCATGGATGTCTGCCTGTCGTGAATGTTGTGTATTGTCAGGTAGAGGTCTCTGCGTCGGGCTGATGACTTGTCCAGAGGAGCCCTGTCGAGTGTGATCGTGAATGATCGATAATGAGGAGGCCCTGGCGCACTGGAGGGTGTTGCGCCATGGGGGGAAAATGTACAACTTAAGGTGAGGAAGGAAACAATCAATTACATTGCAGAAAATTGTGGTGTTGTCGTAATTTATGTGTTCGAATTTCTAAGGAAAACGCGAAATGAAGTGTGGGATATATATATGTATATATATATGCACATATACATATACGTGTTTGCTTGTGCGTGCGTGCGAATTCGTGTGTTGGGCAAGCAAATTTTTCCTGCGAGTTCATTCATTCTGTAGTCAGCCTTGCTACAGGTCCGTAGCCTCTTTTCCAAAGCGAGTTCTCCACAGAGTGCGATGTAGTGCTTCCTCTTTCAATTTGCAGTATCCTCTCTTTTCCTTAAGGTCATCCAGTAGCTGCTTACCTTTTCTTCCTCGTCTTCCAGTAACGTCTATCATTCTTCCTCTCTTTCCTTCCTTAACGTGTTTCACAAGGCAGTTCCTACGCAAGATGTGACCAATCCGTTTAGCCGTCGTTTTTATTGTTTAGGATATTCCTGTCCTTGACTCTTTGTAATACTTTTTTATTTCTCACACAGTCGGTCCAAATGATTTGCTGTGTGTAGGCCTATATTGTGGCGCTGGCGTGTACATTTATATGAAGGAACTGACGAGCAAGAAGTATTTAAATTTAAAGTAAAGTAAAAAGAAACGTAAAACTCATTTGGCCTGTTGTTAACGTCACATAAATGTGTGTCGTAAACCCATTCGTGGGAATTTCTGTGACTGACAAAAGGCAACATGATTATTCCTGAAATTCGTTATTCGCAAATCATGCACTTGCACAGTGGACATAATCGCATAAGTGTAATGTACTGTCTAATTTGCCTGCCCCCGATCCCTCAAGTTCGAGTCTTATGCCTGTAATATGAACACTGGTACATTAGAGGATCACTTGGTCCATTGTACTGCAGCAGTCGGTGTGTGCTTAGGCCTGGACAGGTGGTGACGACGTCTGGTGATGTTATGTTGGCCGTGCCAGTCTTTACTTGTCATTACTGCCGTTGGCGCACACCCTGAACCAGTTAGGCCTTCATTGTCTCTTCATATGGTCCATTTAATATTATGTTCGGTTTAAAGTTTGTGTTCCTCACAATCATTTTTCTATGAGGATCTCGAGCCAATATGGTGTGCACATCTTGTCCTCATTTACGCGTTATAATTGGCCGTGTCTCTACCATCTGGAGTACTTTGTAGTCGTCCTAACAAACCAAATATAAGAGTATTGGATAATAAATAAAAATATGCATTACACAACTGTTTTTGTTAACCTGTTCTTTCATGTCTCTTAGAGCTTATGGTATGAGTGAAGAAATATTTAGTCTGAGGTTATGAACTAAGTAGAGTTAGCAGAACACGGGACTGGTGATGCCAACACCAGATTCATGTTGAGGTTTTTATAAATTTCTGCCACAAGAAGAATTCGAAATATATTCTGATATTTCACAGTATGCCATGTCCTGTAATCGTATGGACGCTCAGTTGTACAAGGCGATAACGATACCGCAGCGCTTCGTTTTGCGCAGTAAGATGCTCAATGTCGTGTAAGTCTGTATGTACAGTTCTTGGCACGCTTAGGGTAGCCAGGTGATGGAGTTCACGTGATAACGAATGAGCTGCTGGGAAAGCTTGAAAAGCCGGAAGCCGGTAAGTAAACACATCCATCTTATTGAAGAGTAGAACACCATCCTCCATTGTAGGATGTGCTGCCCCCTGCTTCAGAACTGTTGTAACACATCCTCCTATAGGACTAACGTGAAAGTCCCGTCGTAACAAAGCCAGTTATCAGATTCAGGGAAACAACTTTTTGTGGCATGTACACCTCTGATCGTCAGGGCAACGTTTTGTATGAAACGTATACATCTGTGAGAGTCAGGGCAACGTTTTGTATAAAACATATATATCTGTGAGAGTCAGGGCAACGTTTTGTATAAAACGTATACATCTGTGAGAGTCAGGGCAACGTTTTGTATAAAACATATATATATATATATGTGAGAGTCAGGGCAACGTTTTGTATAAAACATATATATCTGTGAGAGTCAGGGCAACGTTTTGTATAAAACATATATACCTGTGAGAGTCAGGGCAACGTTTTGTATAAAACATATATATCTGTGAGAGTCAGGGCAACGTTTTGTATAAAACATATATATCTGTGAGAGTCAGGGCAACGTTTTGTATAAAACGTATACATCTGTGAGAGTCAGAGGAACGTTTTGTATAAAACGTATACATCTGTGAGAGTCAGGGCAACGTTTTGTATAAAACGTATACATCTGTGAGAGTCAGGGCAACGTTTTGTATAAAACGTATACATCTGTGAGGGTCAGGGTAACGTCCATTTGCAACAGCTACACATCTGAGATTGAAACAGACTTCTGTGTCCACCCTCTTGAGAATAAAATTATTGCAAATTATATGTACAAATTCAGTTCCTATTTCACTGTCAAGAAAACAATTTCCAGAATAAAGACCAACCGGCTATTGCTGTATAGAGAAATACGATTAATAGCAGTTTGTTGTGAGAATCATGCGAGACATATAAGCATACTCTGTGGAGGAAAATGCGGAGTTTTTTTAAATATTAATCGCAGTTGTACATATAGTAAACACAGGAACTAAGAAGCTTCTGAGGTTCGGAGTAATGGCACTTTGTAACAAGGGGACCTACATTTCAAACTTGCACGTGGCATGGAAATGGCTTTAAGATTCATGGAAGGTGTGAGAAGTAATTTATTTTGATGTTGTATTTGCCTCGATTACACTGAGAGAAACAGCGACATACCGGCACCGCACTCGACTTTCTAACGGGGCACTTTAGCTTCTGAACCACAAGATTCGAGCACTTTGTAGTCTCAGTGTGATGAGCGTACTTTTCCGTTTTCGTCAAGAAATTGCTGTAAGTTCAGACAACGCGAAATATATGAACGTAACGCGAAACATAAATTGGAAAGAAAGTTGCACTATAGATGCCCGAGATTAATGTCTGTGGTCAACACAAACAGAGTGAAGTTGGTGATGAAGTGCTTCTTCTTCTTCTTCTTCTTCTTCTTCTTCTTCTTCTTCTTCTTCTTCTTCTTCTTCTTCTTCTTCATTGTCATGCGGTCCTTACTGTTTAACCACTGCCTCCTTCAAAATAATAGCCCATGCAGATCTGTCTTCTTCTTTCTTCCTCCATCTCTTGACACCCTTGGTTTTCAGCTCATTCTCAGTTCAGTCCAGCCATCTTATTTTTGGTCTTACTACTTTTCCTCCTACGTTTTGTTTCCCTAGTGATACTTTCTTTACTGCCCTATCATCAGACATTCCTACCAGATAGCCCGTTCTACTCTTCTTACTTTACTGATGGTCACAATATTTTTTGTCCTATGCGTAACCCGTCATTCATCATTAGTTCGGATTCTCCAGGCATTTTGATCTTCTATTGGGTGTGGAGAAATTATGATAATAAATTTGGAAAATGCTTGCAATTATTTAGTTCAAAAACTTAATAAATCGCTTACTTCACAAAATGCTAAAAATCGGTATTTACAAAGCTATAAGTTTGATTGCGGTTTTTTTTGTGTTTGGTGGAACGTAAAATACAGCGCCTGGGAAAATGTTTGGACGTAAGAAGTTTAAAGTCATGAGGTAACAATATTTTTTGTAGCAAGAGCTTCGGGTTTTATACATGTTTCGCTCTGTCAGACCTACTTAACCCTTTAAGGCACAGTGCTTAACAGTTCACGCTCTGTAACGTTAAATAACGCACTACGTTGTGCACACAGATTATACCTATGTGTCTTTTCCTTACACAGCATTAAACAACTAAATTTAAGTTGGGTCATCCCGATGTGTCAATTGTCAGACAAAATTGTATAATAAAACACATAAATACATGTACTGTTGTGTCTGACTGTTTTATTATATAATTTTATTAAAAAACTGGCTTTTGTCATGAAGAATCTGTGTTTCTTGTGAGGTAGAAACTTAATTTTCAAATATTATTTAGATGAATTTTGGGCTCCAAATTGTTATAAAGTACGTAATGAAGCCTCCATGTATCAACCATTGTCTTCACCACTGCAGTGTATTTCGAGTCTACATAATAAGGTCTCATCACGCTACAACTGCATAAAAGAGTAACAGACACCCCCCAGTATTAGGCACACATATGTAGGGATGTTCACCTTAGGACACTTCCACATCGAGAGGAAAGCGTAAGTGGGTGTCTGCAATGTGTTTTAATTAAAATTTAACAATTATTTTTCAGGTAAAACTAGGTTAGCGTTTCCTTTGATCATACTCGCTGCCGGGTGGGTGTAGGAGTATATTAATTGGCAGCTAGGAGCAGGTGTTGATGATATATAACTCAGATACTGAAGCGTTTACCCTCGGTAGAAGTGTCACCATGCCACTTCTCAAAGGTAGGTGTAGCTATGCAAGGTTTTCAGTTGTTTGCGATTTAAATGGTACAGTGATCTGAAACGACAGACGGAGACACGAGGCTATATTTCTGAAGCAGAGACATAAGCTGTGCACCTGTGTGTCGCAGAATGGTACTGTCTATCTTTAGGTAGTTTAATTAGGAAGGCAGATTTGGTTGCAACATTTATTTTTGTACACGTCATTACGAAACCACTGCAATTGCTCTGTTTGTTTGCTCAGTACGGCTCCGAAGAGTGAGACAGGAGCAGACTGTAATGGCTTGAACCTGCGTAGCTGTGCGTACGATTATAAACTGAGGCTGGACAGTGAAAATAAATGATCTAATTTGTGGTATTAGCATTGCCAAGTTCTTTGCGTTAAAATATAAAACCATTTACCAAAAATGTTATATCCGGAATTTATGAGCAGAAGTAAGTGCGCCCTGTGTACAGTCTCCAGTAGAAAACAGTAAAATTGGGCCATATTTTTCATATCTCAGTCAAGTTAATTTATGGCCTTCGTCTATCGTCTGGTGTTAAAAATAAAATCCTTTGTTTCGGGACGGGATCGGCCCCCGTCCTCATGTCAAAATTAAGGTTACAATTGTTGCTGTAAAAGCACTTATATGGCACGTGTACGGAATTCCAAATTGTGACGCTGCGAACATGCTTGTTAAAGTGACAGGCCCGGCATAGTTTAGCGCTTACACCGTCTTACGTAGCATCATACAATGAAAACCTTATGTGTACGTGCGTTCGTGCGCGCGCGCGCGCGTGTGTGTGTTGCATTGTTCAGACTATAGCATAGGTACTACCGACCCGATTAACCGCGCGGTTTGAGGCGTGGGTCTACGGCCGCTGGCTTGCTGGGATTGTGCGTTCGAATCCCGCTGGGGGTGTGGATGTCTATCCCTTATGAGTGTTGTGTGTTGTCAGGTAGAGGTCTTTGCATCGAGCTGATCGCTCGTCCAGAGGGGTCCTACCGAGAGTCGTGTGTCTGAGTGATCGGGAAGCCTTGATGATAGGGAGGCCCTGGCCCACTAGGGGCTGTGTCTGCGTGGAAAAGAAAACTTATTCTTTTTTGTTAACTAATCATAACATCAGCAAGTGTTTACAACAAAAGTAGTAGAACTGAATGAGAACTGTCTTCTATACTGTACATGACCCACTGACTTCTTTGTGTTGTGAGCCCTTTTTTTTAGAACGTTGCTAATTTCAATTTGAACGTCCTATAAAGCATGGAGCTATAGCCAGCCCATAGTAACCAAGGCTGAATTCGACTATCAGAATGTAGTTCAATGCCAGAAGAATGTAATCAAAATTCCATTGGATAGTTTCGGAGAACAGACGCGAGGGAAAACAAACGTGCCCATCCGACCATGCGTTCATTTTGTTCTCTTCGCGCACAGAAGAAATGCATCCTTTAGCTGCTTGTTCCACATAATTCATATAATGAAGGCGCAGTGGCGAGGCCGTAACTGTCAGTCTAATCTCCAAAACAAGTGGAACGTTTGGGATTAGATGTAACATAGCGGTGCCTCACTAAACACTGTCAAAAGAACGCCATGCCAGTTCGCAATTGTTGGTCAAATTGAACGTTGGAAAATCTTTAGCAAACGTTGTAGAAAGATCGTATTTCCAGTTCAAGCTTGCACTGTGCTCTACATGCTGTGTGAACCGGGCAGTAATTCATGTAATCAAGTGATGAATGACGGTGTGGAGCTCCTGTGTTAGACGCCGATACGCTGAACAGTTTGCGAACTGCAAGGGACATCTTTTGGGCGTTTAGCTATTACGAACATCTTTGAAACAATACGTGTGTGTACAGTGTGTGTGTGCGTGCGTGTGTGCGCGCGCGCGTGTGTGTGTGTGTGGGGAGGGGGGGGGGACATAAAGGAAATAACAAGCTATTGGTCTCCACGTGTTTTCCTGTCTGTTGTTGAAGAGAATACACTAAAATGTTAACCACTTCCTAAGTTTTTGAAAATATGCATGTGTTACTGTCAGTTTATTTGATGTTGAACGTGCGGATACCGTAACGTGAATTTAGTACGCGGTATTTAGACGGCGAAGTAAAGGTAAAGGTCACCACGAAACATACCATGACTGGCACAGAGGGGAAAATAGAGGTATAGCTCCACTCACTCTTAACCTCGGCGCTAGATGGGAGTGGGTGGTCAACACTATGGCCAGGCCGCTTTATCCCCGGGAACGAGCCGCCGTACCCGTTATAGAGGAGGCTGTGTTGGCCTGAGGGCCGATCTGAACGATGTAAATGGTATGTCTGGCGAATGTTATGAAATATAGCAAGCAGCTGGTAAATAAAGAGTGGACTGAAGTGAATTAGTTGACTTTGTGCGCCCGTCTTATCCTGTCTGTCTGTCTGTCTGTCTGTCTGTCTATAACACTCTTCCAGTGTTAAACCCATTATTGGTTCTCAGTCGCTTTTCGCCATATTTGCCGATTTAATCTGTCTTTTCCTGCTGGTTTTAAATCTGTGGCGTCGAATAGTCCATAACAGGAAAAGCTACGGTAACTGCGTCGCCAGCGAATGAACTTCAAGGTACGGTATTTAATTTCGCAAGGAAGACATGTCGGAAGTATGTTTACTCCAAAATGGAGTACATTATTCCTTTCCTACAAATAAAATCTGGAAAAAGGTTCTAAATGTTGTCTTCCGTGTTGGTGTGGATAATCTCGTATTGAGCCGTAACAAATGCCTCTCCGTTCTAGCAATGATTTTAAATTGTTGTTAAATTACTTTGTTCTTTTCTACCTACAGGTTTTGTGTAATTCTCTTGGTAAGCTGTTTGTTGTTCTCGTGACTTCGACCACATGCTGCCTTTCTTTAGTTTAATGCCGTTTGTGGTGCTGATGACATTTATAATCGTAATAAATTGCTGTCACATTGTACCGTGGAGAAGTCTGTCTCGGCGTAATAGGGGTTAATGAAATGTTTCTGTATTAATTATAGAATTCACGGAATTGAGCCAAAGTGACTTTGATTCGATCTGAGAAATTTTAAAATGCCAGGCAGTCCATTCAATTATAATTCAGGCTGAAGTGAATGTCACCGTTGTCACAATCTTCAGTGTCATAATTTTCATAATCTCCAAATCATAAATGGATTTGGCCTCCCTGTGCGCAGCATTTATTGGATTATACTTACAGGAATGCTGTAAATCTACGACCCAACTCCTGTCGACGCAAATAGCGAACTTATAACAAATGTATGTAGGCCTACAGGTAAATAACAGCACCGGCCTTGAGGTCACAGTCTTCCGGGACATGACAGTGTTTCCCGACGTCCAAAACATCGGTAGACACCGAACGACACAGCGTCATGTCCAGAAGACCTGAATCTTCACTGCAACCACTATGGAAACTTCAGAACCATCCTTGTTGAAGCAAGGTTACTTCATACGATGGTTCTGCATTGGAATGACGTGCCTTTCTGTGAAAAAAAGTGACATTGTTTTCAGATGGGGGTACAAGAAAACACATAATGTCGTGTTGAAGTTTACAGCTTAATCTGTTGTCGTAAAAATAGAAACTAGGATAATATTCGGTTGGTTGGTTATTTTTTCAATGAAAAATATGCTTCCTGACATAAACGTGGCACCCAACTGTTCATCTTTGTCGAGATCCTTATATTAAACAGTTTGGCTACACAGCAGGCAGGGCTGTGGAGTCGGAGTCGGAGTCGGAAGGAATTTAAGGTGAAGTAGGAGTCGGTAAAAATGTACCGACTCCGACCTCAATCTAAAATCTTATCTAGATACTCCAACTCCAGAGCCCTGATAGCTACAGTAACCATTAGACTTATACTTAAAGGTAGGTTATAAGTCAAAAAAGTAGCCTGATGATTCACGTGGTGGCGATGAAATGTCTTATAGGTTTGCCATTGTTAATGCATATTGAGCTTTTATGAAGGAGTCGGAGTCGGACTTTTAAAAATCGAGGAGTCGGAGTCGGAGTCGGAGTCGGAGCTTTTGTTTACCGACTCCACAGCCCTGACAGCAGGTCTTTAGCTTGTGGACTGGCGTAACTTCGCCGCACAATACTACACTTGCATCTGTGTTCTCGCGAAGAGTACAAATGATTGAAGTACAGACATTTCACGAGCTGGCATAATTCTACTTCTGATGTCAGCCACGCGTATAGCTGTGGATGTTGGAATATCCTCGCTGTGCCGTACGTTCAGTTGCGTTTATGTTTATGGTGGTGGTGGTAGTAATAATAACTATTATGTTTTGTGTATTTCTATTCGGTTTACTTAAATACATTTCAGTATCTCACATTATGGCAGAGAGTGGTAGAATGGGGAGAGAATGATTAGTTGTGAGGGATAATAATGAAGACGTTGAAAGTGATATTATGTTTATTAATTTTATTATTAATGTGAATTACATTTGTGTGTGTGTGTGTGTGTGTGTGTGTGTGTGTGTGTGTGTGTAGTCCTGTTCGCCATTTAGGCACAACACCAACTTTTCCTCTGACTATCTGTCAGTCTTCGTGTCATGGTATATACGTAGGTGTGACTTATGTAAGTAAGAATTCCTACAGCAGGCGCTTCAAATAGCCAGTAACTCCAGGCAGTGTATCACTCCATTCATTCGAATGTCCACGTTCGTTAGAACATAATTATGTTGCCCCTTCCAACACAGCATGGGGAGTTGCAGGAGTAATGTTCACTGTTGCATGACATATTAAAAGGCGTGGATATGTTACCTGGAACACACGGGCGCCTGCACCGTTGCATTTAATAGCATATTCAGTTTTTAACGCCCATCTCGGCGGCCGCATTGTCTAAGGCGTAGGTCTGCGGCCGCTTGCTTTCTGAGATTAGGGACTCGAATCCCGCCTGGAGCATGGATGCGTGTCTCTTATGAGTGTTGTGTGTTGTCAGGTAGAGGTCTCTGCGCCGGCCCAGTCTCTCTAGAAACGAGATTTCGTATATATGTATATATGCGCTTAAGATCGCCCAGCACTAATTTCCGAGGTTACAAAACGAAACCATCCGTCAGAATTGCTCACAGATGCAGGTTGCCTGTAACACGTTTTCTTGCCACATATCTTAAAATTTATGTTCCATAAAACTTACGGAATTTCTGAATTTAATGGTAAAATAATGCCCGTATAACACAACACAAATCCAGTGTATTTATTTATATATTGTCCATTAAAAACACGAAATGTTTCGGTCTACTAGACCATCCTCGGGTGCGTACATAGTACACTTGTATGCTTTTGTGAGATATCACGGGTGTCAGTTACACTGATATTACGAAGTATTACTTTGGGTGTACACCTGAGGATGGTCTAGTAGATCGAAACATGTCTTGTTTTTTGATGGATAACATATAAATAAATATACTGAATTTGTGTTATGCTATACGGACATTATTTTACCATTAAATTCAGAGTGAATGCACAGTGGTATGGCCTTCGCTAAAATTGTAGGGAATCCCGACGCCCGCCGGACGACAGTTCAGATTTCAACAAGACTCTGTTTCACGGAGTTCTGAAGTTGGTTGCGGAGGAAGATTTCTTGTTCTGTAATCGAGGGGTCTGCGGTTCAAATACTGCTGGGCAAGACTTGCTGTGCTGGCTTTCCAGAGGACCTCCACGCTAACAATCGTACGTATAGTGCCTGACTTCACAAGTCATCGTCCCAGATCCTACGTAATGTTATTTCTTAGTTGAACAATCTGTGCGGTTGAAACATTAGGGCTAAATAAAATAAACCAAATTTCCCGTAGAATCTGTCTAATAGCGAGGCAGAGGCTCTGCTTTATGGATTCTTCCGGAACCGTTTTAAGTTCCTGGTAATACTTGACGTCTCATTGTTATTCGCTTTTTATTAGCATTTGTGCATGTATTATTTTGTTTATTCCTTCGGTGTTTGAATCGGAATGAGATTTTTATGTCGACTTGAATCTTGGGTTATGTCTTTGAAAAGAAGTATAGGTCTAAAGAAAAGGAAGATCTCTTTTTCTATTTTGCATACCTTACTTTCATTTCAACAACTGTTAGAATAATTGACGATGAGTTTGCGCTGCGGATCCTGGGAAGCGTGGAGGTGGTGGAAGAAGTATGTAAGTAAGTGTATAGACTGTGTGTGTGTGTGTGTGTGTGTGTGTATGTGCGCCCGCACGCCTGTAAGCAAGCGTATTTCTCAGCTTCTCTTTTCTTTCCCACTCTTGTACTACCGCCTAGGATTTTCGCGTATTTCGGCAGGCTCCCAAAACTCGTAATTCACACGATTAACGAAGCAAGACAGCAGTTGGAGAGGTTTCTCCCACTGCGCCAAGCCGTCCGCACACGGAAACCTAAACTCAGGGGCGTCCAGCGCATTGATTTACCGACTCTAGGCCAGCTGCTAAAGTTTGCGTTAAGGTTGGGGGGGGGGGGCCCCCCCCCGACCAGGACTGCTCCGCTGTAAACACTGAATACATGCATATAAAGATGTTGGGGGGCGGGGGTCGGTAATACTGGCCATAATGGTCAGACGACTTCGAATCTGAGAAAATGCGCATGTTAAAAGGACTAGAATATTCGACCCCATAACTGGGTTTCAGCAACAGTATTGCGATATGTTTTCCGTAGAGGAAAAGGCTTGAGAATGTATAGAAAATGGAGTAAAGTGAGCGACGTAAAATTCATTTTAGGATCTTCCCATCTAGCCCAGAGGGACGCGGAAGACAAGTTGCTGCAGAGGATGTTCGTACAGGTAATGGACCGAAGCTGTGAAGTCGTTACAGGTTACAGGATCGTGCCAGCCAGTACATGACTTTATGCGTCTCCGCAGTGATTTCAGATCCCGTTTAAGCCATTCTTGTATCCTTGTCTTGTATCTTAAGCGGTGCGTCTGAGACCATTTTTTTTTCCAGTGACGTTAAGAAGCTGGCAAATCGCTAGACTAAACGTATGGAGAAGAAAGATTATATTGAAAAATATTGTTCTTCTAATGTTTATAACATAAAGATTTTTTAAAAAATAAAGAACGGAAACGTTTTTAGAAGTGCCCTCGTGTATACCCTAAAAATGGTACGTTTGTTTAGCGTGTAGGCATACCCTTCGGAGATGCACTTGAATCTGACGGACGTTTCTGGAAGGACATGATTCTGAATTACGCGCGGTGGGAGGGGGGGGGGGGGAAGAAAATTAAAGAAACCGGAAGAGTACGTCATAGCGTTTCATACAGTCTCACGCAATGAGAGGCCAGAATTTTGTGTTGATTTGCAACGTATATGTATTGTGGAGAAAAATACTTGTTTGGCTCACAACAAGAACTAGTTCCGGGGTCTTTTGTAAACGGTAATATAAAATTGCGTTCGTTAGAGGGCGAGAAATTTCTGGAGTGGTTGACAGAGTAACAGCGTCGTTGCATATTATCTGTTAATATCCATAGGCCACTTCTGCGTAACTGATGTAACTTTTTAAAAAGTTCTTAAATAATGTAGCAAAACTTTTCAGCTGAATTTGAGTAAACTTGTGAGAGCTGTGATTTTAACATCAGTTCTTTACGCCTTAATCACAATGTGTGTAGTGCTATATTTTTTAAATATTTCGTTTTAAACAAACAATTAACCATTCTTATACATAGACTTCTTACGAAGGAAAAGTCTTGTACCACCGTGCGATATCCAGCGGATACCCTCGTTTGTTACAGAGTCAGTATCCTTGGAGAAAATAAAGCATCCCTTCCCTTGCTAGATGTGATGTCATATTCTGTATTGCCGACATAAAATTTTCTGCTGTTTCTGTGTGTTTGTATTTCTCAAGTGATTTTAGTATACATATTGTTCGTACACGTATGCTCAGCACCCATAAATATGTCGTACCTTTTGTTCTCGTCTGTGTGTGTTTCTAGCGAAGCGCATATTACAGTCTGCCTGCCCTGTTGCGGTTTATTCTGCTCTCTCGCAGCTGTAATGGCAACAAACAGATATACTGCCCCTAAGTCTGACGTTGAATGCTCTTAGTAACGGCAATTTCAAATTTTCGATGAGTTGGCAACATATCTGTGGCCTGTCTTGTAGAAATATTTTCGACAAAATGCGCTTTCTACGCATTTCTATTTTCTTCTTTATAACTTATTTTAAAAAGAGGCAGTACGTAACTGCTTTTTGTAGGATTTCAAACTGTCGTGTTTATGCTGTTTCATGGCTTGAGACTGCAATGAGAATAATAACATAAAGAGGTTGAAAGCTCACTCGAACATATCCTGAACACTGGGAATTTTATGAGTGTGTAAGTATGTGTGTAGAAAAACGGAGACATGTATGAAGGTTGAAATATTGGGTAAGAGGGATTATTAATAGTCATTCAAGGAAATGTGAAATGCACAGTCGGAATTTGCAGGCATCATTTGTTTTCTGTGTGACTTGGATGAGTCAGCAATTTGCGAACCTGGGATTAGTTTTTATTCATAACCAGGGATTGTGAAGTGATGAGGAATATAAACGTGCGCTTCAATAGGGACCATAAAAGCGAAGTTTATTATATTATGATCCGAATTTTCTTTATTTGTTAAATCTGTGAGTTACAGTAACTTACATGATGTATCAGTCAACATTCGATTTTTCTCGTACAAAGTTTTCATGAAATGGTGTGCCACTGACTTGTTCATCGGGTCGGTACAGATTACGTCAGTTTGAAATCAGTTAGTTTGAATTGAATAAGTAATTAATTGCAGATACGTTGAAACACATTTCTTTACTTCATACACTTAGAGTGCATTTAAAGAATTCAGAGGTGAACATATGGCACCAAGTTTCCTTTATCCAGGGGACTTAAAAATCGTTACTTCCGCGTGTAGGGCCAACGTATTATACTCGTCTGAACGTTTTACTGCTTACAGACGGCGACAGGCCTCGCATGAACACTATCACCATACATCGCCACCCCCTGAAACATGTAACACGGTCATAGTGTTGACCACTCAAGTCAGACGCAATATTTATGTTAAATAACTCAGAGACTTTGAGATGAATGCTGCAGACTGGTTTCAGATATACCGTACAGACTCTGGGCCTATGCTCTCCGCACCCGTCGGGCGGCTGACATTACTCGACCGGTCGAACGTTCGTAGGTATCAAAGTATGCCAGTGGGTTAGCAACTTCGAATGTGGCGTAAGAGTGGCCTTCAGTTACACAGCGTTTACACAGAGTTTCATGAAAATCCGCCAGAAAGTATGTTGTTGCACACGTGTAAACGCGCACATACAGACACGTATTTTTAGTTAGCCTAAGTTTGCGTGTAGGTCTGCAATATGAGAAGGGGCGGAATTGAATTCTTTCTTGCTGGACGCTGTCTCTGTGTGTGTATGTTTGTTTGTGTGTGTGAGAGAGAGAGGGGGGGGGAGAGGAATATTTGGACCGAAGATGGCTACAGTGACAAGAGGCTGGAAAAAACGTCGTAATTACGGGCTCTGTAATTTGTTTTCTTCACCACATTTGGTATTGTCAGCACGATGAAATAAAAACGACTCAATTGGGGAGTATGTAATATGCAGTGGAGAGATAACCCACAAAAAAAAATCTAGTTGGAGAATCTGAAAGGATGAGGTCACTTGGAAGACCGTGTCGTAGATGGGAGGGTTCGGACTATGTTCTTGTGTTCAGAATAGCCACCAGCGACAGGCTGTTGTCAACCGGCCAATGAACCATCTGGTCCCGTGAAAGGTTGGGGAATTTATTGAGTAGGTAGCGATTGCTGCCTAGTCATGAAGCACTGTGCTCCATGGGTTTCTGTTTAGTTAAAATGATATATTTTGGGTCCAAGGGAATGACTGCAGTGACAGAGATTACCATGTATTTCGGTAGAACACACTGGGCAAACGTCAGGCACATTTTGAACCGTACGAACTACGAGAGTCAGGGCGGCTTACGGCTAGCAGATAACCGTGGCTTTTACAGGTAATATCGCCTCGTAATTTTCGGGATGTGCGCTGTATTAAATTTGAGATCTTCTTGTCATCTTCGATATCAGATTCTTTTCATTTTCTTGTATATTGTCTAAGAACACAAACCAAAGTGTCAATGTCGTAACTGTATGTTTATGTGTCTGTGTGGGTGTGGGTGTGGCTCTTGACATTCAGAACGATTTGCAGAGTAGAATATTTGGACTCAAGAAGAGACAAAGCGAGGCAGACGCTCATATGGCTTATCAGACGTACAGAAAAAATTATATAATGAACAACTGCCTACCTTTTATTCTTCGCCTAGTATTGTTAGAGCTATTGAAGCAAAGAAAGCGTCTGTATGGACACGTAACATGCATGACGAAATGAGAATGCACGTAACATTTTGCTAGGGAAACTTCCTTATTAGCAGCCAACACTTTTTTAAGTCCCAGTTAAGTTCTATTTTCAAGGCAACAGTCCTATCACCCTGTGAAGGTACGGATTTGAAATTAAAGATGTTGTCCTGTTGTTAACACACTAACACTTCCCATAATTACCCTGGACAGATCTTCTGTTTCTTCCCTATTCTGTCTTTGTCGTTTGCAGAATTGTGGGATGTTTTCTCGCTGCAGAAACCGAGCCAAGTGTATCTCTCTCTTTACGATTTCCTGCAGAGTTAAGTTATATGGACGTTTTACTTACTCTGTCTCCACTGCCACTTTATCCGCTGTTAGAGAATCATTTTACGGTATGCCGGGAAAGCGAGGAATTCGAATGTAAATGCATCCCGGGCCCTCACTGTAACTATGTCAGTTCCTTCCATTACATTCTGGTCATCATATCGGCGTGAAGACGTTTGTTCCGGTTTGGACAGGTCTCTTAAATTGCAAAGAGGCGAAACAAATGCTAACAACGATGTAACAGTCGGTATTACAGCTGTCATTAAACAGTCACGTGTAGAAAATTCTTTGCACGGAAGGTACTAGGTCAGCATTATGCAAACAACATAGCATAGTGCAAGATTTGAAGTTCTGACGGCGATGTCTCTGGGGATTCGAGTATTCTTGGGATGTCACGCTGTGTCGTTGAGTAAATAGTTCCCGACGTTTCGAAACATCAAGTTACTTTCATCCTTCGAAACGGGGGCAATTATTTACGAGACGACACGGCGTAACATCCTATAAGACTTGAATCTCCAACCTAGCGTAAGCGAAAGGATTCTTCTGCCTCATCGTGTGCTTTTTTCTGGAACAAAATTGTGCCGGGTCTTGCTGAGGAGGAGGAGGAAGAGGAGGACGGAGGAGGTTGCGGGGTACAACGTTACGTAAACTCGAAACTGGCCTGTTCAGATATGAATGTCATCAAACAAGATGGAAATGACGCAGATTTACTGAGAGCCATCTATCGGCTAGGGCAGTGATTTTCACACTTATTTCCCGCGTACCGCTGTCACGATACAAACCACATAAGCGTACCACTAGGTACTGCAAACATTAATGCTACTTTCAGGCTACTCATCTTCCGGGATGTTTCGTTGTTTGACACGTTTGAAGGCTTCAAACCTGCCAAACAACGCAAGAACAACGCTGTGGAAATCTCAAGTTTCGCAGTTGCTACTTTTCTAATTTTACGCGATCAGACGACAGAGGTAAAGGTAAAAGAATCCCGTTACAGGCCTGGACAGGTCCTGAGGGCTGCAGGAGGTTGAGGCTCTCAGATTTCTAGACAATCGGCACATTACTACCAGGCGACCGTCCGCTTACCACCAGTGGTACCGTCCGCTTACCACCAGTGTGGCGCGTACTAGCGTTTGAGAAGCGCTGGTCTGGGGGCGGACTTGTATTCACTCATGCCAGTGATATTGTGTAAACCTCGCAGGATTGCAGTAGTCTATGACAACCAGTAAGTGATTCTGAAACTATTTCACAGAACGTTATGGTTCGGTGAGGGATTCTCATGTGCTGTGGCGTCAAATTTCATAATGATATTCACGCAGAACTGCAAAGCGATGACACATTGTGGTGACATTATCTCATGTACTTGTTATCGATATTATCCTACATATTATTGGATTACATTTTTATATTAAGTGGGCGGTATGTCTTGGCCGTGCTTTCATTGCATGCGGCAGCCGTGACAGGAAGATACTACGTAGACGGACTAATTCAGTTACAGTTTTTTGATTCATTTTTGGAACAGTGTGACTGAGAGGAACTACTTACAACCACCACCGCCGCCGCCGCCACCGCCCGCGTTATGACCATTCTGTCATGTAATACTCCCAGCCAGGACTTTATTCCGATGGTACGCCGCAAGACGTAGGTCCGTAGCAGTCCTTTTGATTAGAATTTGTTCAAAATTGCATAATGATTGTGATGCAGGGACATATATCGTTGTTACCATTCTTTCTTGTAGTACAGAGAAAACTTATTTCGATCACGAACCCGGGCAAGGTGTGCGTGCAAGTCGATATAACATCATTTCCTTACAACTCTCCTCACACCACAGTTTCATCCCATCGCATTGAAAGAGACGAAAAATATTGTAGAAAAGAAGTAGTGTAGGCGTACCATAGGTAAGCCAGAATATATTTCTTTAGAGGAAGATACGATCTTGAAGGAGAAATTCGAGATGGTATGCACCCCAGCGACAAGGTGGTTGTTCCAATCAAGCAGCTGTGGTCTGCGCTGTAGTTTTTGTATAACAACGATTCCGTGACTCGAATGTTCTTGCGGAGCTTCTCAGTGCAGCTGATTGGATCGTTGTGGTCGTGTGCCGTTACACTCAGTGCTAATGACTGAGGAGGTAAGCTTCTTTCCGTATTTGAGAGGTTAATAAAGAGAATCGTGGAGAATGTATGCGATACTAATAGCATGAAGCGATATATGTAGGTACAAGTAAGAGGCGTCTAGAGAGCAGAGAGTCACTCAAGGAAGAAAGGCTGTGGTCGGTGTTAAATGTTGTTGTAATCAACACTGCACACACTTTGAGCCCTTCCCAAGGATTCATTATAAAAACGGAATAATGTTTTAGTTGTGTAGAATGAGTACATAAGTTATTTCAAAGAAACATTATTTTAGCATATGTGTATTGTTTTAATTAGCTGTTTCTGCTGAAACACAGAAAAAAAATTACCGTGTTATGCTTTAAATTTAAAGTGACATTTCCCACATAAGCAAGTATATAACGTACATGCATGTATGTATGTATGTATGTATGTATGTATAATAATTATGTGGAAATGGCAAAGTGATTTTTCCTGCAATCGGTTTTGAGAAGGAAATACTTTTGAAAGGGGAAGGAGACGTATGTGGGCGGAAGTGACGGGAAGACGAGAAACGTTACACACGCCTAAGTAAAGGGGATGAAATAGTCTGGGCAAGTAGCACGCATGGATAAATGGCAAGTACGTGATTTCAAACATTTAAGCGGAAAATATACAAACAAAAGACCACTTGCCCGATCCAAAGGTGCGTGCATAAATACTACCTATCAAAGTAAGTCTTAGAAAAGTAAGGTTTGAGGGTATGAAATGAATGCAGCTGGCTTAGGATTGGGCCCCGTATCGGGATGTAGTTAACACGGTTTCTTAAAGGTTGGAATGTTCTTTACCAGGTGCGCAACTAATGGATCTACTCTGCACGTTGGAATTGGTTAAATACGAGTACTTATTTAGTCGCGCCACTTGATGTTTTCGCAGCTGTGGTGATGAACATTGGAGTCTTCTGGGATGTAACGCGGTGTAGATTGGTAAATAATTACGAGCGTTTCAGAGGAGGGTTCCATCCCCAACTTTAGTGCAGTTGGAGAATGAGATTACCCTGAAGATGGAGGCAGTATGCTACAACAAATTTTTGGTATCTGTATAAGCTACTGATCTACACGGCATTATATCCTGGACGACTGCCACGTTCATCAGAAGAAATGTGACAACCTCTAATATCGCCGTTCGTACACAGTTTGCTTGGCCCAAATGGCGTTTCTTGTTGTTGTGTAGAGGACAACCCTACTAGAACAGTAACGTATTCGAAGTGGGACTTTATGATAAAACTTCTGTTACGGAAGAAACAGACTGAAATAGATACTTCTGTACATATATACATCCACTGATGTGTTATTGTATATTATTTCAGAATACTGTTTTATTTGACGCTAATGTTGTGCTCGCCTCAGGAAATTTACACTCGTTGGTACGATGTCGTGGCCATTAAAAGCCAAAGTTCTTTACCATACACAACTGATTTAAAAGTTAAAAGTCACCCCGCCCTGGCCACAAACACACACACACACACACACACACACGGCTGTCTCATAAGCCTGCTTAGTTCCTTAAGCGCTAGAAGACAGAAGCACGCCATTCCGTCTGATAAACATCTGTTATTTCGATCACAACTTTGAAGATTAAAGCTAGCTTCTGGCGTGTGACGCCGTGATATGGAATGTTTTGCCTCTGTATTCAGAGCAGAGTAGTACTTCTGCCCTGAAGGTGGAGGAAGCACGTTTTTACGTAACGTTAATGCCTGTCTACCATACTACGCGGCCCAATTTTCAGAAATGTCTTCACAGCCTTCATAACTCTCCATCTGGGATTATTATTAACTCTTGTGTGTGTGTGTGTGTGTGTGTGTGTGTGTGTGTGTGTGTGTGTGTNGTGTGTGTGTGTGTGTGTGTGTGTGTGTGTGTGTGTGTGTGTGTGTGTGTGTGTGTGTTGACCTTGAAGGTCAGAAAATTAAATGGTGAAGACCAGAGAACCCGTCCATTCCGAGACACCTAGTCATTGTTCCACAAATTTCTTTCCCACTTGGTTCCAGGCGATTTGCATGTATTTTCTGTTCTGATAAGAAAAATAATAATGGTTTTTCTATCGCCCGCGGTTCGTGGGGTGACACGTGAGTTTAGGTTCTGTTTAGGATTGAGGTAATATGAATAGGAAGAAAGAGGGGTCTGCCACTGGCTACTCCTTTGCTGTACAAGGTTCTGCGTGCCACTGATCGCAAATTGATGTTTCTTAGGACAGTTCCGTACTTATTCAGTACTGAAACACGACGTAAATAGTGTTGACTTTCATTGATCAGGTACTTGATTTGTCTCATGGATACTCTTGCATTTTATCCGTCGTCTTTATTGATTGGTACTAACCTGTAATTGTTTCACCTGCATGTATATTGTTTAATGCCAGAGTGCTGCAGAAGCGTGTCCACCATCCGTGCAGTTTCTTATTTATATGTGGAGTTACATTCTAAATATGGCAGGCAAAGTTTTATCTGTTCCATCAAAAAGTGTGGGAACTTTATTTTGATAGTAAGACAGGGGCGATCAGGATGAGGTGTTAGCACCTCATGTGCACTCTACACGTATTATATACATGATTAACCCTTTAAAGGCGAAGCGTATGTTTTATATAAGAACTCAGTGCGCACCGCGCTGTAAACACTCTCCACTTCGGTTATAAAAACCAATCCCTTAATGTTTTATAAGGCAAAAGTTGCTGTTTGTTCTGAGATCCGTACAAAACACATAAACGCAATGTGGGCACCACGTAGAATTTTTTAATGTTAAACCTGGTCGTATGTAAAGTTACCGCTAGGCTTTAAAAGGTTAAGGTTTCCGACTGGCTGATTAAGTGGGCGTCGTCTTATGCGGTAAGCTGCTCCGATGATGTGAAGACAGCCAGAAGACGTTTGGTGGATTATTTTTGCGGCTTTAGAGAGTTGCGTGTATGGGAATTACTGCAGTCTTAGGACACAGTGTGTAATACCAAAGTTTCATAAGCCATAAATACTGTTTCACACATTGAAGATTTGCCATTACCGAGGCCGCTGGAAACGTGGAGTGTAGATGATTAAAATAAGTAATGTGAAATATAATGACTAAGATGGAAATGGCTTATTGACCTAAAGTCAATACGGTATTGATCCACTGTTTGAACCATCCTGTTTCATAGACGTTGCTGCATTTACTTAAGGTCTCAATTAGGCCTGAGCGACTTTATCCGTTGTCTGTTTTCGTAATCTGAATTTGTCAGAAAATCAATCTGAACTGTTCGCTTCTGAATTCAGTGGTTCGAATTGTCTAGAAAATAATAAGCATATATTTTGTTCTGCAGCGTCAGTACGTCATTTTACCCTTTCCTGTCTCAGGAAGTGAGTTTAGTGTATTGTAATGACGTAGACTGTGTTGTGGAAACCTTTGATCAACAAGACGAGCCAAATGAGCGGCAGCTACATATAAAACAAACTTCTCGAAGCTGGTTTTGAGCACTCGCTCTCCGTCCGTAACTGAAATCAATAGCACACGCCTTTCATACGAAAAGAATCAGTACGAACCTTCTCGTAAAATATATCTAATGCCATAACCAATGTGTCTGGCATATCTGTGGCACGTTAAATTATTTTGGATTTTCTGCGGTTGTGAGAGTCGAAATTGGTGAAGCTATTACTGAAAGAAACTATGACTACTTCGAGTCAAGGGTGGAAAGGAATGCCACCAATTAACCTCTGGTTAATCCAGATTCTGTTACGAAGATGGATCAGTGTATGGTCTTCTGCCTGTAACAGGACTTCCGGCGAATCATCAAGGCTAAAATCGGTATGTTTATGCACCTGCAAATTAGAGAATTCACGAAAGACAGCCTAAATGATGAAAGTTTGGGTGAGGTGGAGGGAGCAGCTCTGAGGACATGGAGTGCAGCCCATAACTTTCTTCAGAAACGTCAAGGCAGAAAATTACGAAGCACTTGCTGAAGAGCGTCACAGTTCCTGAGAAGTCATGTGATGAAACAAAGACATTAGATATTGTCTGTACTCTTCTGGTCGTTTTCTCAACAAAATTTGCCGCCTTTAGTGAAGAGCTGCAGAACGCTTTGATGTAAACATATACGTGTATAGTAAAATCGCAAAGTTATGGCACTCCGATGCGCGAGCAGCCTATCATACGAGAGCAATGAGAGTGGTAGGGCGGGCAGATGAGGGGCGGAGGATGTGAGTGCAGCGTGTCACCTCTCTTTCTAAAAAAACATACGTGTGTGATCTTACGCTCTTATATTATTTCTTCAGTCGGAGTCCGACGATAACGGAAGTATTCCGTAACCATCTGCGTGATTTCCTGTATTAGACAGGGCCACAATATAGTACCAGTACTCTAAGAAGTGCAGTGTTTTTGTTCGGCTAATAGCTGGCAATACGGGACGATCTCCACTCTGTAACTGCTTGTAACCAACTAACCCGACACCCCTCTATTACCGCTTGCGGGCAATACCAAGTAGAGAGACTATAATCGGTCGTTTGCGCAGTGCCATCACATTGCGTCCAAGCTCTACCTGTCTAAGGTACAGAAGCGATATCAGGGCAAGGAGAGACGGCAAGACTTTGCCTATTTCTGTACACTAGTGAGGGATGCCCTTGAAGCGAGTTCAGTATATAGTTTGCACTCAGACACACTTATTATGGTTTTAAGTTATTCCAGACTTAGTTTTGGATTCATTAAGAACTGGTGGGAATAGATATATTTTGAGGTAATATTCAAACTCGTCATTATAACGGCTATATCATTCACCCATTTTCTGTAGGCTGCATGCAAAAAAAGCTTCCCTTTGACGCACAGTGAATGTACTCGTATAATATGCGCAGTGGGCGTGACTGGTGTGTTGTTGCGATCTGCTGCTGCAAACTGCCTTCAGTGCTGGAGACGCTGCCTTGAGAACAAGGCCAACCCTTGCATATGACAGTCATCTGACAGTCATCGAATTTGTCAACACTAACTTGGAGGGGCTCACAAATTCACTCATAAAGAGTATCTCTAATAGGGCCGAAGGTCTTGAAAATGACGACACTGTGAATGTCAGTGGAATCCTCAAAATTTGTTTCCAGATCTAAATAAACTAAGGTTTATGTTCTGTGGCATATGACGCCCCATGTATTTACCGACGTTTCGGAAGTGGTTGGATCTTTTGGCTCCTGCAGATGTAGGCACCAAACTCCGTCGAAACGTCTGTAACTGTATTTGACAATCGACGCGGCACTGTATCCCAGAAGATTTGAGTCTTCGTTATTACAACGGCAACTCGCTTTTGTTAGTTGCTGAAGGTACTATTTGTACTGTGATTGTTTCGCCACAGCACCGATTTACGATACGTTAGTTTCTTCTTGTTCTATTTTAGAGGTGAGCGGATGTTATTCTGACCAACCGGGAAGCAGTCAATGTATAACCTGTACACGTGAGCCTAATCAGCGGAACTTCAAGGCGGCAAGGGAAACCGCTAACGAGAGACGGTTCTGCCAATTCTGTCGCTGAACAGTGTTGTAAACTAACAAAAGAAGTTTTCCCTGTCAATGCGATGAAATCTTGTAGGGAGAGCAGAGGTATAGCTTCACTCAACCTTAACCTCGTCACTAGATGGAGATGAGTGGTCGTCTTCACGCCTCGACCGCTTTACCCCCGGCTAGCAAATCCTATATCCGTTCAGTAGGAGCTGGGTGGTCCCCAGAGCCGGTTTGGACGAGTCGGAGAACAGAAAAGTCCGTAGCCCGTGCCGGGATTCGGGCTGTGTAACGTACAGCCTTTAACCTAGTGCGTATACCGACTGCGGTCTCCGGGCTCCGCTGAGCAAAGTTGTTAACTTATTTGCGCTTTCCCCAGAAAACGTATTCTTTGGTACAGTTTTGCCGGGTACTTTTCTCAGATTACGACAAAATTGTGTCGTTTGTGATAGGTTCCATAGATTAACCCCATAGGCGTTCTTTTGGTTTGTGGGATGGCCGGATTTCCGGTTAACCGAAGTGAGCTGTGATAATCATTGACCTGTGTTTGGAAATATCAGTGAACATTCAAGGCATAACTCAGGTGCTGCCATCTTCGTTATTTTGAACCTCAGTTTCTTATTTTCTGCCGGGACATTGGTTTGAATGTAGCACAGTTACGTATTGCACTTATCGCTACGTCCATTTTTGGTTCGTGAACCAAAATTTCTGACCCGAATTCAAGCGTCCGCGGATCGCACGAATTGGAAGCGGCGACCGCAGGTTCGCTAGTTGCGGGTTTCCGGCCCCTGATTTATATGAACGTACTCTTCAAACGGTTTTAGTGTAACGTCGTAGTGTAGGTAATTACTGCATTTTGTAGTACCAATGTAAAAATTCTGCATATTTAACAATTCAATATGTAAGTACCTATATTTCGTCACAGACGTTGTCGATGTGCATGTGATGATTGTAAGAGCCTTTAACGTAGCCTGTTGAATCAATTTTCTGCACAATTTCATTTCCCGTATCCTGTAAGGAAGGAGATTGGAGCCGGAACGTGACAATGATGCATCGGTCTGAGTTGTGTTATTTTTGTCTCCAGCGTATCGTTTCGTGAGTGTGACGCCTGCGTGAAACAAGAACAATACAGCTAAATAGGCACACCAGCTCGCGCTGCTGTAGAAACCGAACCTGGTGAATACAAAATATTTAAACAATAGAAAATATCTTCCACTACTTCCCACTAAATCTTGACGATATTGTCTTCACTAATTGCCATCTTTGTTCGTTGTTATGTTTTCGCTTATGTGGAGGTTTGAAGCGACGGCTTCCCATCTGTCTTGTGGGATATTTTACAGGTTACTGAAAAAAATGTGGTAAAAGAACAAAAAGCAGGCAGTGTACTGGTGACGTAGACACCGTTGGTGTAGTTTCAGTGGGGTTTCACTTAGTAGACTGAAGAGTTTACGGAAGGTGTTCTGGGTGGTTTATTGAAGCTAAAGTTTGTTGTGGTGAGATTTGTAGGGTGATTGCGACGTTCAGGTGGTTTATATTTTATGGAAGGTTTAAATGTCTTGAAAAATGATTAAAATATCTTGAAACAAATAGCCAGAAATATTTGTTTCCCAAGGTTCAAGATCTGAATGG
Source organism: Coptotermes formosanus (assembly GCA_013340265.1). Classification (NCBI taxonomy): domain Eukaryota; kingdom Metazoa; phylum Arthropoda; class Insecta; order Blattodea; family Rhinotermitidae; genus Coptotermes; species Coptotermes formosanus. The sequence goes on along the minus strand of BLKM01008356.1, from coordinate 3,145,231 downwards.
GTAACAGGCGAAATTGCGTAAGGAAGAACTTCATAATAGTAAGTTGGAAATCATGTTTCTCTCGAACATGGGATTGCATAGTTTAGGTGTGAAGGTAGAATATTCTTTCATATTTGAAGCCATAATTTCCTGCGTCTCCAGAAGGGCTGTCCTAAGGTAATTAAACCTGTTGTGTAAGCCAAAGGCGCCGTCCATCCAAGCACACGTGATTCACACGTTTCGTCATTAACCTGATACAGTTGCTCTTAACTGGAACAAGAGAGCGCATTGTCAAAGAGGGTTACATAAAGCGTCTAATTTTCCATCACAGTGTCTACACTTTCGAACAGATCATAGCTTTCTCTAGTGTTTATTTCCTGTTCCTGTCTCTGCTGTGCCCTGTTCGTGCCTCTGCTGTGACCTGTTCGTGCCTCTGTTGTTCCCTTTTCGTGTTTCTGTTGTTCCCTTTTCGTGTTTCTGTTGTTCCCTTTCTTGTTTCTGTTGTTCCCTTTTCGTGTTTCTGTTGTTCCCTTTTCGTGTTTCTGTTGTTCCCTTTTCGTGTTTCTGTTGTTCCCTTTTCGTGTTTCTGTTGTTCACGGAATGTCATTCTCATCTGCTTTCGCTGTGTCTTCAATTCCCTTCCCTTTTGTCTTCAAAACGGGATTAACGTACTTCTTGCACAGGTTTTAAATACTTCCTCATTTTCTTTAACGGTGTTAACATAAAATGGAACTTCCCTTCTCTAGCGCCAACACCCACCGTCCCCAGCTCGCACTTTCGCTTCCATCACCCTTTTAACCACCACCACCACCACCCCCACCCCCCACCCCCCACCCCCCACCCCCCACCACTCCCTCGCCACGATACGTGCGCTAATATTGACTCTAAAGATGTGGACCGCGTGCCCACTGTGCAAGACAGTGTTCAGCGATACTAGTGTGGGATTGAGAAACGGTAGTTGTCTGAGTAAGCTCTTGTAAACTGGTTTATAACACTGTAGAACCGGAAGTCTGGCACGTAGTGTGTCGCGCAGTGAGACGCGGATCTGGAGGGACTGAGACCGTGTGGTCTTTTGTATCAGTTTCTGATTTTACTGAAATAACATTAATTGCCGTGTCAGAACGAGTAACAGCGTCACTGATCCATGCAAAGACATAGACAGCGGGCCGAGTGTGAAGGAGGAACAGCACCGCCATTTGCGCGACACCGTTAATATTGAACCGATCCGAGACTTCATCCACCAATTTACGGTCAAATTTTTTTTATAACTGTCTGTCCCATCCGAACTACATGGTCCAACAAATCGGAAGTTACCTTCCAGACGACCTGACCTCTTTGTGCAAAACTTACAAACATAAACGGCCAAAACATATCCTGCTGTGACCACATTACCACCAGGCTTACTGTTTTTTCTAGATTTTCACTGATGTCACTTATACTTCCCTAGCTTTAACTTTTGTTTCACCTACTTCTAGTCAACTAAACTGGTTGCAGGAAAAATTGTGTGACTTTTTCCTTGTGTATGTAAATACTTCTCATATTATCTTTGAAATAAGTATTTAAAAAAAGGAACAGCAGACGAAATCCAGTTTGGAACAAGCAGCAGCATCCTAAGGCTTCTGCTGTCGCATAACGACACTTATTGTGTGCCTTAAGCCGCGTGGCTATCACAGAGTGTGGGCTGCTCGTGTAGTTACAAGTATAGGCCGATCATTGGCCATCTTTGTATTGCAAGTTGCATAGACGTTATGGACCGTCTATAAGCAACACAGATGAGCTTACACGACGCTAGACTCTAGTAGCAGAACACCAAGAGTCACACCACGAGTGCGAAAGCCCATTATTGGATACGATCCTGAGCCAGTTCTCCACTTCCGTCAGATATACTTAGTGCTAGATTTGAAGTTCTCATAGCGGTGTTGCCGAAGATTTAAGCCTTCTGGGACGTTGCGCCATTTAGACTGGAAAAGTAACCGACGTTCGAAAGATCGCAGTGCCGTTATCTTCAGGGTCAAGCAGTCGACGAAGCGTCTTCTGTTCTTCTTGGACTGCTTTGCCCTGAAGATGGAGGCACTACGATCTTTCGAAACGTCGGTAACTGTTACACCATTCGACACGGCGCAACGTCCCAGGAGGCTTAAATCTTAATTTATTTTATTGTTACCTGCTTATTTTATTCCCGTTTTCCCAAGCTGGCGTTTTCCAGAAGGTTTTCTGTGCATAAACGCGTGGTGCAGAGTCAGTATAATTAACCTGGGGACGAAACATGCTCGAAATTTGTGGTTTAGTCAGATGTGTAAGAGATGTTGTGTCGAGGAAGTACGGAAGCTCCGTAGCTGAATAATTAAGGTGTTGGGCAGTATACAGGGACTGTATTGAATCTGTGCGTGGGGGTGCAAGTATGTGAGTCTCTGGTGAAGTCAAAGCATTATTGATTCAATAAATGAAGTGATATTATTGACGTATATCACTCTGAATTCGTCATCTTACCGCGATATTCTCAAGACAAGACATGCCGTTAGAACACACCCTTAGACCATAAAACTGATATTCCTTTCACGTAAGCGCCGTACATGGAACGAGTGAATAATAATAATAATAAAAAGACGGTGGAGTAGTAAGAGACTTCGATGGGATGCCTGGAATTCGTAATTAATTACATTTTCTGGTTCCTTTTTATCGCTAATGAGTAGTGCAATGGAGAGAACCTGACTACATTTGCATATCGTTTTCCTCTTCTTCTCTTTCTTTCTCCTATCCCTTTTCTGCCTTGTCGCAGTGCAGGATGAAGGACAAAGACTAGGTTGCCTGGGAGTTCACGTCAAGCTGCGACATATTCTGTGACCAGTTGCTTTTTGTATGGGAATTTTGTTCTTAAATTGTCACGTAACCGTGTAGTTGGCGATGTATTTAATGAATGATGACACGGGAGTAACTTAGGAAGTCCAAATTACCAGTGCGTCTTCACAGTTATTTTGTTTGGTAGTATTCAAAGTGTTCTTATCTTCAGTGGGTAACGTGATAAAATACAGATATAGGTACAAGTTCGATCACAGCAATTAAAGTGTAGAACTGTGAGGATCGATTATGAAGACAGCGTGATATTTCAGAGTCTTGAAATAATTTCAGTTTGCTGCTCATACGTTGCCAGTTTTTCTGTAATATCTTATTAGATAGGCCAGTATTATCACTTGAAGTTCAAGAATTGAACTTTTAACTTCCATCTAGAGTTAGGAATGGTAAGCGTAAGGCGTGTGACTTCTGGCGGAATGATGTTTTGCTTGTGACGTATTGCTTTGATTATTACAGAATAATGCAATCTGCATGAAGAAATAAATCGTCTTGTTATGTTTTAAATAATTGTGTTGACTTCTATCTTTTGAACTGAATAAAGGAGCATTAAAGGTATGAAACATTCTGAGTTTTCTGAGTCAGTTCTTAAGCGTCCGTTGTACTTTTTTTGTGTGTGTTTCTTTAACGACGCTGTCAGCTCACACTGTATAGTGTCCCAGTGTCGCTTTACTTTAATCTGCTTCAAATGCCGAAGAAGACACATGTGAATAAAATTAGGTTATTAGGTTTATAAGTGCAATAAAATGTGTATTGGAAAAATGTAAACATTGCTGCAATGAATAGGTCAATAGCCACAAGACTGGCGTTTCAGTTATTTTGTATGACACTTGCCATACAGCAAAACATAGTAGAAGTTATAATGTGTGTTTTGGCTGAATTAAATTCTTCCTTAGGAAATGGAAATGGACATCCGAAAGTCTTTGTCATCGATAAATATTTCTGACGAGTCACCTTCGAAACTGTGGGAGAATTTCCCTGAACAAAACAGCGCAGTACCAAATGGGCAGTGTACTCATTTGCGGCGGAAGGATGGTTAAAGAAAACTTGGCGCAGTCGATTGATCTCTTGCCTTTCCGAAAAGGAACACAAATCGTAGTGGGAGTAAGCCTGAGAGTGTCTATCAGTAGTTGCATGTTATATGCTTTCTCTTATATAAGTCCCACGATTTGTGTGAAGGTAAAAATAAAGTATTTTCTGTACAAGCCATGAAGGCGTATGGCGGACTGTATGTATAGAGCCACTCATTCTTCACCTACTCAGCAGTTAGGAGTGAATGGGCAGCTTCACGCCCCGGCCGCTTACTGCAGGGGAAAGCACCCTCAGTAGGCGTACTCATTGAATAGGTATGTTGGTGGGTCCTACAGCCGTTCTGGGCTCTTTCGAAAAGAGATAATGCTGTTACCTCTCGGCAATCCAATCACAATTCCCTGGTTGTTCAGCCCATCGCCTATTCGACTGAGCTATCCTGCTGGCTCATCCGTGAGGTGTATAAGATGGGTAAGTCAGGTTTCGCACTCAGAAATTACTGTACCGTCAAACATTTTTAGTGCTAAGTTAAAAGGACGTGTTTTATTGAGAGGCGTTTACAACTCTGTGGCTTGGTCTGTGTGAAGTATAATTAACAGCGTCCTCACAGTCCTATTTCTTGTTATCCGATAACTTAAGGTTAGTTATTTTTTGTGACAAAATATGCTTCTTTTATTCTATTCCTGTTATGTATATCGATTAAGGTACTGACGCATAGGTCTGTTTGGTGTAGTGTGGAGTACTTTCGTTGTAACTCTCAACTAATTTCGAATTAAGAAAGTGGCAATAATGTGTGACAGGTGAAGGCTTTGAATAATGCATTTTAATAATTTCCAAGCTAGTTTTCGGCTAAAGAAGATTATAAACACCGGTTAGCGGCTAAGCTTTTACTGAGGAGGTGCCTCGTTCAAACACCTGCGGGTAATTTTATGTTATTCATTTCTGTGCATATGATCAATGGCATAGTTACTTGCCGAAACATGTCGGGGAGAAGTTAAACAAAAAGGCAAATAAATAATAGTATGAATACGTTGGACCTGTGGGTAGTTGCAGAGGAAAAAGCCGTTGCTTGCGGTAAGGTGCTTTCCGGGCATTATGGATAAAGAAATATTAGAAGACAGGACTGAGATTGGTTTTTTTTCCGAAACGAAGCAAGAGCTGTAACACACAACAGGAAGTTCGTTTAGCACATAACAGAAGGAATTCACATCGCGCTTTGTATGGGGTAAACATAACGTGCATAATAGGGAACATGCGTCCATCGTCCGTGTACACGCGTGTCAGTTGTGCGTGTTTAATTGTGGATGTTCGTCGTAAAACAGCAGGTCTAAACCCTCCAATTACTGAGCTCAATTAAAAGTAGAAATATTATGTGGCAGGCGGAGGTGATTATTATGGAAGGAAATGCGAATTCAAAATGCGAAGTTTGAAGTTGTCACTGCGGTGGTTGTGAAGGTTCAAATCTTCTGGGATGTTACACTGTGTCAACTGGTAAACAGTTACAACCATATGGCTATGGTAACTGGTTGCTGGTCGACACTGTGTAACATTCTGTGAAAACTTCAAATTTAATCTTAAGAAAATTTATTGCTGGATGTCAGATCTTATCACTGAGCAATGAAAGTTTTTTCGCAATTTTCTGCTTGTCGCTGTCGTGTATTCTATTTCGCCTACAAACTCTATTGTGATAGGATCAAATTTACATGGCATCTCTTGGCCATCGGTATAGTTGCTAGCACAGCTGCTTCATATTCAGAGGACACGAGGTTCAGACCCTGAAATCCGATGTTCTGACAAGGTTCGCCTGGTTTTCCTCATTCCTTCCTGTCAAATACCGGGACAGTAGTGCAAACGCCGCGACTCTTTCTTTCCAATTAATTATTCAGCAGACGTTGTACCATCTGGCGCTTTGTAGTTTCAGCTGGAGACTGAGTCGGTAAATAAGCCCTAAATAAATAAACGAGACAATTTGTTGCGAAATATTGCCCGCATATATTAATAGGTCACTTGAATTTGCAAATGTGTGTAATCAGTGAGTTTTCAGTTATTTTACAAAACATTCGTACAAAGTAAGCCTGATATTGTCCCTTATCAAAATGGGGATTGTTTTCTTTAATCCATGAGACCAGATGGTACTTCGTTAAGGTTGGTTTCGTAGTTTAGTGAGGCGATAACAGATGTGCGTCTTTATCCTTCTCTGTGCGTATGTGTTTTCAGCAAAGTGAAAAGGTAACAAAGTAAGTACTTTGCGGTATTGCGTCAAAGCCTCAGTCAAACCGCCACGTACACAAAAAGAGAGTTTAATTCTTTTGTTTTTGCTGCTGTTGTACTCGAGGACGTAATAGTGGAGATGACACAGACGCGGTCTGCAAAGGAGGGCGGATGTTTCGGGAGGCAGGAATGAGAGTGAAAAAGGAGTGAGAAAAAAGGTTACTTAAACTGATTAAGCGAGGCAAAAAAAAAAAAGGGGAAAACAAATAGAGGGACTGGCAGTAAGTCTGTTGTGTGAAGTCGGCTGAGGAACAATGGGGTACATGACCAGCCAGTGCCTCTTGACTAACCCCAATGGATATTCTTACACCTTAACCACACATACAGTTAATTCGAAGACTTTGAAACACACGCCTTCAAGTTACGATGTCATATCCCTGTAGCTACTGTACGTCACATGCATCGCCTTGCATTCTTCGGCATCGTTCACATTAGCCAGCGTCTTTGAACGGGAATTCTGCTGCCACTGCGTCATTGCTGAAAGCCGTCACGATTCCGATTTCATTAAATCACGTGTTATGAAAGGAACTGAAGTTAATTAGAATTATTTAATAGCGCCGAACTGGGTTGGAACATAGAAATTTATACTGCAGCCCAGAATAGTTAATGCCATCTTTACAAGTTCCATATCCCATCCGCTGACATTTGTGTCTTAAACACAATTTCTTAAACAAAGGCGGAATGGCGGCCTTTAACCCTTTAAAGACGAAGCGTATCTGTTTTATATAACGACTCAGTGCGTACCGCGCTGTAAACACTCTCCACTTCGGTTATAAAAACCAGTCTCTTAATGTTTTATAAGGTAAAAGTTGCTGTTTGTTCTGAGATCCGTAAAAACACATAAACGCAATGTGGGCACCACGTAGAATTTTTTAATGTTAAACCTGGTCGTATGTAAAGTTACCGCTAGGCTTTAAAAGGTTAAATCGCTGTCTGGTTGCATTACAGGAATAAACAAATGGTTTGAAGTCATATAGCAGTCAAGGCATGATTCAGCTGTTGATGGAGAGTAAAATTAAGTGTAGGGTGTAATTCTTTCTTCCTTAGTCTGACCTCTTTCTACCTACTCGTTGTAGGTGTGGAGGTTATTGTTGCACCTGATCACACGCGATGACGCGCACACACACTCGTCAGGGCTGCTACGGATGAGGGATCGCCCCGTTTCAGGGACTTCTAACGGACGGCACATAACACTCACAAAGAGACAGACTTCCTTCCCCCCGGCGGGATTCGAACTCGCAATCACAGCAAGTGGCTGCAGACCACGCACGGTCATCGGGGTCGGCTATGGTGTAATGACGTGAATATTCAAAGAATAAGAGGCCAGTGCTTTCTGTTCTCTCGTTACGTAGGTAATGTGAATGGGACCGGAAAATTGCACTATTGAATGGCATTGCAAGGTGCATTTGAGCCGGCGTAGCATTGTCTGCCTATGACGAAAAGACATCATACCATAACCAAAGCTTGCATAACAACATCCTTTAGTCAGCTGCCTTTTCACAGCTGTTCAGCTTGCTGAAGGTAGGTTTGTTGACGAAGTGTGTTATGTGCAAAGAATGTTGGACATGCATAGAATTTGTGTTCCCAATGGAGTTTAGGCTCCATATTCAGCAATGATGTTGATAAATGTAACAGTTTGTTAGAAGTGACGGGGTTTGTGCCAGTAACATGCATTTTTCAATTTTAAATATGCAGGTAGTTTTAGGTTAATGAAATGCAAGAGCTTACTGTGGGTTGGGAATATAGTTAGAATGAAAGGGACGTGAATTGCATGCAGTTTTTATGAGGAAACCGTCAGGAAAACGGCCACTTGAAAGACTGACCACTTGGAAGGAATATATTAAGATGAATAATATAGGTGACTTCCTAGTCGCCGCACGGTCTAAGCGCGTCTGCCGCCGCTAGCTTGCTGGGATTGCGGGTTCGAATCCCGCTGGAGGCCTATATGTCTGTCTCTTGTGAGTGTTGTGTGTTGTCAGGTAGGGGTCTCTGCGTCGGGCTGATCACCCGTTCAGAGGAGTCCTACCGAGTGCGGTGTGTCTGATTGTTATCGTCAAGCCTCGACAAGGAGGAGGCCCTGGCACACTGGGGGCTGTCGAGAGCCATAAAAAAAGTGACTAGGTTTGCACGTCCAGCGGAACCTGAATTAAGCGGCTCGTTAATAAATATCGTTCTGTCGAATGGGATCTTTTACCGTTCATTTGTATAGTATTAACAAGGCATTCTGCTACCACAGACGTGTCTATTTATGGCTTGATTTTGAAGTCCAATTCGGATTCTGAAACATGACTGGATGTAGCAGTAAGGAGTGTCTGTCTGTTTGTCTGTCTGTCTGTCTGTCTGTATGTCTGTCTGTCTGTCTGTGTGGTTACGTCCTTTGTTTTGTGCTTCGTTTTCCCGAAGACCTGCTGTTTCGGTTACCATTCAGAGCATCCTGCGCTGCGATGGATGTGCTGAAGCCAAACGAGGTTTAGTTGTTTACTAACACGCGCAAGACTGTACAGAGATCAGTGCGTTCATTGCGGTTCTTGATAACCGTTATCTCAAAAATGGCATGTATGTGGAGTGTGTACACAACACAGGACCCATATGTGACTTGATAACATTTCATTCTCTCCGAGTTAATTCTAGAAGGTTGTCTTGAAGGATGACGCACGAGAGACTGCATTAAGTGGCCTTGACCTTCTTGTGAATATTTACGTGTACAGGCATATGCCCGTTTGTCTCTCGACGCATAAAACAGCGTCACGTTTCGTACGTGTCTTCATATCTTCATGCTCACGGCATCCATTTAGTGAGTGGATCATAAATGCCATGACAAATAACATTGAAATAGGCCTTAATTTCACAACGTCGAAAGTAAAACATCTTACAATTTGCGAGTCGAGAATTATTACTTATAAGGCTTATCTAGAAGCATGAAGGTTAAATTATGATCTTACATGATTATTTGAGTGTTGGCTGAGAATAAGCCCAATTAGGGGGCTACTTTTGTACAAGGTGATTAACTTTTATTTTCCTTACAAAAAGTGGAAAACCTCTTGACCAAACGTGAAAGTACAGCCGTACAAATGAAAACGCAGCACTAGAGGGTTTATATTTAATTTCAAAGTATGTAAGAACTGAAATAAAACTTATTTTGGAACGACAGAGCTAGATAAAAATGAAGTTCATCCTGCACTGGGGTAAAGAATAAATTAGGAAGCATTTTTATAGGCTACGAATCGCTTGTGAGCCTTTTTAAAATGTTGAGGGTAACATACATACATCCATACATACGTAAACACACACACACTACATACATACATACATACATACGTAAACACACATACACACTACATACATACATACATACATACATACATACATACATACATACATATATACATACATCATACATACATACATACATATATACATACATCATACATACATACATACATACATACATACATACATACATACATACTACGTACGCACGCACGCACGTATGTATGTATGTATGTATGTATGTATGTATGTATGTGTGTGTGTGTGTGTGTGTGTGTGTGTGTGTGTGTGTGTGTGTGTGTGTATGGGTGGATACTGAATGTAACTGGGCTCAGTATTTTAATTTATTTAATCGAATGTTGAAAGGGTTGATAATTCAGGCGCCAGGTTTTGACTTCGCAACTCCTTCAGCGAAAGAGGCTGGGAGGATGTTTCTGGTATTTGGTTTTGGAGAGGTGTTGTAGGCAAAGAGTTGTGCTTAAGTGGGTCTGTTTTGGTAAAGAGCAGAGAGAAAGAGGAAGTTCCGGTCTGCAGGTCCTCGCATAACAAGTTGTATTGCACGTACCCTCTTCTGCTGTGTTTGCTTTGCAGGAGGAAGCGAAGAAATGGAGTGAAAGCGCCTCTGTTGCGCGTCCTCTTTGTGTACATTAACATCTTTCCTCTTTGTCTTGCTTCTTCTTCTGAAAGATTCGCTGCTAAATTAGATGGATCCTACGGAAGTTTGAGAATAGGACTCGAACTTTTCTGTCTGTTCACTGATGCGACGCAGACGTGAATTTTATTGTGACTGAAAAGAGGAAAATGTGTGGTAGACACTCTGAGGTGCGACTGCTTTGTTCCGTCATTTAATCGCAAGGCAGACAACGAAGCACTTTCTTTGATCGTCTGATTCCAATTGCCCTATCTACGTAACTTCCACGATATATTCGAGTTTTGTATGATTTTCAGGAAACGGAAAACTCTGGAGATACCTAGAACAAAGTTTTACAAACGTTTGGAATGTCGTAAGAAATGTTCGTATCCTCGCAGCAACATTGTCTTCTTCTGAAACCGCGTTATTGATAATGTCGTAGTACTTGTTTGTATACTTAAGTAGAGTATATGTGCTTTGTGTGAGACGGTTATTTGGCGCTTGTTTTACGGAGACAGTCCGGAATTGTACACAGTTAACATGAGAAGTGACCGTCCGTCACTAACTGAGTGAGGTAACTTAACCTTTTAAAGTCTAGCGGTAACTTTACATACGACCAGGTTTAACATTAAAAAATTCTACGTGGTGCCCACATTGCGTGTATGTATTTTGTACGGATGTCAGAACAAACAGCAACTTTTGCCTTATAAAACATTAAGAGACCGGTTTTTATAAGCAAAGTGGAGAGTGTTTACAGCGCGGTACGCACTGAGTCCTTATATAAAACAGATAGGCTTCGTCTTTAAAGGGTGAAAGTCATCCGTGATACTGTATCATGACATTTAACCGTTGATGTTTCCAGCAAACTCATGGCTAAGTTCCCTCTCCTTTTTGTCCTTGTGGATATCTGGACTATTTCCATAGCACAGTCCTATGAAAGCAGTCTTTTTAATCGGACTCCCTGGCCTCGCTTTCATTATCCGGGTAATGTACTTATTTTTAAGGTCTGTGTGTGCTACAGAGAGATCTTAAAATTTAATGTCTTCGTATCATTGTTTTTTAAACCCGTACCATTCAAAATCTTAAACTTTGTTAATTTTGTGTTTATTTCATATCTGCAGATTTCAGTTTCGATATTCGGATCCCGTCACAAATGGCGTGTAATTGCACAATTATCAGAAGAATGCGCAATCTCTTAATGAACTCACCCGCAGGGAGAGATCGTTTTAGAGAATTTGAAAACGAAAGCAGGTTACAGAACTCCAGTTTTATGTTACCCATGACGTATTGCCAAGCACACATCTAGCGCCTCCTCCTGGAATGCCGGGAGTCTATAATCTCTTAGAGCATATGAGAATTATGGTGCAGTGTTTGTGTACACAGACGTAACACTCCAAAAGAAGAGACCAATTGGGATACCTGAACATAGAGCTCGAAGTATGATATTAAAGTGGATCTTAGAATTGTGGTGCGAGGAACGGAACTGGATGTATTTGGCTGCAGTAGCGGTATTTTGTGAAAGTGGTTCCATAGAATTTAGGAATTTCTTGACGGCAACTGTCAGCTTTCCTGTTTATTCGGGTCAGACCCATGCTCATGTGGTGAAGAGTGACCAGTGTTTAAATTACTTTTCTGTCTTTTTTTTAGGTAAGTGAAGAGTGAAGAAGCAATTTTTATCAAGATTGCTGAGATATAAGTAACTAGAGGGCAAGAATTTAAATTTTAAGGGATCTCCTATGAGGTTGTATATGGGTGAGTGTTGACTTTTTTTTGCCGGTATGCCCGCTGTAACATGGTTGATGTTTTAAATCTTCGTACCACCTAGCGTTACGTTAACAAATTCTGCATTTTGCCGCATACTGTATTTATGTGTTTCGTATAACGTAGTTATCTGAATTATTAGCGTTTACTTTTCTGAAGAGTATTAACTGATATGTCTTGGTGTTGAAGACAGGTTGTGTTCTGTGTGAGGTCGAAACAGAATTTTTGTATGCGTTGCAGACAAATGCCATGCTTCGAAGGATTGGTAATGCTTTCACGTACATAATGACCTTAAGCCTTTTTTCCTGTGTTATTAAAATTAAATTACAGATTTTCAGATCTCAGGATTTCAAACTGAAATCACAGGAAAGAGACAGAATACTTCACTCATTCTACAAGCATAAATTTTCTTGAATATTGTTGGGTTTAGTTTCCTTATTAGTGCATTGTTTCCTTGTGCAGAACGTGAGGTATCGACAGATCCTTTCACACAAAGTTACGAGAAGATTAAAAGTGGAACTACTTGCTGTTATTAAGTTAATAAAGTGCCGTAATACCGTATTATTTCGAAGGCACTACACATGTGTCACACTGATATCATTTGCTTTATTTGAGTGTGAAAGGCGGTCAGTTGCTTTGAGGGAATAACATAACTAAGAAGTGTCTAAAGCGGAAGTGCTTACGAAATTATTGACGTAATAAGAATAAGGTAATAATTCAGTTAAGACGTTATATAAGCTTGAATTTTGTGGTGTTTAGGTGTTAACAATTAGTACTGTTAGGGCGGTGGTATCTAGGAGGCTACGATTAAGGGGCCCCGTATTTTGGGATGGGGCACGGAATGAATTCATACACACTTCTGATGGGCCAAACGGGAAGTTAGCGCGAACGAGATGGGTGGATAACATTCTGATTGATGTCAGTGAAATGCATTGTGACGATGGGTCGAGTCTAGTGGTAGATGTGGTGTGAGCGGTGTTGAAATTTCGGGTCCCACTACAGATAATTTTGAATCACAATGCGCATGTGTTATCCTTTCATTCCAAAATCCAGACCACAGTATAATTAACCAGTATGCGGTTGTTTGCATTTTTATGAAAATTACATACGAACGTGTTCGAAATACAACAGTTTTCTTATTTCTGTATATGTAAGAATGGGTCCTTTGAATTGGCACTTTACAGAGAACACCGTTCCCATTAGAAAGATCAACCGCTTAATCCTGTCTGGGGAGACAGTCTGTCTTTATTGTGAAAGTCATACGAAGGACATAGGTCTAAATACGCCGTGTGGGCAAAACGCAGAGTTTTTTATGTTAAAGCAGTTAGTAGTAATGTGCTTGGAAACGTGCTAAAGGAACTGCTGTCAAATACTGACATTTGTTACTGTAGACCTTGTTCTGTCCATGACGCTTACTTGACTACAAAGAAGCTGCCCTGCACCTGTGCCGCCTTATTGTATTGGTGCCGTGCTAGTTGAACATGTGTGAGAGTTTCCACAAACCGCGGACAGAATCCGTTCCATTGCCGGCTGATAGGGAGTTCCAGTCGTCTTCAATTCAAATAACTGTTACCGACAGGTCCAGAAGGAAGGTGCGCTGTGTGTATGTGAAGTTATACGTACAGGTAGGACTGAATTATACGGGGTGTATTGACAGCGGGCAACATTCAGAGTACGGCACCTGCATACATTTGGACACGCAGATTCCTGTTTTGAAGACAGAGTTCGAAATCTTTACAAATAAATTCTAATTGCTTGACGGTTACTAATTGAATTTCTCGTACCCATCAGTATTGCCTGCATTCATAGAATAGAAATAACGCACGAACACAGATTTTTCGCTCGTTGCCAGCGAATATAGTGTGTCGCAGCTTAGTGAACATAATTATTACAACGCGGCTCAACTGTTTGTTACATATGAACTCTTTAAAGTGCTTTTCTGTTGTCGCCAGTTCATAATTAAGCCTGTGTCAGTTGCCTGCTATTACTATAGGGTTGACTTACGCGTACAGCATAATTTCGTGTCTAAATTATATCACAGAATGTCCTATTACTTTACATTGTGGCTACGTTAGATTTCGCATGAGTTACCATAAACCTCCGTAGATGCACAGTAGAATTATTAAATTGGAAGTTGTCAATAGGTAATTGTGGAACTATTTTTAGGAATATCTTGTCTTCTCAGGCAATAATGTTTGCTTAACTTTCACCGGCCATAAATGTCGTCCTTGTTGTAAAGGTAGCGTACGCCAAAGAAGCCGATCTGTGTGCGGTAGTGTTGATTGAAGCAGAGGCGCCTGCTTGTTGGACGTAAGATTTTGTACATTGATGGAACGGATGCGGTTTTAGCGTCTGTCGTTTTCATCTTAGATCAGAAACAGAACTGCTCTGTGGGTTTGCTGATGCAATGTACAGAAGTTGTAGTTAGGCCAACTCAGACCATCTCGTTAACTTTTGAGATATTGGTTTGTTCCGTAGACTGTCGACATCTCTGCAGGGTTGTAATTATTATTACTGACTGTGAGGTGATGCCTCAGGCTTACATCTTCTCTGCGGTTGCTGCTGCCTGATGGCGCACCCGGGCTTCATGTTGCAGGATCAGGGCTGCCAATCGTAGCCCTGTCAGCAATTATAACTCTAGGCGGCTAATCATGTTTGAAAATGTCTGTTACGCATAGGATCTGAGAGTTAGGATAGCTCAGTCGGAATAGTGACTAGGCTGCAGGCAGGATGAGCGGGGCATCGTTTTCAATTCCCGGCAGTGGCGTTAGATATTTATCTTCTCCAAAACCTCCAGAGTGGCTGTGGGGCCTACACTGCTTCCTGTTCATTGGATACCGGTGGGTCTGTTCGTGGAGGTAAAGCGGCCGGGTCGTGAAGCTGACCACTCACCTCCATATGGTGCCAAAGTTAAGTGTGCGTGGAGCTATACCTCCACTCTTCCATATACCTTAATGGCCTGCACAGGAACAACTTTATGATTGCTATGATTGCTCTCTGTGTAAGGCGGACGCTTCCATTGGAGCTACATTTTGTGATTTTACGATGTGGAGAATGTTTTTTAGTTAGTTACATTGTTTGCTCTTCAGCCATTTGTTTGAAAGGGACATTGTGATACTTCGCGGCTGTCAATCGTAATTGTGTCGTATGGACGCTGTGTTCGCTATTCTAGGAGATAAAAAAGACTGCGGGGGACGTTATGTGGTAGCAGGGATTGTCACATTGTGAGTGTAGCCATTTGTTACCTGTTGTAGAGCATCAAATGTATGAGACAGGTACGCCACGGTTAGCGGTACACACGGAACATAGAGGTGCCTTGCTTTCTGGCGTTAGGTCTACAGGCAGCATTCTGCTTTGCATTACAACAGTTTTAATAGACTGTAGCGTCCTTCATTTCATTATCGTGGTGACGTGTCTGAATCATTGAACTCCTCGTTAGGCTATGTAATATCTAAAGCTGCCCGCTTATTTCTCCCTTCCTATGTATAAACATTGCCCTGTGAGAAGATTCTTCGCAAGTGTTTGTTTTAAACGGAATTTCTAATTTTTATTGCGTACGATTAATTCATTACCTTTGTCTATGTATCACTGGATTTGTTGTCTCTGAGTTCAGTAGTCTTGGGAACTTGTGCTGCCAGTGGTGGCGGTGTCATGAAGTAACAGTGATCAAGATGGCGTACGCAGTGGAATAGTGTGGGTGCATTAGGTGCAACAGTTTTGCTGGACTGGTAATGTTATCGTGATACAGCGTGGGTTCCGAGTGAAATCTGAATGCAGGCAGGCATCAAGGAGGTATTCAGTAAACAGGTTGGTTAACAAATATGAAGCAAATGGGAGCGTGGTGGGCAGTGAGAACGGTATTCTGAGCAAAAAGCGTGTCAGAACACTATAAGAAGTTCAGCGTATACACCTATAGCACCTATTTTCATTTCTTGTTTTCCTTTTATTGACAGTTCCACTAATTTATATGAGGCATATGTAGCCTTTTTAACTGTAGTCAGCTATTTTGGAACGTTGACTTGATGGTAACAGTTTTTGTGCTGAGTACATCTCCTGAATGAGGTCTGACAGAGACTGCCAGTGCTCTGACTAAAACCATGCTACTTTTAATAATGCTATATTAGTCGGCAGCATTTGAAATTGATGCAGTTCACATAAGCAGTGAATGGCAAACAAAGTCGCTTTTCTTAATGCTGTATGTATTGACACCTGTGAGGGCCGTTTTTTATAATAAATCTGCAGAATTTATTTATTTATTTATTTACTCGTCGTTATTTACTTAACGATGCTTTCAGTAGTTTATATTATGTAGCGTCGTATTGGGTATCATCCACTCTTGCATAGCTTTCGGACATTGGCCAATAATCCACCTTAGCAGCCTCGTACAAAGCACAGCAATGTACTAGTTAATTCGAAATATCTAACCAAATTTTGCTGCTCAGTTCGGGACCTATCCAGAGGCGAGCTATGGGGTTATACACGTGTCTCAGATGTGGAGCAACATGCCAAATTTCTTGCCCATGGCAAAACGTATTTACAAAGGGGTACTGGTGATGAATTCATAAACATTCTTATGATCAGGACGTCTGTTAATTTGTGATTGTTGAGTTCAATAGAACATAGTTTTTGTAGTTTATATACATTTAATTCTTAATGCCACGAAAACAAATTTATAGATACATTATTACTTATGTAGTACTTGGTGCCTCGCCACCAAATCAGCGATGTGCTTTTTAAATTGGGCACGATCTGATTCAGAGACGGTAAAATGGGTAGGGAGTAGAAAGTCCGTAAACTTGTCGTGTTTGTGTTGTGTCGAGCTGTTAGAGACATCTGTATAGAGTAAGAGTATTCGAGTTTTGACACTCCTGGATAAGACAGAAAGGGACGGAGGATGAGGCTGATGCAGAAAGAGATGTCAGTATGACACCATGTCCCCTTTGTCTTCAACCAAAACTTTACAACTGAAAGCTCTGAAGCTGCTTCTTCTGCTCTGTAGTGTTACTACAGATGCGTGAAATCTAACCTGACTTTTCAGTTTCTGTGCATTATCGTTTTTATGAATGAAAGTTTGACCGAATGACACAATTCCTGAAGCTGTTTTGGTGATACTGTTATGTGAAGTCTTGTGAGGCCTTGAACAACGAAATGTTAGAAAAAATAAATCGCGAGGTTTTTACATTACCAGAAAACAGTTTAGCTAACTTTTGACATATGACTTTTTTAAGCATTTTCTGGATGTAGTGGGATATTGCGAAACGTCGAAGTTTTAATTCACGATGATGTTTTAGAGGTCCAGACGGGTAAGAGCGTTGCGTGCATGGTAGGATAATAGTCTGTAAATACGTGCTGTCTTAAAGTTCTGGAAAAACGTAAAGATCTTTACATGAACTCAAGTGCTGCAGGCTGTATGGCCGGGAGTTCAAGACCTTGATTTGGGGGCTAATTCATCTTACGCCAAAAGGCATTTACTTTACGGAAGAAAATTGTTAGAATTATATTTGGTGCAACACATAAAAATTCATGTAGAAACATGTTTAATAGATAATAGGCGTTACCTGTTTCATGTGAATACATATTTTCATTAACGAACTTCATTCTAAGTAACCAAGAAAAATTTCAAACGATTTTGGCTCTTTGTACTTGGTATTTGTGCAAGAAATCAGTAAGGAACCAGGAATAAGGAACATCTTTCTAGTCCAGCTGCCGAACTTTCATGTCTTCAGAAAAGTATGTACTATGCTGGAATCAAAATATTCGGCAGTTTGTCGTTGTAGACCCAAAAGCCTGATGAATGAAAAGGCTTATTTTAAAATACAATTAAGATGATACTTAAGTACACATTCGTTTTACGCGACTGATGAATTTATAATGTTTAAAAAGGGTTATAATCAAATGCGTATAACCAGTTGTGCATAATGGGTTAAGTATAACGTTTGAATAGTTTTTGTGAAATACTTGCTGTGCTATATTTACTTCCTGTTGTGGTTTGGACTAAATTTAGGATTCGTGCAATGTATAGTACGTATGTGTGTGTCTGTATGTACATTTGTTTGTTTGTTTGTTTGTTTGTTTATTTGCTTGTTTGTTTGTTTGTATGCATGGCCTATGTACGTATGCAGGAGTAGATGCACGTAATATTGGTGCTAGTAGGCTGCTGGGTCGCCTGCGTTAAATTTGTCAGACATAACTTCCGTTGTTTCTCACTGTCGATATATTTCAGATTGTTAGTGTCTGGACAGTATTCCGCACATAAAGTACGGTATGTACTGGTTAATTATGATATTTCGCGGTAATTTTAGATGATTAGTTTCAGTGATTAAGTGGATTTAGCCATAAGACTGGAAGCTAAATTTTGGACGGCCGTTTTTTTAACATTCCATAAAATATTTAGTTTAACTAAGCTTTATATATGTGTGTGTATGTATGTGTGTTTGTGTGTATATATATATCTATATATTTCTATATATATATTGAAATTTTACACATCTCGTCCTAATGATTTTTCTGCTAAACGATCAGAGGTAAAAGCCGGAAATGTTGTAGACATAGGATACAGTGTTACGGTAACCAGTTTTTTAAGCTAACTTTTGTAAGCTGGTTCCAAATCTTCATGCAAAATTTTTGCATCGCGTGACAGTGCGGTGTAATCGCCGTTTATCATACGTATGTGCTGAAAATAAGCATCGGTCATTGAAATTTAGCGGAAGTGCTAAGTATAGGCTGTATATGTGAAAATGATACTGAATTGGGGGATTAGAACTTATTCTCACATAGGCCTGCATAAAATCGTCGTTTCAGATTGTGTCATCATATACATTGACGTGCCCTGGGAACAAATGTAAATAGATGACAAAAAGCTCTGCTTGTTACAGAATTGTTACCGTCATTCGTGTGATAAGCATGCTGGATTTTATTAAAACTAGCTTCCTGTGTGCTACCGAAAGCATCTTAAACTTTTTTGCGTGTTGTTATCAATGGATTTGTCTTGTAAATGGAGTGCTGTTTTTACATTAGCAGTGTTGTTAACCTTTTAAAGCCTAGCGGTAACTTTACATATGACCAGGTTTAAGATTAAAAAATTCTGCGTGGTGCCCACATTGCGTTTGTGTGTTTTGTGCGGATCTCAGAACAAACAGCAACTTTTGCTTTATAAAACATTAAGAGACTGGTTTTTATAACCGAAGTGGAGTGTGTTTACAGCGCGGTACGCACTGAGTCCTTATATAAAACAGATACGCTTCGTCTTTAAAGGGTTAAAAGCTAAACCAGTCCCATTACAGACTGGACAGGCCCAGAGGGTTCCAGGAGGTTGAGGCTCCCAGACTTCAAGACAATCGGCACATGAAGGTGGTAAGGTTGTCAACCATACGCACCGGCCGGCTTTACCTCCCGGGCAATATTCCTGGTACTCATTTCTGTTAGAGGCTGAGTCGACCCCAGGGCCATAGTGCGACCGACAGGATTATGCCAATGAAAAAATTCAATGGCAACATTGGGAATCGAACCCGCGACCTGCCGGTTTGTAGCGTAGTGCCTCAACCAACTGCGCCACCGCGGCCCGAGCAGTAGTGTTAGTTACGTGAATAGAACAAGAGTCATTGTCACATGTATTTAACCATGAATATGAAATTGTATGTAAGCTGTGTGTTAAGTAAGTCACTGAGGTCAAGTTCTTCTGAGAAACTAACAGTCGGATTGGTCTGGTGATTTCCCACCTTTTGTGGAATCGAAAGGCTCATTACCGCGTTTATGGGAACCTGAACCTGCTACGGAAACTGAACGTGAAACAGAACATTAAGGTCAAAATATTACCATTGCAGTTATGCTTATTCTTGCAAGTGGGTTCTTTCCTCCTGTAAACCCTATAACGTAGACAGCAAGCCTATCCTTCAGTCCTGTTTCAGTTTAGGCTACAAACTGTTGTACGTAGAGAGACGTTGGTTGAGGACGCCGGCGTTGATGTTAGGAGAGAGCGAGACCAGGCAGGCTGTAGCAGTGCGTCAATTGCTGTGGTCTGCTATATACCTATGCTGTGACCATGTCCTGGATTGTGGCAGGACATGAACGTTCTAAGACTCGCGTCACAAATTTTAGTCTTCATGAACGTGAGTGCCTCTCAACTTCCTGACCGTCCATGGCACTCTTCATTCAAAGATTCAGAAAAAGACGTTTTTCAGTTCTATTCGTTCTTTGGCGTGGAATGGTAAGATGATATCTAGATGAAGATACAGGACGGGAGGAGAGTTGGTTGTGGCCTTTTTTAAACTGCTGACTCAGCGGTTTGCCGGAAAAGATAGACGAAAACCCGCTGAAACCTGAGTAGGCAATCTTTGGGTGTAGAATTGAAATTGGGTCCTCCGAAATACGGAGTTGTGACAATTCGACCGCGATGTTTGAGTCGTGTCGCACAATTTGTGACTTTTTTTGTCCTTTCAGCCAGAGCTCTCGTTTTTGTATTAACCCCCCCCCCCCCCCACACAGAAATTGACACATATATGTATACAGCAGGGTGTCCAGGATTCCATTTGTGAACAATCACTGCATCTGTCGACAAGTCAGCTGCTGTTGGCATATTTTTAAAAATGATCTAAACTTTATGCATTCTTTACTTTTTTCTAGTAAAATTATGTCACATTTTTTCATGCCCCAGACATCCACCCTCCCCCTCCCCCCGCTCCAAACTTTTGAAATACCGGTACAAGTTTCGCTCTTTTGGAATTAGTGTTGGAAGTAGTCCTTCTTTGGTTGTACATTTCTTGATTTAGAGTGACTAGACTCTCTTAAATTTTAAAGATTTCCGTATTATAATAATAGTCACCTAGATGTCCGACAGCGTACTATGAATCATTCTCCAATTATCATCCTTTCATGAAAATAGTCCAAATAGACGCTGAGTTATGTCACTTTTTCAACTCAAGACTTGTTAATGAAAGCGCCACAGCTGTCGCAGATCTACCGCGATATACATTCCAGACCGCATGGTTAATGCACATGGTGTTACTTCACCACACAAGTTTGCACGTTGACAGTATTAGTGCTGTGGATCACAGAAAGACTGTACAATCATCCAGTGTCGTGATTTTCATAGCTGCTGCTTTACGTAATTTGGCAGTTTGATGTAAATAATATTGGTGTTTATAGCGGACGAACCACTGGATACACGGACGTAACCGACAGAATTCCGAGAGATTAACAATCCTCCTAGAGAGGCTAACGGAACAGCGGGTGTTACTGTTTGCAAACAGACAGGGGCATTCCTGCCACATTTGTTGCATTGCCGGTTTGTAGTGCCGGTACCGATGGTAACGTTTAAACGTATTAGGTCTCTATGCAGAACCCAGCTTCGTGAGAACCTTTTTGGAGTTGGGAGGAGCGCATTGTTGTTGGTGCCTGGCGCAGCGCAGACCTTCAGACTAGCGCTGCCACGTCTGGATGGAGCAGTGAGAAGGACCTTACAGTACTATGTAATGTTAACAGGAGAGCAGACTGTATCAACTATGGCGATGGAAGAATGGGAGAGTGAAGCTGTGGGGGGAGGGGGGGGGGGGGGGGTGAA